>CM074718.1:21344031-21730646 GCA_037306005.1 Rhinophrynus dorsalis
TGAGGGTTATATAAGTGTATCACCCTGGTGTCCCTGTGTTTAGGAGATCAGACTGGTGAGGTGTATATAAGTGTATCACCCTGGTGTCCCTGTGTTTAGGAGATCAGACTGGTGAGGTGTATATATAAGTGTATCATACTGCTCTACAGCAATAAAACTTGCTTTATTGTTTGTGTAAACATCAGTAGATGTGTTTATATATTAGTCTGTGGAAATAAAATACTTTGATCTTGTTATAAGTGATTTCTTAGGTTACACAAAGAGGTATGTTAGGTCATGAAATAGCCTAAAAATCCCTGGTAATGCCCCGCCCACCAGCCATGCCCCCAGCAACACCCCTAAAACACAAGTGTCCCTCTTTGGTAATTTGAAATGTTGGGAGGTATGTACTAGTAAAAGGTGAAAGGAGTATATTCAGCTCTGGACAAATGTTTTCAGTCCAAGCTTGGACCTTGCTTTCAATCGAATACTTATATGAGATCTTTAAAGTGTTAGTAATGTCTATATTTTACAAACGCTAATATTGCAGCTATTATGAAATGAAACTAAACAATCCAACCATCACTCAAATCTTTGTGGTTTGAGAGATATAGAAGGCTAAAGTTCTCCGCTCCCTTCACTTTCCCTGCTGCCAGATATAAAGCTGACAGCAGGAGATTCGAGTCGGCAGACTGGAGGCGGCTCTTCAGCACAGCCAAAATTGCGCAAATGTAAAAATAAATACTTAAAGTGATAGTATTGCATGAAAATAATTTTATTTTATATTGTAACCCTTAAAAAACATTAAGAATTATATAAGTGTTATCTCCCAAACCTTTATGGTTTGGGAGATATTAGCAAGTAAAGTTAAGTTCCCTTTTCCGTTGTTTTAGCCAAGTCTGCCATCTAGTGGACAGATTTGGAATCCGGTCCACAGATCAGCGGGCAGCTCTTTAGCAGTGCCAAGATCACGATCTTTAAAAAGAACTACTTCATTGTAACTATCTACAAATGTGCCTGGCTTGAAAAAGCAGTGCCAAGATCACGATCTTTAAAAAGAACTACTTCATTGTAACTATCTACAAATGTGCCTGGCTTGAAAGCACACTTTGTAGACCATTCCAATGAAAAAATTATTTTTAAAGATTGTGATCTCGGCACTTCTGAAGAGCCGCAGCCGGTCTGGGGACCGGATTCCAAATCTGAAGGCTTGAGCAGTGACGTCACTCCAGGGGAAACTTTACTTGCTAATATCTCCCAAACCATAAAACATTTTTCATGTTTTTTTAAGGGCTACAATATAAAATAAAATTCTTTTCAGGCAATACTATCCCTTTAATCAAAACGGTCCACAAAGTGTGCACACTTTGTAGACTGTTCCAATTAAATATTTTTAACATTTTGCTATTTCGGCGTTTGCGTGTCCTAGAACCTGGATACCTTGGTGTCAGCTACAGCTGACGTCAGGGAAAGCGGAGGGAGCAGGGAACCATAAAGGTTTAAGAGATGGTACTGGGGTTGTTTAATTTCATTTTATAATAGCTGCAATATTAGCGTTTGTAAAAATATAGACATTACTAACACTTTAAAACAACCCACTGCTTAAGTGTATTTAAAATTTTGAATAAAGAGATTGCAAAGGTTTTCCAATTCACAATTTTCCACCTGGATTTAGAGTCTTTTCATAAGTATGCCAAAAGAACAAAGCTTCAGCTCATCCTATTTAACATATGATTTTATTACACACATAATAATTTGGCACAGCTGTCAGTCTGAACCAATAAGAGAATGTAAATTAGGATTAAGTCAGATTCGAAGAAACCTTTAGTGTGTCTATCAAAGGCGTACAGGTTACATCTAATCCTTGAGTAAGTTTAGAATGAACAAGACTGGGTCTCTGCGTAACTGTTTTCATTAACTGTTTGAGTGCCAGAGAGGTAGTCAACGCATTGCGTTGGAGAACATGGTTACTGAGGCGATGCCTTCAGTAACCATATTCTCCCAATGCACACTGACCATAACATGAGTCATTCCACTTCCCTTACATAATCCTTGTACCCACACTTATACTCTTCCTCCTACTGTTTCTGCATGTTTCCACCATTACTGATTAGATTGTAAGCTCTTTGGAGCAGGGTCCCCTTCCTACACTAATCTCAGTGTGGCCACAGCCTACACTTCTACACTCAGAACCTACTGTGTAAGTGTCCCCTCTGTGTGTGTGTGTCAATGTATGTTGCCTGGGTGTGAGCATGTCTGTTGTGCGCATGTGTGTCTGCACATGTCTGTGGCGTGTGTGTGCATCTGTTACATGTGTGTCTATATGTGTGCATCTCCAGTGTGTGTGTGTGTGTATGTCTTTTGCATGTTTCTGTTGCTCACTGTGTATATGTGTCTGCCTGTGTGTTACATAGTAATTTAGGTTGAAAAAAAGACTTGCGTCCATCCAGTCCAACACTATTCCTATTCCTGTTTACTATCGTTGATCCAAAAGAAGGCAAAAGAAACCCCTCAATACAGCAATTTCAAATTATGCCTTGAATGAGGGGAAAAAATCCTTCTTGATTCCAAATGGCAATCCGATTTCACCTTGGATCAACAAGCACTAACTAAATATTGATCCCAATTCAAAAGTACATAGCCCTCTATGTTCTGCTTCTTTGAGTAAGTATCCAGGCCCTTTTTAAAGGCATCTAATGTATTCGATAGCACCATCTCTTCAGGCAGTGAATTCCGTACCTTTATTGTCCTTACCGTAAAGAAACCCTTCCGCTGTTGTAGATGAAATCTCCTTTCCTCAAGTCTAAGAGGGTTATGGTTTGAGAGATATTCACAAGCAAAGTTTCCCCTCCCTCCCCTTTTACCTTGTGTAAGCCATCTCTTCTCAGATGTGGAATGCAGTCCATAGACCAGACAGATAACAACAGGGGGTAATCTTCTTCCTATGAGAAAAATGAAAGCCCTGCCCCCCTTGACAAGTTTTTCAGGTTCTTCCCTTATCTTAATTGAAGATTGTCCCTCTCTGCAGTCTACCTGGGCGCCTCCCTTCTGCTCTGGCTGAGCAGTGTTACATCAGTAAAAGGGACGGGAGGGGGATACTTTGCCATTGAATTACTCTTGTACTACAACTCTGACAGAACTGAAATAATACTCTCCAAAGTCCAAATACTATGATGATTAATTAGAGCTGCTTTTATTATGAAACATTACTATCCCTTTAACACTTGAAGGAGAACTGCCCATTGCCTATGGTGACATAAAGTGATTCTGCTGGTAAACTACAAAAAATGGCTTCCAGACAGAGTTCTAAACAGTAGAGATAATAAAGCCTTGATCCTGACATCAAACAGGAGCTGAAGTGCCATTTTGTTGTAGTGTAATGCTAGTCTAAGTCTTTGAGCTTGATGTACATTTTCTTGTAGCCCACCACAGGCATCGCTTTCTGCCACTGTGATACTGCACCTAAAAGTATCAAATTTGAGCTGTAATAACTATGGAATAAAACACCTATCAGCAGTGGGGGTACCCTTGTTTTTGTCAGGAGGATGAACCCTACAATATATACTTTTGTACATATTAAACATTACTGAGAGGCATAACTAAAAGCCACCGGGACCTGGTGCAAAAATTTCCATGGGCCCCCTGACCACATTACCCCCCCATTGCCCCCAATCACCACAATTGCCTTCACATTGCCCCCAATCACCACAATTGCCTTCACATTGCCTCCAATCACCATAATTGCCTCCACATTGCCCCCAATTGCCTCCGCATTGCCCCCAATATCCACAATTGACTCCACAATTCCCCCAATCACCACCATTGTCTCCACATTGCCCCCAATCTCTAAAATTGCCTCCACATTGCCCCCAGTATCAACAAATGCTCCTAATCTCCACAATTGCCTCCATATTGCTACCAATCGCCACATTGCCCCTACTGACACCCCCCCCCCCAGAACCCATCTCCTACCTCCTTGGTGGTCCAGTGGTGTGGCACAAAAGGTCTGTGCCTACTTCTGCACAGACCTCAAAATCTGGAGCTCCTGCGCAGTCCTCTTTTCAGTAATGCAGAGTACTGGGTAATGATGTAATCTCCCTTCGTTCAGCATTACTACTAGAGTGCCACAGACGGTGCGCTCAGTTGCTAGACGTCTGTGCTCAAAAAAGCACAGGTCTCAGCTGTTTGGTGGGCCCCGTCGCATGTGCGAACCCTGCGACCCCTATTGTTATGCCACTGCATTAGAGCATCAAGTGACATATCCCATTATCAAGTAGTAGATGTAATGGTTGGAGTGGGGCTGAGATCATCATCTCCACATACTGTGATGGTAGTATGAGGAGGTACATGGGACAGGTAGTGCTACTTCTCCTTGTGCTGAGGCACCTGCAGCACTGCAACAAGGCACCATCACTTCAGGTCCATCTGAGCAGAATTTGGCCAGTTACCATAATTCTGTAGTGCACTGGACATCTCTCTCTAAAACCCAGGGGGTTAAAAAAAATAACCAATAAGGGGGTATTAAACTGCTGCAGGGACACTGAGATTTCTCTAGCCATACTTAAACTTCAGAATGTGGAGGTAGCCAGCACAACTGAGGCACCTTTCAAAATTTGAGCTCAAGGCAATTACTGCCCATTGGGTAATCCGGTCCTGCCACCAATACTAATACCAGTAGTACTAGTACCAGCCTGCTGATTGGTGAGAAATCGGCTCACTTGTAGTAATTGGCAGGGCTGTGCAGGGTCACAGACAGGGAATGAAGAAGCTGCATATTGATACCCATTTGATGTTCAGACTGATTCTCATTTGCATATCTTTCTCTCACTCTAGATTGATTTGAACCAAGAAAGCTCTTAAAACTCTCTTCTTGTTCAGTACCCTCAGAGCCGCCATCATCACCACCATCCCGACCTCCTCTCTTGGTGTGACATAGAAGCTCCTGTTGTCACACTCATCAAAACACTCGAGCAGCATGCTGAGGCATAGGCAGCTGCTACTTCACACATCCATATCTAACAAACTCCATTTTAAAGAATAAACCTGGTTAGATGATACATATGACTTAGCAGTCAGTCTAGAACAGGGGTTCTCAACCCATGCTCCCAGTGGCTACAAACAGGCCAGGATTTAGGAATTCCCCTGCTAGAGTACAAGTGTGTTGATCAGAGGCTCATTCACATTGATTAACTCACCTGTGCTTTCACAAGGAAATCCTCAAATCCTGGTCTGTTAGTGGCCACTGAGGGCACGGGTTGAGAACCACTGATCTAGAAGGTTATTCACTTTTTAGGAGGGATAGGGTTAATAAAAGAATTGGTGTTGATGTAATATACTTGGATTTTCAAAAGCCTTTCATACAGTGCCTCACAACAGGTTACTGCATAAATTAAAAGGCTTTGGTTTGGGCGGTGTTATCTGTAAATGGATTGACAACTGGTTAAATGATAGATGGCAGAGAGTTGTTGTAAATGGAACCTTTTCAAATTGGTCTAGGGTTATAAGTGGGGTGCCGCAGGGTTCAGTCCTGGGACCAATGCTTCTAAATTTGTTTATTAATGATCTATAAGTGGGAATTGAAAGTACCACCTCAGTCTTTGCTGATGACACTAAACGGTGTAAGGAAATACGTACAGAGCTGGATGTCTTTTCCCTACAGAAGGATTTAGATAAACTGAGTGAATGGGCAGGAAAGAGGCAGATGACTTTTAATGTAGATAAATGTAAGGTTATGCATTTGGGCTGTAAAAACAAACTTTCTATATATACTCTAAATGGGAAACAACTTAGGGAGTCCACATTAGAGATAGGTTTAGGAGTGCTGATAGATGATAGACTTCACAGCAGTGTGCAGAGTCACTCTACAGTGAACTATTGAGAACTGTTCTCCTCTGTGAAATATGGCTGACTGTTCTCTAATGTGAAATAGAGGACAGTTTTCAGCTGGGAAATATAAAGAACTGTTGTCTGCTGTGACATATGGCAGACTGTTCTCTACCATGAAATAGAGGACTGTTCCCCAGCATGAAATACAGAGAACTGTTCTCCACTTTCATATGACAAACTCATTTCTGCTTTGAAATATGGTGACTGATTCTCCACTGTGAAATGCGTCATTTTCTTTTCCTGACCATGTCGGCTGCAGCATTATCCGGCCCTTTATGCCACTTTTGGAATGTTTCCTTTTATCCTTTAGCTATAGAACTTAGAGGGAGGATTAACCCTTTGTGTGCTAGAGGGGTACGCAACGCATTGCATTGCGCTCAAAGGTTTTAAGCGGAACTTTCACCCTCTATAAAGTCACCCTCCTATAATGAGGCATATTACGACTAGCTTCATAACAGTGCTATTATCACTCATAAGTACCCGGTTCTGAAGTAATCCTTATAATTGGGAGACTGATGTCCAGGCTTCTTGCTTTAGTGCCGTCTGGGCTCCTGCACCATCAGTCCCTTTCACTGCCTTAAAGGAGCAGTAAACTTTTTTTTATGAAAAAAATATATATTGTAGGGATTTTCCTACTGAGTAAAATAAGGGTAGTCCCACTGCTGAGAGATTTATATTTCCAGAGTTATTACAGTTTAAACTCATGTTTTTTTTTACATTAGCAGTGCCCTCTAGTGTTTAATTTCTAATTAGATTTCCTGTTAGATTCTAATGGAGAGGAAAGTCAGAAAAGTCAGTGACATACAGTTCTCCATAGAATGTGATAGAAACTGCCTGTCACTTCCTGTCAGTTAGATCTATCAGGAAGTAAACACAGTAAATTCACTTCCATTCACTTCCTGTCAGTTAGAACTATCAGGAAGTAAACAGAGTAAATTCACTTCCTGATTATTTGAACTGCTATAATTTTTTAATAAAACATCTGACAGCGATGGGAGTGACCTTGTTTTATTCAGCAGGAAAAGCTCTATAAAATATGTGTTTCATAAAAAAAGTTTACTGCTCCTTTAAGGCACCATGCGATGCTTCCTAGAGGAGACCGGGAAGGACAGCGCAAGAGCGCAGACATCTCAAAGCTAAGATGTCTGAGTGCAAGTCCAGCTTCCTGTCTCCCAAGACTAAGGATTACTTCAGAGCTGTGTACTTATCAGAGACAATAGCACTATTATGAAGCTAGTCGCCATAATGCCTATATGCCTATATATTGGGGGGACTTTATAGAGGGTGAAAGTTCCGCTTTAAGAGGATGGCCAAAAAAAACAAATAATGGTATGATACAAATTTCCTCTTTCTCCTTTTGATTAAAATTGGGCTTTTAACCCCTTAAATTTTAGACAGGCCTCAAACATGCTTTGGAGACATCTCTGGCATTCAAGGGGTTAAAAGCCCCATTTAAATCAATTCTAGTTTTTGTTTTACCCCAACTAGATCCTACGGGAGAAATCAAAATTCCTACTGGCTTGAATGAGAGTTGTAATAACCCTTTGAGTGCCAGACAGGCAATGAGTTGTGTACCTCTCTGGCACTCAAAGGGTTAACCCTTTCAAGGTTAACTAGGTCTCCGGTGCATTATGAAGCAATACCCTTGACAGGGCTTAAAATGTGAAGTCCTTTGCTGCTAGCCAGACCTGAAAAGTTACTCGCCACTGCAAGCCATAACATACCCACCAGGGCTGAATTTCTACTCGCCAGGGCTAAATTTTCACTCTCCATTGGCTAGTGGCGAGTGGAAATTTTGAGCCCTGCCCTTGGCATCCAAAGGGTTAAAATCCCATTTTAAATCAATGCTAATTCTTATTTTTTCTCCAATGATGCATTTGGTTTCCTGCAGAATTTCTTCCATTTGCCTTTATACAAAAGGACCAATGACTGAAATGTTTCATAAAGCAAAAATGTTACAGCCGCCATCTGTTGGAATAAACATGATTTAATGCGTCCTCTTTTTACTTAAAAAAGTGAAGTGTCGTCTCTACAGGGCATTGAAACTGCAGAGCCAGCAACAAGTAGTAATAAGTAGTCCACATGGCCTATTAATCTTGTATTTTCATTTTTAACGGATCACCGGAAAATCTACCTTCAATTCTCTGTCTCAAGAGGCAAACCCACAAATTACATTCTGTTTTGACTGGCAGTTTAAATGATGCTAACAAAACAGCATTTCCCTTTTATTTGTATGTCAAACTATTCATCACCAATGTCTCAGTGCTAAAAATATTAAAGCGAAAAGAAGAGATATTTTGTAGTGCCTTTTCTGCTAGGTAAAGCTATTCCTGGAAGATGATTGATTCAAAAGTTATTACAACTCAAACTTATTTTTTTTTTTTTAATACAGCACACTCATTTTACATTGGTGCTGTTTCTACATCCAGGGCTGGATCTCCCAATTGGGTAGGCAGCTTGCTAAGCAATACAATGGATATCTCTCTAGGAAGCAAGGGATTCAAGATTTTTTTGTCCTTGCTTGTTATTGGCCAAGGGTAGTTTCTGTGGCAGGTAATAATGCATGGGGCTGTGGGTGGGGTCATGTGAGGAATGGGGTGTGGCCATGGGTGGAGCTAAAGGTTCCTAGGATGTAAATCAGGCCCTTGCTACAGCAATCTATGGAGGGCTATTGTTACTTACAGAGTCACCCTGAAATAGCAGGCAATGAAAGAATTGCATCTTTAAAGGGATAGCAATACATAAAATGTAAAACAAATATATGTTGTAAGGTTTATCCTCCTGAGTAAAATAACTGAGCTCCCACTGCGGGAAGGTGTTTTCTTCAAAAGTTATTACAGATCAAGCTTGAATTTTTTTAGGTGCAGTATCACAGTGGCCTGAAATTGTACAGTGGTGCTGTTGCTGCACCATCCTATGGAGATTTATGGTCAATTGACCAGAGCTGTCCATAGGATGGTGCAGCAACAGCGCCACTGTACAGTTTCAGGACACTGAGATACTGCACCTAAAAAAAACAAGTTTGAGCTGGAATAACTTGAATAAAATGGTGGGAGCACCTTGTTTTACTCAGACAATACAAGATACTTTTTCTACAGTTTAAGTATTACTATACCTTTAAAAAATTCACATTTGAGCTGCGGTCACTTTTGAATGAAGCACTTTATTTCACTCGGCAGGAAAAGTCCTACAAAGCATCCAGTTTCCATATTCATTCTTTTCCTTAAACAGAGAGCTGGATGAAAGGACAGATAAATGTAGATTACAGATGCATTTGTTTTGCTGTACAAAAGGATATTTTAACCCTTTGAGTGCCAGAATAGCATGCATCATTGAAAAGTAATTAATTGCTCACTGCTCTGGCACACAAAAGGTTATACCACTGCTGGGACCTGGCTAAAGTATAAAGTATCGAGACCCCCTGAACCCCATGGATGTTAAAGAGAGCAACAACACACGAGGAAGCAATTAATTGGAGACCTCTCCAGCAACTCAAGGGTTAAATAATAATTGCAGCCACGCCCCCCCCGATACAAGCGAGTATCCAAGCTTCTTATGCAATTTTAACCCCTTAACATCTAGTGCCGTGCCAGGACCATCACTTAAGGACCAGTGACGGTCCTGGCATGTCATGGAATTCAGGGCTCCCCACATGTGTGCATGCCGGTCATTAAGGGGTTAACATTAAATAATTATTATTAATTACATTATTTTCATCATTTATTTATGATGAGCATTTAACCCTTTGAGTGCCAGAAGTATGGAACGCATTGCAAAGCAAGGGTTTCCATACCCCTGTGGCACTCAAAGGGTTAACAAACACTATAGATCAAAATTAACTTAGAAAAAACACAAGCTCAAGGAATGGGTTTATATCCCAGGCTCCCATAGTCAATGCACTCTAGGTGTCCTTAGCTCCGCCCATGGTCACGCCACACTCACATGATCCCGCCCCCTGTCCCATCCACTATATAGAAAATACCATTGGCTTACAACAAGCAAAAACAACAACAAAAAAAAAACCTTTAACCCTCTGGTTACTAGAGATATCTCTAATGCTTTGCTCCATAATGCACTGGAGATCTCACTCTAGTATATAAGGGGTTAAATAATAGCCTGAATTTGGGTATAAAACTGGTGCTGGAACACTGAGATCACTCTGACCACACCCACAATTCAGAATGTGGGTGTGGCCAGCACAGCTCAGGTGCTGCACCTCAAAAAATAGGTTTATATGACTTTAAATGTCATGCACTTACAACTAGTATTTGCAAAAGTAATTATTCATATGTTTTACCTCCCTAAAATATGACCCTAAACTTACATTTATTCCATTTTTTGTGCTGCTTGTAATTAGATAAGACCTAAAGTCAATCAGTTACATTTTGTGATTATTAATACCCATTTCTCTTCCATTCGGAAAGGCTGTTATCTTATCCAAGACCATTTACACACAATCCTGGGTAATTACCTCAGATTGCTACGGTACTTGAAACAATGGAAAAGAAGGAATGGTTCTCCCATAGTGCATATGTAAAACTGGATTTTAGGCCGCAAAAAAAACCCAAATGTTTTACAGATGCTGCATACACTACAAGATATATATATATATATATATATATATATATATATATATATATATATATTATATATATATTATTTATATATAAGCCCAGATCATATATAGGTGTTAGCATTCCTCCAATTTACACTTATCCTCACAACCTCAAAAGTGTCCCTCTTTAGGAGGGACAGTCCCTCTTTGAGACCCAAATCCCTCTGTCCCTCTTTCCTACCCTGGTGTCTTTGTGTTTAGGAGATCAGACTGTGCGGTGTGTATATAAGTGTATCACCCTGGTGTCCCTGTGTTTAGGAGATCAGAGTGTGTGATGTGTATATAAGTGTATCACCCTGGTGTCCCTGTGTTTAGGAGATCAGACTGTGTGGTGTGTATGTAAGTGTATCACCCTGGTGTCCCTGTGTTTAGGAGATCAGACTGTGTGGTGTGTATATAAGTGTATCACCCTGGTGTCCCTGTGTTTAGGAGATCAGACTGTGTGGTGTGTATATTAGTGTATCACCCTGGTGTCCCTGTGTTTAGGAGATCAGACTGTGTGGTGTGTATAGAAGTGTATCACCCTGGTGTCCCTGTGTTTAGGAGATCAGACTGTGTGGTGTGTATATAAGTGTATCACCCTGGTGTCCCTGTGTTTAGGAGATCAGACTGTGTGGTGTGTATAGAAGTGTATCACCCTGGTGTCCCTGTGTTTAGGCGATCAGACTGTGTGGTGTGTATATAAGCGTATCACCCTGGTGTCCCTGTGTTTAGGAGATCAGACTGTGTGGTGTATATAAGTGTATCACCCTGGTCAGAAGCGTAACACAAAATGCAGGGGCCCCCCTGCAAACTCGAAGAAGGGGCCCCTTAGCCCCGCCTCTATTAAACTCCACCCCAATTAAGCCCCACCTCTATTAGACCCCACCCACAACAATAACGAATAGAAATAAGGAGTAACCATTATCCAAACGTTACTAGCACACATGAAAAATATGTACAGATATACAACTCAGAAGCTACAGTGAGGAAACAGCAGTCATAGTCCCCTGCCACCCCGCCCTTTTCAAATGGATGGGCACCATAGCAGCCATAGGGATTATCCAGATACCAGACTAAAACAAACCCAAAATAAAACACATTTCACTTGTCTTTGTCTGCCCCATGTACTTCTCTCTCTCTCCCTCTTGTGCCTTTCTCCCATGTACTTCTCTCTCTCTCCCCCATGTACTTCTCTCTCCCCCATGTACTTCTCTCTTTCTCCCCCTTGTGCCTCTCTCTCTCCCCATGTACTTCTCTCTCCCTCCCCCCTTGCACCTCTCTCTCTCCCCATGTACTTCTCTCCCTCCCCCCTTGCACCTCTTTCTCCCCCATGTACTTCTCTCTCCCCCATGTACTTCTCTCTTTCTCCCCCTTGTGCCTCTCTCTCTCCCCCATGTACTTCTCTCCCTCCCCCCCTTGCGCCGCTTTCTCCCCCTTGTGCCTCTCTCTCTTCCCCATGTACTTCTCTCCCTCCCCCCCTTGCGCCTCTTTCTCCCCCATGTACTTCTCTCTCTCTCCCCCTTTTGCCTCTTTCTCCCCCATGTACTTCTCTCTCTCTCCCCCTTGCGCCTCTTTCTCCCCCATGTACTTCTCTCTCTCTCTCCCTCTTGCGCCTCTTTCTCCCCCATGTACTTCTCTCTCTCTCTCTCCCTCTTGCGCCTCTTTCTCCCCCATGTACTTCTCTCTTTCTCCCCCTTGTGCCTCTCTTTCTCTCCCATGTACTTCTCTCTTTCTTCCCCTTGTGCCTCTCTTTCTCTCCCATGTACTTCTCTCTTTCTTCCCCTTGTGCCTCTCTTTCTCCCCCATGTACTTCTCTCTTTCTCCCCCTTGTGCCTCTCTTTCTCTCCCATGTACTTCTCTCTTTCTTCCCCTTGTGCCTCTCTTTCTCCCCCATGTACTTCTCTCTTTCTTCCCCTTGTGCCTCTCTTTCTCTCCCATGTACTTCTCTCTTTCTCCCCCTTGTGCCTCTCTTTCTCCCCCATGTACTTCTCTCTTTCTTCCCCTTGTGCCTCTCTTTCTCCCCCATGTACTTCTCTCTTTCTTCCCCTTGTGCCTCTCTTTCTCTCCCATGTACTTCTCTCTTTCTCCCCCTTGTGCCTCTCTTTCTCTCCCATGTACTTCTCTCTTTCTCCCCCTTGTGCCTCTCTTTCTCTCCCATGTACTTCTCTCTTTCTTCCCCTTGTGCCTCTCTTTCTCCCCCATGTACTTCTCTCTTTCTTCCCCTTGTGCCTCTCTTTCTCTCCCCCTTGTGCCTCTTTCTCTCCCCCATGTATGTCTCTCCCCCATACCTCTTTTTCACTCTTTCCTGCACTGGTGACATCCGGGGCGGATGTCATCAATACGCCCCGGATGTCATCAATGCGCCCCGGATGTCATCAATGCGCCCCGGATGTCATCAATACGCCCCGGATGTCATCAATGCGCCCCGGATGTCATCAATGCTCCCCGGATGTCATCAATGCGCCCCGGATGTCATCAATGCGCCCCGGATGTCATCAATACGCCCCGGATGTCATCAATGCGCCCCGGATGTCATCAATGCTCCCCGGATGTCATCAATGCGCCCCGGATGTCATCAATGCGCCCCGGATGTCATCAATGCTCCCCGGATGTCATCAATGCGCCCCGGATGTCATCAATGCGCCCCGGATGTCATCAATACGCCCCGGATGTCATCAATGCGCCCCGGATGTCATCAATGCGCCCCGGATGTCATCAATGCGCCCCGGATGTCATCAATACGCCCCGGATGTCATCAATGCGCCCCGGATGTCATCAATGCTCCCCGGATGTCATCAATGCGCCCCGGATGTCATCAATGCGCCCCGGATGTCATCAATGCTCCCCGGATGTCATCAATGCGCCCCGGATGTCATCAATGCGCCCCGGATGTCATCAATGCGCCCCGGATGTCATCAATGCGCCCCGGATGTCATCAATGCTCCCCGGATGTCATCAATGCGCCCCGGATGTCATCAATGCGCCCCGGATGTCATCAATGCGCCCCGGATGTCATCAATGCGCCCCGGATGTCATCAATACGCCCCGGATGTCATCAATGCGCCCCGGATGTCATCAATGCGCCCCGGATGTCATCAATGCGCCCCGGATGTCATCAATACGCCCCGGATGTCATCAATGCGCCCCGGATGTCATCAATGCTCCCCGGATGTCATCAATGCGCCCCGGATGTCATCAATGCGCCCCGGATGTCATCAATGCGCCCCGGATGTCATCAATGCGCCCCGGATGTCATCAATGCGGGCAGTAAGAAGACAGCAGCATCCGGTAGACATTAAGGCGTTCAGCCTTTCAGAACATATGGCGGCTGTGGGGCTGCTGGGCAGCACAACTAATAGCTGCACAACGAATCGATAATGAGAATTGTTGGCAACGATTCTCATTATTGATTTTTATCGATTTTATCGATTAGTTGTTGCAGCCCTAGAGCAATACAGTTCTATGTCACCAACACAGCAATACATAATTATTTGCCATCAACAGAGAGATAGAGTTATATGTCATCAGCATATCAATACAGAGAGTTATATACCACCACCAGAGCAATACAGAGTTATATGCCACCACCAAAACAATACAGACATATGCCACCACCAGAGCAACAGAGTTATATACCACCATCAGAACAATACAGACTTATGTGCCACCATCAGTGCAATACAGTTACTGTAAAATCTCAGGTATGATACTCACCTGTGTATAATACGCAGTAGAACATTATACCCAAGATTTTCGGGGAAAACAAGAGTGCCTATGTACACACAAAAAAATGCCACTGCCACACTGCTTTCCTCCCTCCCCACTTACCCATGGCCTCCTCTTTCCCTCTGTAGTCCAATGTAGTTATCCTGACAGGGTCCCAGCGGGCAGCATGCTTGCATCTCCCGTCCGATTCCAGCATTGCCGTCAGGACCTCTTCTGCCTCACCAATGGTAATGTCTTGCGAGGACCTCAAGGTCCTCGCAGGGCAATACCATAGATCCAAAGCATATAGCTATGTGCATTAGATATATGGTATTGCCCTACGAGGACCTAGAGGTCCTCGCAGGGCGGCAGATGCAAACATGCCGCCCACAGGGACCCTGTCAGGATAACAAAATTGAACTAAGGAGCGGGAGAGGATGCAAGCAGTGCTGCAGTGGCATTTTTTTAATATATAATACGCACCCCCCACTTCACATAAGGTGAAGGGGCAAAATTGTGCGTATTACACACAAGATTTTATGGTATATGCCACCACCAGAGCAATACAGTTATATGCCACCAGTACATCAATACAGTTATATGTCACCATCAAAGCAATACAGAGTTATATGCCACCACTAGAGCAATAGCTTTTTATGCCACCACCAGAGAAATACAGAGTTTTATGCTACCACCAGTGTCATACTCCATTATATGCCACAAGCAGAGCAATACAGCGTTATTTGTCACCACAATGCCTCACTGCCTCCCACAAAAGCATAATAATTCACAATATGTTCCAAAGTGGGGCATTTTATACACATATTGGTACAGGGCAACAGCAGTGGGTCACACTGTGTAACTGATTTGCCACTCCACTCTTATGTGTGCCCAATTGGTGCCCAGATTTATACCATGTGGTGTGGATAATGATATTTAGATTAATTTGCAAAAATTATTCTAAATATCAACATCCATATCACATTATATTAATCTGGACTGGGCACCAAATGGGTGCACAACATGCAAGCATAAGAGCAAATTAGTTATACAATGTACCCTTATGAACTTAAAATGATCCACTTTGGCATACATTGTGAGTTAGAATGCTTTTATGGGTGTGTGTGGAGGAGCAGGGTGAGCACATTCATTTTAATGTAAAACAGCAATTATATATTAACCATTTGAGTGAAAGAGAATGTTCTATGAATTTCTTAACTGAGAACATGTGGTTCTATTTTAAACAGCAGTTAACCTGAAAAATACAATATTGAATTTGTTTTAAAATTTAGCTGCTTTCTGTCTGTAAACTGCTGTTTAAAATAGAACCACATGTTCTCAGTTAAGAAATTCATAGAACATTCTCTTTCACTCATATGGTTAATATATAATATAGTCTACATCATATATTATTAATCCTTGGAGTGCCTTGACAAGGGCATGATATTTCATGAATATCATCAATGAGTACATGCTTCTGTTTTAAACTGAAGTTAATATTAACCCTTATTTCAATGACAAGGACATGTTTTATGAATTTCTAAGTTCATTTCACCATACTGAGTACACATGGTTAAATTTTAAAATTAATTCAATATTATTAACCGCTTAAAGTCAATAGTGCACTTTTAAAAAGTCACATGCAAAACAGCGTGCGACTACAGGCAGCAGTCATCATGTCGCCTTGATTAAAAGTGCGACATGAGGATCTCACATTGCAGGACATCGCGAGATTATCATGTCGTGCCTTCAAACGGCACCTTCAAGTGCCATCATCCTTAGCACCCGATTTACAGAGCCCATCGCTGAACAGCAAATAAACGGAACTAACTAATTTGAAACAACTATGGGACATAAGTAATAAAACCCCGCTTGTACACCTTGCAAATACATGGCAGACAATGGTCAAAGTTTATACATAGTTACTTAACTGAAGTGTAGATTGTACATGGAACATCAATCAAGTAAGAGTGAGAAGGGGAGAGAGAGGCTGGAGTGGCTTACTTGAGTGTTCCATGTACAATCTACTAGCAGATTAAACTTTGACCACTGTCTGCCATGTATCTGCAAGGTGTGCAAGCAGGGTTTTAATACTTATGTCCCATAGTTATTTCAGTTTAGTTTAGTTAGTTTAGTTTATTTGCTTTTCAGTGCTGGGCTCTGTAAATCAGGTGCTAAGGATGATGGGACTTGAAGGTGCGACTTGAGAATCTAGCTCTGTCCTGCAATGTGAGATTCTCATGTCACCCTTTTAATCATGGTAACATGATGACTGCTCCCTGTAGTCACACACTATTTTGCATGTGACTTTTTAAAAGGATACCAATGTCAATGATATAAGCATGATTTATGTCTTCTTCACTCAGCACATGCGGATAACAATATGTGCTCACTGAACTTAGAATTTCAAAAATAATGAAATTCTAAGTTCAGTGAGCTTATATGGTTCTAGATTAAAGGGATAGTAATGTCAGACCCGGATCTTCAGCAGCATCGCTATAACGATATCTAAAGATAAATACTTCATTGGAATGGTCTACATCATGTGCTTTCAAACCAGGCACACGCTGTAGACCATTCCGATTAAGAATTTATTTTTAGGTATTGCTATGTCAGTGCTGCTGAAGAGCCACTGTCTGATCCAGGAACCAGAATCTGCTTCTGACAGCTTTACAACGCGTCAAGCAGAAAGGGGAGGGAGCGGAGAACTTTATTTTCCTTTATCTCTCAAGCCATAACGGTTTGAGAGACACAAATAAGTGCAAGTGCTCTTTTAATTTTATCTACCATATAGTTAATACTTTTATTTGACAATACTATCCCTTTAAATGGAAGTTATTAACTACCTTTCTGATTTACATCTTGAGGCTTACATTATTAATATTAGTCACTGTCCACACTCACACTGCCCACCCACATTGTCCGCCTCACACTGTCCACATCAAACTATCACCCACATTGTCCACCTCACACTGTCCACATCCACACTGTTCACCTCACCCTGACGACATCCACACTTACTGTCCACCCACATCTGTCCTCCGCACACTGTCCACCCACATCTGTCCTCTACACACTGACCACATCCACACACTGTTCACCTCACACTGACCACATCCACACTGTTCACCTCACCCTGACAACATCCACACTTACTGTCCACCCACATCTGTCCTCCTCACACTGTCCACCCACATCTGTCCTCTACACACTGACCACATCCACACACTGTTCACCTCACACTGACCACATCCACACACTGACCACATCCACACACTGACCACATCCACACTGTTCACCTCACACTGACCACATCCACACTGTTCACCTCCACGCTGACCACATCCACACTGTTCACCTCCACGCTGACCACATCCACACTGTTCACCTCACACTGACCACATCCACACTGTTCACCTCCACACTGACCACATCCACACTGTTCACCTCACACTGTTCACCTCACACTGTTCACCTCACACTGTTCACCTCACACTGTTCACCTCACACTGTCCACATCCACACTGTCCACATCCACACTGTCCACATCCACATTGTTCACCTCACACTGACCACATCCACATTGTTCACACTATCCACCCACATTTGTCCGCCTCACATTATCCACATCAACACTGTTCACCTCACATTGACCACATCCACATTATCCACCTCACACTGTCCACACCCACATTGTCCACCCACATTTGTCCGCCTCAAACTAACCACCCACATTGTCCACATTCACACTGTCCACTTTACACTGACCGCATCCACACCATTCACCTCACACTGTCCACCCAGTGTCCAACTCACACTGTCCACACCCACATTGTCCCCCACACACACACTGTTCACTTCACATTGTCCCCCCCACACACACTGTCCACTTATATTGTCCACCTCACATTGTCCTGTTGTCCATTTCAGTTAAATTAACCCTTTGCTTGCCAAAGAGGTATCCATCACATTGATCCTCAATGCGCTGGACACCTATATGGCACTCAAAGGGTTAAACAGCTGTTCTCTCCTGCTGCTTTATGATGGACCACCAGAGCAGAGTGGAGAGAAGAAAGCCTCCAGCCTTCGCAGTGCGGCAGTGGGTCGTCATGACCACTTCTTTAAGCCACCTCAGCCATCCGCCAACTGCTGCGCCTGTATGAGTAGATGGCTCCCGTTCTTCATCCCCTTTTACCTCTTTCTCCCCCTCTTGCCACTTTCTCCCCTTCTTGACACCCCATTTTGCCTCTTTCTCCCCCTCTTCATCCCACCTTTTGCCTCTTTCTCCCCCTAGTGATCCCCCCTTTTGCCTCTCCCTCGCTTGACCTCCCCTCTTCCTCCCCCTTGTTGACTCTCCCCCTTTTGACTCTTGATCCCAATTTTGGCATCTTGACTCTCCCCCTCGACTCTTGATCCCCCCTTTTGCCTATTTCTTTCCCTCTTGATCATCCTTGTGCCTCTTGACTCTCCACCTCTTTACCCCCTCTTGATCCCCCATTTTTATCTTTCTCCCTCCTTAGCTCCTGATTTACCCCTTTTGATTTTCAACCCTCTTTATCACCCTTTTGCCTCTTGACTCTCCACCTCTTAATCTCCCCCTTTTGCCTCCCCCCCTCTTGACTCTTAATCTCCCCCTTTTGCCTCTTTCTCCCCTCTTGACTCTTAATCTCCCCCTTTTGCCTCTTAATCTCCCCCTTTTGCCTCTTAATCTCCCCCTCTTGCCTCTTAAACTCCCCCTCTTGCCTCTTAATCTCCCCCTTTTGCCTCTTAATCTCCCCCTCTTGCCTCTTAAACTCCCCCTTTTGCCTCTTTCTCCCCTCTTGCCTCTTAATCTCCCCCTTTTGCCTCTTAATCTCCCCCTCTTGCCTCTTAATCTCCCCCTTTTGCCTCTTAATCTCCCCCTCTTGCCTCTTAAACTCCCCCTCTTGCCTCTTAATCTCCCCCTTTTGCCTCTTTCTCCCCTTTTGCCTCTTAAACTCCCCCTTTTGCCTCTTTCTCCCCTCTTGACTCTTAATCTCCCCCTTTTGCCTCTTAAACTCCCCCTTTTGCCTCTTTCTCCCCTCTTGACTCTTAATCTCCCCCTTTTGCCTCTATCTTCCCCTTTTGCCTCTTTCTCCCCTCTTGACTCTTAATCTCCCCTTTTGCCTCCCTTTTGCCTCTTTCTCCCCTTTTGCCTCTTAATCTCCCCTTTTGCCTCTTTCTCCCCTTTTGCCTCTTAATCTCCCCTTTTGCCTCTTAATCTCCCCTTTTGCCTCTTATCCCCCCCCTTTTGCCTCTCCACCTCCCCTTGTTGACTCTCTCACCCACTTGCCTCTTTCTCCCCCTCTTCATCCCCCTTTTTTGTCTCTTTCTCAGCCATTTGCCTCTTGATTTCCCCTTTTGCCTCTTTCTGCCCTCTTGACTCTTAATCCCCCCTTTTGCCTCTCTCCCCCTCTTGATCACCCGTTTGCCTCTCTCTCTCTCTCCCCCTCTTGATACCCCATTTTTGTCTTTTTCCCCCACTTAGCACTTGATTTACCCCCTTTTGCCTCTTCCATCCCTCTTGATCCCCCCTGTTTCCTCAAGTCTTCCCCTCGAGTCTTAATCCCTCCTTTGGTTGCTCTATGCCCTCTTGATTTCCCCCTTTTGCCTCTTTCAGTCCTTGTTGACCCCCTCTTTATTCTTTCTCCCCATCTTGACTCCCTCCATTTTCCCCTCTTGCCTCTGTCCGTGAAGAGGGTCGGTGCTGGCGAAGACCTGTCCTCTTCTCAGCACTTCCGTCGCTCTGCCACCACTGATGACGGCAAGCCAGGACCATTTGACAAGCAGCGACACAGAAGTGGTGCATACTGTGGTTTCTTCATCTTTCTGGCACCACTTTCAAACTGTGCAAGTTTCAAACTGGCGCCCAGACAAATGAAGGAAACCCCAGCATGCGTCCGCTTCGCTGCGTGTCACGTGTTCACGGATGCGTCGCTGTGTATCACATAATTTCGGCTGCTGAACTCCAAGGTGTTATTTTGTCCCCTTCTCTGGTGATGCTCCTGTTTATAGGTAAAAGCCTTCTGAGGCCCCCATGAGTCAGTGGGGCCTCTAATACAAGCCAATATGGCTGGCTGGGCATAACTTTTTGGGGCCCCTGAGTCTGGAGGGGCTACAAATATTGTATATGCCAAAAATTTTCTGGGGGCCCGTGAAACTGGTGGGGCCCCCCTGCACCGCGGGGGCTGCGGGGGCCTCCGCTACGCCTCTGACCCTGGTGTCCCTGTGTTTAGGAGATCAGACTGTGTGGTGTGTATATAAGTGTATCACCCTGGTGTCCCAGTGTTTAGGAGATCAGTCTGTGTGGTGTGTATAGAAGTGTATCACCCTGGTGTCCCTGTGTTTAGGAGATCAGACTGTGTGGTGTGTATATAAGTGTATCACCCTAGTGTCCTTGTGTTTAGGAGATCAGACTGTGTGGTGTGTATATAAGTGTATCACCCTGGTGTCACTGTGTTTAGGAGATCAGACTGTGTGGTGTGTATAGAAGTATATCACCCTGGTGTCCCTGTGTTTAGGAGATCAGACTGTGTGGTGTGTATAGAAGTGTATCACCCTGGTGTCCCTGTGTTTAGGAGATCAGACTGTGTGGTGTGTATATAAGTGTATCACCCTGGTGTCCCTGTGTTTAGGAGATCAGACTGTGTGATATGTATATAAGTGTATCACCCTGGTGTCCCTGTGTTTAGGAGATCAGACTGTGTGTTGTGTATATAAGTGTATCACCCTGGTGTCCCTGTGTTTAGGAGATCAGACAGTGTGGTGTATATATAAGTGTATCACCCTGGTGTCCCTGTGTTTAGGAGATAAGACTGTGTGGTGTGTGTATACATGTATCACATTGCTCCACACATTAAAGGGATAGTAATACTTAAGATGTAAAAAATACATGTTGCAGGGTTTATGTCCCAGAATAAAACAAGGGTACTCCCACTGCTGAGAGATATTTTATTAAAAAATTATAACAGCTCAAACTAGAATTTTTTAGGTGCAGTATCATAGTGGCGCTGTTGCTACACCTTCCTATGGAGATTTATGGTCTACAGACCAGAGCAGTCCAATGGATGGTGTAGCAACAGCATCACTGTAAATTTTCAGGCCACTGTGATATTGCACCTAAAAAATTCAAGTTTGAGCTGTTATAATGTTTGTTTAAACATCATCTTCTGTGTTTATAAGTTAGTATGCATAAATACAATAATTTGGTGTTTCTCTAAATCATTTATTCAGTTACACAAACAGGTGTCAATAGGTCATGAAATAATCCCCAAAATTATTGCTAAAGCCCCACCCACAAGTTACGCCACAGCAACACCCCCTAAAATAAAAGTGTCCCTCTTTGGCCACTTGAAATGTTGGGAGGTATGCTCCTGCAATTAAGACAGTAACCTATTTCAGATACATTATTTAACCCTTTCAGTGCCATAGGGGATCGCAACACATTGCTCAGGTACTCTGGCATGAAAAGGGTTAAAATGCAGCCATTTTGAAGAAAGATTTTCTCCCCCTCCCCCCTGCTTCGCTTTCACTGAAGTCTGCCCATTCTGTAATAAAGGAGCTGATGCAGTCAAGCTGGAAAGGATTCATATAGAAGGACATTTGTTCCTCCATATAAAACAGTGGGTAATGTTGCCATGGCAACGCTAGTCCTTTGTTTGACTGATCATGTCAGCTCCTTCACTGCAGAATAACGTGATGTCAGGGAAGCGGGAGCAGGGAAATAAAACCACTATAGCTTCAAAAGGGCTACATTTTAACCCTTTGCGTGCCAGAGGGGTAGCCAACACATTGCAGATGCGTTTTATTCCAAAGTTATTGATGCTCAAACTTGCATTTCTTGGGTGAAATACATCCATGACTTGAATTACTGTGGTGCCCGTGATCTCATGTTCTGTCGACATTGTTACTTCCTATTTTTCCTGCTGGGTTCTTATTGGCCGCTGGGTTCTGCTCCGCCCAGTAGGGTGACCACATTTCCGTTCTGCCATTCCGGGACGTGGTCACCCTACCATAAAGCCTCTCATCGCCACATTGCCCCTTGATGCCCTACCTTGAGTCCCTGGTGGTCTAGCGGCGTGGAAAGTGCTCTGTGCCTCCTCCGGCACAGAGCTGAAGCTCCCGCGCGCTGTGCTCAGTAATGCAGAGCGCTGGGAGATGATGTCATCTCCCAGCGCTCTGTATTACTAGAGCGCTTGCCTCCAGGAGACCAGACTCAGCTGCATTGCCGCCCTGGATGTCAGCCTGCATGCAGTGTGTCATATCATGGACGCCGCGAGGGAGCGCTGATTTATGCTACCAAGCGCTCCCTCGCGGCGTCCATGATGTGACACACCGCTTGCAGGCTGACATCCAGGGCGGCTTGGCTTCATTCCGGGACACTTCATTGTCCCGGTTGGAGATGACCCGGGACGCGGGACATAGCCCTGAAATAAGGGACATTCCGGGACCCGTGGTCACCTTACTGCCCAGTGTTTGCCTTTTTAAGCTCAGTCCTGTCAAACCTTTGGCGCCCTTTCGTGGTGTTCCTGACCTGGCGTTTGTTGCTGTGATTCCTGCTCCGTGTATGGTCCGGTTTTGCCTGACCTTGCTCCTGTCTCTGTTGCTGCGTTATCGTTGCCAACCCAGACTGCCTGACTACCTATTACGGTGCCCATGATCCCTAAGCGACATTGTTACTTCCGGGTTTACACTGGCTGTGTTCCAAAGGAGCGTCCAGCTCTGTATCAGCCGCGGCGCGGGCAGTCTCTACTGTGCATGACTGCAGCACGCGCAGCAATGTCTACTGCGCATGTCGCGGCGTTACACACTATTTAGCGAATTATTATATAGGACATTAAAGGGAAAATATCACCTAAAACTGAACTGGCATAATACCCATTTAAATATCATGTCCTCCATGTCCTCCTATTGAATAATAAGTGAGAAGGGTATTGCGTGGGATGATCGAGGTAAATAATAATAATCCTTTATTTATATAGCGCACACAGATTCCGCAGCGCTTTACACTCATATTGGTTCCTGTCCCCATTGGGGCTCACAATCTAAATTCACCTATCAGTATGTTTTTGGAGTGTGGGAGGAAACCCACGCAAACACAGTGAGAACATACAAACTCATTGCAGATATTGTCCTTGGTGGGATTTGAACCCAGGACCCCAGCGCTGCAAGGCAACAGTGCTAACCACTGAGCCACTGTGCTGCCAGGTAAAGAATTTTTTAACAAGCTCTATAACACGTGGTCACTTTTTACCATCATTGTGAAAGATTTTAGCCTGTTGGCACCAAAGTAAAAAATTTAAAAAAAAGCAAAAAATGTTGCTAAGGTATATCTAATATTTTAACCATTTGAGTACCAAAGAGGTATACAATGTATTGCAACTCCTCTCTGGCACTCAAAGTATTGTTGCATATGAAACCTTTTCATTTTTTGGAGACAATGTCCCTTTAACCCTTTGAGTGCCAGTGGGGTACAGAACACATTGCTTTGCAATGCGTTCCGTCCCCCTCTGGCACTCAAAGGGTTAATGGTGTTTTCAGTGCCTGGGAATAATGTATGGGTCAGGGGGTGGGGTCTGGTAATAAATGAGGGATCGTGCATGGTTGTCTAGGGACACCTTTCCTAATGGGATGCCTGAGAAGTAAATTCAGCCCCAAATTCAGCAGCCTAAAGCTTTAGATGCCTAAAATTCAATACTAAACTTGTATTTTTAATGTAGTTATCTGTAAAGGACACTGTACACCATTTGTTTAACTGTGGTTGTACAGAATGAAATGAGTAATAAGTTAAACGTTTGAGAGACAGAGGGGATAAGCAACACAGCTGCCATGCGATATTTTGCTAATCTTCCCTGGGAGTAGACCTGCTAGCTATGGCAGATACAATGGATAGATTTAAGAGAAGATTAAATACATTTATTTCAATAGGGAACATACTGTGTGTTAGTCGGCAACACAGGAAGTTCAGATAAAGACTAACTTATTTGGCAGCAGGAAAACTATATAATTCTAATTTCTATGGACTATGAGGCATAGGTTGAACTTGATGGACTTGGGTCTTTTTTCATCCTAATTTACTATGTTACTATGTATTGTGAGACCCAGTGCACTAAAGGCTCGATTTAAGTCACCGGTAAAATGGTCGGTAGTGCAAAAATGAACACCGAAAGGTACACACAGTGTTACTGTAGGAATTCATTTGCCCTACCAACAGGAACCATAAAGAACACTGGGACACAGACTTCTGACCCAACGTTCATCGTGGGTTTTTGGTTCCCAAAACTCATGCTAAATAGCGAGAAAAATGGAACATCAAAGGAAAACAGCTAATGCTCTGTGTTTGACACAGTGTCCAACATTGAGCATGAGATCAAAACCACCCTCCCAAACACTAACCCTACACTACCCCTAACAGTAAAGGGAAACAATACTAGTCCTAACACTATTCTAACACCCATAACTGAGAGTTGTATAACACTTCACTGTTATCCACTGTAAGTCTTCTTCAGTTTTCTATCTTCCATGTTCTTCGTTCTTCTTATCTACAAAATAGTATGCCACTAGAAATAAAAAGAATAGCCATGTTGAAATATGAAATGCCCCAATGATATGCATAAGTGTACGCTGGCAAAGAGGCCCAGCAGCAGGAGAACAGAGTAAAAAACCCCCTTTCCTAGATACCTGAGCCATTCTAAGGGAAATTTGAACCGAGACTGCCTTTATATTGCCAGTCTCTATTCAAAATGGTTCCCAGCTTTCCCTTTCTGAGGTTATGCAGCTCCCAGCCAATCAGCTTCTAGTGGGAGGGGTGATGAAATCCGGTCAAAGCTGATTAGCTGGGAGGTGCATAATCCTACATCGCAGCCAATGGAAGGCTGGGAACCATTTTATACATAGACTGGCCATTTCCTCAGAATGGCTCAGGCAATGGCCCGAGAGGTATATAAGGTGGGGGATATTTGCAGTTACACTTATGGCATATCTTTGGGGACATTTCATATTTCAACATGGCTACTCTTTTTATTTCTAGTGTCATCCTATTCTATAAAATAAGAAGAAAGAAGAAAAGAAGATGAGACGATAAGAAGAATGAAGAACACAGAAGATAGAATATTAAAGAAGAAGATTTACAATTGATGACCAGGGAGCTGGACATCAGACCTACAGGTAAGTGTTTATTTTTAGGGCATGGTGTTAGTTTTAGTGGGATTAACCCTGTGATTGGCAGTGGGGTATGCAATGGTCTGCAATGCATTACATACCTCCCTGGCACTCATAGGGTTAATTTTACTTATATAACACATTTTTTCAGTACTTTGGATGTGTTGGTATGAGGATTAGGGCCCCATACCAATACATCCACTGGTCACTTACCTTTATTTTAAAGGAGCAGTAAACTTTTTTTATGAAAACACATATTTTACAGAGCATTTCCTGCTGAATAAAACAAGGTCACTTCCATCGCTGTCAGATGTTTTATTCAAAATTTATAGCAGTTTAAATAACCAAGAAGTGACTTTACTGTGTTTACTTCCTGATAGTTCTAACTGACAGGAAGTGAATTTACTGTGTTTACTTCCTGATAGTTCTAACTGACAGGAAGTGAATTTACTGTGTTTACTTCCTGATAGTTCTAACCGACAGGAAGTGACTCAGCAGTTTATATCACATTCTATAGAGAACTGTATGTCTCTGACTTTTCTGACTTTCCTCTCCATTAGAATCTAACAGGAAATCTAATTAGAATTTGACCACTAGAGGGCACTACTAATGTAAAAAAAAACATGGGTTTAAACTGTAATAACTCCAGAAATATAAATATCTCAGCAGTGGGAGTACCCTTATTTTACTCAATAGGAAAATCCCTACAATATATATTTTTTCATTAAAAAAAGTTTACTGCTCCTTTAAGCTTTTTTCCACTTCAGTGCCAGCATTGGTAGTTTAAAACATTCGTTAGGGGACTCTTCGTCAAATTTTCTTGGTGCAGATTTTTGGCGATAAAGCATGGCCCCTTAATGTAGATCACTATAGGCCAAGCTTGATCTCCTGATTCAGCAGGTATATAGTGAACGAGTGCACCACCCTCGATTTAGTGGCTGACTTCAAATTTGATTTCCAGTCAACCCCCCCAACCATTCCCCAAATGATTTTGATGGAGCCCCTGGCTTTTTTTTTTTTTCTAATAAATCTACTCAAGTAGGAAAAACATGGTATTTGCCATTTAAATCACTGAGATTAGTGCCCTTGACTTGTATTCAGAAAGGCTGGTACCTTTTCCCAGCCCATTCACAGACAATACAGTACTATCATTTCTCAACACCCTTATGAAGATTGCTATGGTAGTGGAAGCCAGGAAAACCTAGAAGAGGGAGCTCCCAGAGTGCAAATGTAAGGCTAGACTTTAGACCTCAGAAAAAATAGAATGCATTTACAGAGGCCAGCATGAAGTAAGGGCTATTTAAAGGGATACAAACCTTTATATTACCTTTATATATTCTGCATGTACATACTATATTAAGTCAAACTGCCTATACTTTGCCTGAGATTTTTAACAAAAACCTATTTATAACCAGCACACATGAACTAGTATGACAGTAAGGCGTAACGGTCTGTCATTACCTTACGGTTCAGAAATAGCTGTCTGTTAAACAGCACTATTGTCAGTGATATTAAATAAATAAATCTGTATATTTGTGTAACTGGCAGACTATATTCTACTGTTATCATTAAAGGAGCAGTAAACTTTTTTAACGAAAACACATATTTTATGGAGGATTTCCTGCTGAATAAAACAAGGTCACTCTCATCGATGTCATATGTTTTATTCAAAATTTATAGCAGTTAAAATAATTAGGAAGTGAATTTACTGTGTTTACTTCCTGATAGTTCTAACTGACAGGAAGTGAATTTCCTGTGTTTACTTCCTGATAGATCTAACTGACAGGAAGTGACTCAGCAGTTTATATCACATTCTATAGAGAACTGTATGTCTCTGACTTTTCTGACTTTCCTCTCCATTAGAATCTAACAGGAAATCTAATTAGAATTTGACCACTAGAGAGCACTGCTAATGTAAAAATACATGGGTTTAAACTGTAATAACTCTGGAAATATAAATCTCTTAGCAGTGGGA
Organism: Rhinophrynus dorsalis; assembly: GCA_037306005.1. Lineage (NCBI taxonomy): Eukaryota > Metazoa > Chordata > Amphibia > Anura > Rhinophrynidae > Rhinophrynus > Rhinophrynus dorsalis. Next base: position 21,371,352 of record CM074718.1, read on the forward strand.
GTACCCTTATTTTACTCAATAAGAAAATCCCTACAATATATATTTTTTCATAAAAAAAAGTTTACTGTTCCTTTAAAACAAAAAAAATAATAATAAAAATAACGTGGCCTTCACACATGTGGCCTCCTAACCCCGTGGGTTAGCTTGGGCACTCTTGCTCTATGCTATATATTTTTACATTGTATCAATAGATATACCTTTTTTCGTAGGCCTACACAGAAAGTTAATTGGTGAAAGATCCAGACAGCTCACTGTCAAGGACATAGAATAGTCAAACAACAGATGACAATGTAAAAAATATAAAAGTGTAGGCAATCTGTCTTTGCATATATTTCACTTGCAGAATAAGCAAAAAAAAATTAAAAGGTTTGCTACACTGTAAGCAGCAGAACCAATATCGCTAGTGTAGCTTTACTTACACTACAAACTCTGTAGTATCACTAATGTAGCTCCCTTTCAACTGTAAGCTCTGTAATATCACTAATGTAGCTCCATTTCACCTGTAAGCTCTGTAGTATCACTAATGTAGCTCCCTTTCACCTGTAAGCTCTGTAGTATCACTAGTGTATCTCCCTTTCAACTGTAAGCTCTGTAGTATCACTAATGTAGCTCCATTTCACCTGTAAGCTCTGTAGTATCACTAATGTAGCTCCCTTTCACCTTTAAGATCTGTAGTATCACTAATGTAGCTCTCTTTCACCTGTAAGCTCTGTGGTATCATTAGTGTAGCTCCATTTCACCTGTAAGCTCTGTGGTATCATTAGTGTAGCTCCATTTCACCTGTAAGCTCTGTAGTATCACTAGTGTAGCCTTATTTCAGTTGTAAGCTACTTGGAATCTCACTTGCCTTATTTTACAACATTAATACAAATTTTTAAATTAACAAAAGGGGGTGGGCTGGGACAGTGGGCTGGAAGGATAGTAGAAATGGACCACTTGATTGTTTTTTGCCCCCCCTGGCCACAGGTTGCCAGCCCTCCCCTGCTGAACTGCAACACGGATTGCTACTGTTCCAGCACATGCATTTTAAAGGGACAGTAATAGATCCCAATAACCTGTGTTCCGTTTAATCAGCCTAGTATGCAGTCCAAGTATTTTACTGATTTTTAGTTCTTGAGTAATTTCTTTATAAAGTATAACCCTCCTGCCCCTTTTACATACCCATAGCTGCCTCCCCTCAGTTGTGGAATCTGGTACTTGTACTGGACAACTCGCAGCAAGGGACAAGCTTCACTCAGTAAGAATAAGGAAAACACTGACCCCTTGAGGAAGAAATGCAGGATTTTCCTTATACTCACTGAAGATTGTCCCTCACTGCTCTTTAACCCAGACCAGCATGAGAGTGACATGGATAAAAGGGGAGGGGGACATTTTATAATTAAATTACTCAAGAAATACAAATCAGATAGTATTGGTACATGGCTTTAAATGGACTGAAAATTAAGAAGATTAAAGGCATAATAATACTTAGTTTAAACTGCACTTCCGAGTCTTCTTTATATATTTTTATACCCATAGCTCTATATTTAGTTGCTTGCAATGCTGTAGTTCAAACGCTATTCCTGCAGAATGGTTCCCCCTCCCACCCCTTCTATCCGCGTCACTGAGCCTCTCAGTCTGGTCCAGATGGAGAGGGTAGAGGGACAATCTTCAGTAAGCAAAGGAAAATCCTGCCCTCCTTCCTCAAGTGGAACAGTGTTTTCCTTATACTTACTGAGTGAAGATTGTCCCTCGCTGCATCCGTCCTGTCCCACGACCTGATTGCTGATCTAAGAGGAGGCCAGAAGGGGTGGGAGGGGGATCCTTTCCGCATGAACAGCGTTTGAACTATAACATTGTAAATAACTAAATACTGTATAGCGTTATGTGTTAAAAAACATATAAAGAAGACTAGCAGCTGCAGTCTAAACAAAGTATTACTATGCCTTTAATCGACGTGCCGTTTATTGTGAAATATTACTATTGCTTTAAAGGGATAGTAATACTTAAAGGGATAGTAACACTTCGTTTTAACTTTATTTTATTTTGTAGGCATTAAAAAAAACATGAAGAATGATATAAGTCTTATCTCTCAAACCTTTATGGTTTATGAGATATTCACAAGCAAAGTTCCCCTCCCCGCCCCTTTTACCTAGTGTAAGCCATCTCTTCTCAGATGTGGATCAGGTTGTATGACAGTACAGATAACAGAAGGAGACAATTTTCTTTGTATGAAAACAATGAAAGCCCTTCCCCCCTTGACAAGTTTTTCAGCTTTTTCCATTATCTTAATTGAAGATTGTCCCTCTCTGCAGTCTACCTGGGCATCTCCCTTCTGATCTGGTTGAACAGGGGGGGGGGATACTTTGTTTGTGAATATCTCTTAAACCATAAAGGTTTCAGAGATAAGACTTATATCGTTCTTCATGTTTTTTTAATGCCTACAAAATAAAATAAAGTTAAAATGAAGTATTACTATCCCTTTAATATAGGGATTCGTAATACTTAAAGTCCTATTAAAAATACATGTACTGCCCCCAGTGTCATCTCTCAAACCTTTATGGTTTGAGAGATAATCGCTCGTAAAGTTGCCCTCTCCCTCCCCATTCCCCGTAGTCAGCATTCTAGCTGACTGCAGGGAAGCCTGTCATACGACTTTCAGGTGGCTCTCCAGCACAGCCAGGATCGCGTTTATAAAAAAGAAAACTTTCACTGAAATGGCCTTCTACGTGTGCTTGGTTTGTAAGCACACATTGAAGACCGTTTTAGTGAAATATTTCTTTTTTTTATTAACGCGATCTCGGCTCTTCTGCAGAGACGTCTGATGATCTAAGACCGGATTTCCCTTCAGTCAGCTACAACGCTGACTTTGGGAAGGGGGAGGGAGAGGGCAACTTTAAGAGCAATTATCTTACACCATAAAGGTTTGAGAGATGACACTGGGGGCAATACATTTATTTTTAATAGGACTTTAATATAGGGATTAGTAATACTTAAGTATTACTATCCCTTTAAGGACAGCTTGGACCTAAACAGGCATCCGGCAATGCGTTTCACTTCCTTCATGATTCCTTTCATTCTGCCCCACGCAGATCATAAAGGATAGTGAGAAAATGTACGAGCACACTTCCTACATCTTCACATATCACAACATTGTAAAGTGTAGACCAAAATACACAAAGTGGATGGAGGCAATGAAAGACACAATTGAAAGCTCATTAAAGGAAGCAAACTGTCCTCCGTGCTTTTCACCCAGTAAATTTGTTGATTTCCAAGTGCTTTTAATCTTGTTTTATTCACACAGCCAGAAGTAAATAAGCAGTTGCTTGATGCCAACTACATTTACTTACAAACAAACATGAACATTTCAATTATGCACACACTCATTCAGACTTGTTTTATATCTATTTAGGATTATTTTATTATGTTATGATTTATGAGAAACTCTCAGTGAGAAATTTCTGCAGAGAAAAGGTTAAACATTATGTTGACAGATGCGTGTCAGATTCAGCAAGTCTGATCAGGTAGGGCCAATAATAATAGAGAGTGCGTGACTATATATCTTTATACAGGTTATAACCCCAAGAAATTGCATTCTCTATTTATACTAAACTAGCAGTTGTGTGGCACGGCTTTGCCCATGCTGGGAACCTTGTGGTTTTCTTAACTGAGTGCCAGAGAGGTATTGTATGCATTGTGTTCCAATGCGTTGGATAGCTCTGTCTCACTTAAAGGGTTAGTAATATTTAATATGTAAAAATATATACTGTAGGGTTTATCCCCTTGAGTAAAAAAGGGTACTCTCACTGCTGAAAGGTGTTTTATTCAAAAGAAATTACAGCTCAAAGTTGAATTTTTTTAGATGCAATATCACAGTGGCCTGAAATTGTATAGTGGCGCTGTTGTTACACCATCCTATGGACAACTCTGGTCAGTTGACCATAAATCTTCATGGGATGGTGTAGCAACAGCACCACTGTACAATCTCAGGCTACTGTGATATTGCGCCTAATAAATAAACACAAAAGGGTGGTCCATTTCCAAAATGACAGGCAAGTCCCCTCTGCACAGAAACACCAGCTAACCTCCGACGAACGTTTCGGCCTTGTTGGGCCTCATCAGGAGGGCACAGATGGATTCCCTAAGTACTGAGAGCAAGGGGTCCACGTCTGGATTACCCTTCACTCTTAGGGAGAGCCCCTAAGAGTATTCAAAATCAGCATACAAAATGTGAGAGGCTTCTGAGGACGAACAACAGCACAATGGCCTGTTCTACAGCTAGTCACCACTCAGAAGCATCACGTTTAGCTCTCTAGTGCCATTACAGTGGAGAAATTTCCATGTACATATTAGACTAATCCCGCCCAAAAGGGTGGTCCATTTCCAAAATGACAGGCAAGTCCCCTCTGCACGGAAACACCAGCTAACCCCTGACACGTTTCGGCCTTGTTGGGCCTCGTCAGGAGAGTGCAGCTGGATTCCCTAAGCACTGAGAGCAAGGGATCGACATCTGGATTACCCTTCACTCTAGAGCACTAAAACGTGATGCTTCTGGGCGGTGACTAGGCGTAGAACAGACCATTGTGCTGTTGTTCATTCCCAGAAGCCTCTCACCTTCTGTATGTTTATTTGAATACTCTTAGGGAGTCTCCCTACAAGTGAAGGGTAATCCAGATGTGAACCCCTTGCTCTCAGTGCCTAGGGAATCCAGCTGCACCCTCCTGGTGAGGTCCAACAAGGCCGAAACATACGTCGGGGGTTAGCTGGTGTTCCGATGCAGGGGGACTTGCCCGTCATTTTGGAACTGGACCACCCTTTTGGGCGGGGTTAGTCTAATATGTATGTGGAAATTTCTCCTCTGTAATGGCACTAGAGAGCTAAAACATGATGCTTCTGGGCGGTGACTAGCCGTAGAACAGGCCATTGTGCTGTTGTTCATTCCCAGAAGCCTCTCACCTTCTGTATGTTTATTTGAATACTCTTAGGGAGTCTCCCTACAAGTGAAGGGTAATCCAGATGTGGACCCCTTGCTCTCAGTGCCTAGGGAATCCAGCTGCACCCTCCTGATGAGGTCCAGCAAGGCCGAAACTTACATCGGGGGTTAGCTGGTGTTCCCGTGCAGGAGGACTTGCCCTTCATTTTGGAACTGGACCACCCTTTTGGGTGGGGTTAGTCTAATATGTATGTGGAAATTTCTCCTCTGTAATGGCACTAGAGAGCGAAAACATGATGCTTGTGGGCGGTGACTAGCCGGAGAACAGGCCATTTGTTGTTGTTCATTCCCAGAAGCCTCTCACATTCTGTATGTACATTGCTAAGATGACAGCGCTCTACACTGATGCCAAGGTCGTTCTAACTGAGAATGGGAGACAAGAAAAATGTATTCAGTTTTGGACTGCATCAGCATTTTCCAAATATTGGGGGTGGGTTTCAATATAGTCGATAGTTCTGCTTTATATTAAAAGTCAGGCCTTGTGGTTTCCCAGGCACAGGCCCTTGCTTCCAGGTGCCTAGAAGAAGGCGGCTGCACCACACTGATGAGGCCCACATAGGCCGAAACCTACATCTGTGGTTTTGCTGTCTGTCCCATGCGGAGAGGATTTGCCTGACATTTTGGAGCTGGACTGTCTGTGGGCAGGACCAGTCTGATATGGATATGGAAAATGTCCTCTCTGCAGTGGCACATGGGAGTGAAAAACGTGACTTGTAGCACTACTGAGAACAAGACACTTTATCTTGTTTGTGCTTGATGGATGTTTGTCACATTTGTTTGTTGTAGACCTCGTGGTGGGGCATCAGGACCCCTCCAGAATGGAGTCACAAATTCTGAATTTTAATACAATTTAAGAGTTGTTCTGTAAACTGTTGAATGAGGAGGAATCAGTGACTAACTTTTTTTCTTTAAAACTGAATTGCAGCATCAGTGTATTCCAGCCACTCCCCCTGCCTCCTCCTAAACCAATCGGTGTTTGCCAGCCACGCCCCATGCCTCCTCCTCAACCAATCAGCATTTCCCAGTCACACCACCGTCTCCTCCTCAACAAGTCAGTGTTTCCCAGCCACGCCCCATGCCTTCTCCTCAACCAATCAGCATATCCCAGCCACACCCCCTGACAGTGAACCAGATATGTATATAGGCAAGATCCTCTACTAATGTTTTGTGACCTATGTAGGGTGGATTTATTTTGGTGTATATTAATGCACTCATAAATAAGTAGCCACACTTCCTAATAATAACGCTTCCGCTTTCATTGCTATGGGCAGAAAATCCTGCTGGCCCCTATGAATTTTTCTGTTGTGCTTTTATTCAAGAGATACCATCTTCAGTCTGTCCTGGGTGTCATGACCAGAGAGGCGGACATGACAAATGTTGGCAGTTTTTTTCAAATTTAATCCAGCAAGAGCTGACTTAACTCTGTAAGAACCAGAAAGGTCTCAACGAAATCCACTGAACACCCCTCTGTTCCATAAAAGGTTGAGATTACCCTGTGCAGTGGGTGGACTTTGTGTCCTGTGGTCCTGCCAGCATTTATCATGGCCGCCTCCATGGACATGACATCCGGGATTGATTGAAGATGTTATCTCTTAAAGGTGCAAGGGAAAAAAACATAGGGCCATTAGGATTTTGTGGCTATAGAAAGTGGGGGGAGGAATTATTAGGAGGTGTTACTTCCCCTTAACTATTATGCCAGAGACAGCTGGCTGGTTGGGGATGATGGACGTTGTAGTCAAAAGCTGAATCCAGGAACAGGCTAAGACTGCATGTATATATGACCTCTTCAACTCCCCTTTTCATGAATTAATCAATCAGCCAACTTGTTGTGATCACTGGGTTCAGTAGGTGGAGTCCGACTCAAGCTGGTCATTGAGAAAAAAGCAGCTGGCTCGAGTAGGAAGAAGAGGAAGGCAGTAATAGCCTTCCAGGTTATCACATTGATCACCTATCCTATTGGATAGGTGACCAATGCCACGAGGGCATCAGGAGGGGTCCTGATTACCCTCAGCGAGGTCTGATTTTTTTTGCAATATAAAACACTGCAATATATTTTTTGCCACAGGGATTTATATAGAATATGATGGACATTAACCGTGTGAGGTATCATTTGTTGCATATTAATAGGGAGTCATACAAAAAGAGCAACATGTGTCAGATAGTATTGGGGAGTCCTACATAAGGAGCAACATTTCTTGGATATTAATGTGGAGTCCCACATAAGCAGCAACATTTGTTGCATTTTAATGGGGAGGCAGCATATGTCAACTTTGAACTGTGTGGCAGTATGTTGGATATGGGTATTGTGGGGTGAACATCACCAGTGTGTGTTAGCTCACATACAGTGACTGACAACCCCCTGGGCAGTGCCCATAGGAATCTGTGGCTACCAGTGGGCAAGGGAACAATGCTGGGGGCAAGTGGTAGCCACAAATCCCCAGAGATGCTGCCTGACCCCCCAGCCTTGTTCCCTTGTGATTGCACAACATGTACCATATATGATAAAGAGTTAAGGGGATAATTATGTAGTGCTTAATGTACTGTGAGCAATGCACATCCCTGTGGTACTCAAAGGGAAAATGGAGTGATGCTGTCCATGGTTCTGAAAGCACTCTCTCCACTCCCCAGTGACCGACTGGGGCAGCAGAGAGAATTTGTGCTGATGGTGAAGTGTGAGGGAGGTCATCCTTTCCATATCGACAACAGTTCGACAATCCTGTGATAATGAGGACTTTCTCCTTCACTTCCCTTGAACGGAGAAATGCTGAAGTGCTTCAAACACATCGACAAAATCATATCTCCACAACATCGACCTTTAGTGAATCTCCCCCAATGTGTTGGAGATATTTCTAGCAACCAAAGGGTTAAAGCTTTTTTGTTCTTGCTTATTATAGGTCAAGGGCATTTTTATTATAAGAAAAAGTATACTGCTCTTTTAAAGCAATAGTAATTGTTCACAATCAAAGCAGCTGCAATTAATCTTCATAGTATTTGGACCCTGGAAAGTGTTATTTCAGTACTGTCAGAATTGTAGTTCAAGAGTAATTGAATGATAAAGTATCCCCCTCCTGCCCCTTTTACTGATGTAACACTGCTCACCTCAGAGCAGCAAGACTGTCCGGATGGATCCCAGAGAGGGACAATCTTCAATTAAGATAAGGGAAAAACCTGAAAATCCTGTCAAGGGGGGCAGAGTTTTCCTTATGATCACAGTAAGAAGATTGTCCCTTGCTGTTACCTGTCTGGTCTCAGGACCAGATTCCACATCTGAGGGGAGGTGTCTTACACTAGGTAAAAGGGGAGGGAGGGGGATACTTTATCATTCAATTACTCTTGAACTATAACTCTGACAGTATTGAAATAACACTCTCCATGGCCCAAATACTATGAAGATTAATTGAAGCTGCTGTTTTTGTGAAACATTACTATCCCTTTAATGAATCTGAGTTTATACAATATTCTAGCTGCTGGAATGTAATTTTTCTTTAATCTCAGACGCACCATACAGTGAAATGATTCATTTTTGCTCTTGAAAAAAAATACAACAGTGACACTCGGTTTTGTATAGTAGAATTTAATGCTACTGCACAAAAAAAAAAAAAAAGATTAAAAATTATACTTTATGTGGATCCATCTCTATATCTGCAAAAAGAAAGAAACAAAAAAAGACGGAGAGCAACAAAAAGTACAACCAACTTATTTTCGGAAAATGTTTGTTGACTTGAGTATAACCTATGGAACAATTTAAACTGAAAGTAAAGGATTATTATTGATCCAAACCATTTGTGTTATTATCTTGTAGAGATGGTCTATGGTCCATCAAAGAAAAGGTCAGCTTTCGCTTTCATGTGAAAAAGTACACAAGCACTTTCAATATTTTTAAAGGGATAGTAATACTTTATTACTATCCCCCATATTGTACATATTTGTAAAATAATTTAATAGCCCCCAGGTTCATCTCTCAGACCTTTATGGTATGAGAGATAAACGAAGGCAAAGTTCCCCCCTCCCTCCCCCTTCCCTGAAGTCAGTGTTGTGCTGACTGCAGGGATATCCGGTCTGACTTTCATCAGGCGGCTCTGCAGCAGAGCTGCGATCACATTAGTGACAAATAATTATTTCACTGATACGGTCTTCTCCATGTGCTTGCAAACCAAACACAAACCAAGCACATGTAGAAGACCGTTTCAGTGAAATAATTATTTTTCACTAACGGGATCTCGGCTCAGCTGCAGAGCCGCAAGCCTGTCGTACAACAGACTTCCCCTGCAGTCAGTACAACGCTGACGTCAGGGAAGGGGGAGGGAGGGGGGAACTTTGCCTTCAGTTATCTCTCAAACCATAAAGGTCTGAGAGATGAACCTGGGGGCTATTACATTATTTTACAAACTAGTTGAAGAGCCCGTTACATGGGCCACGGTGCCACTGCCAGCCAGTCGAGGGTCAGTCATGTGCAGTAGAGACTGCCCGCCGCGCGGCTGATACATAGCTGGATGCTCCTTTGGATCATCCTGCTCTGTATCAGCTGCGGCGCGGGCAGTCTCTACTGCGCAAGACTGCAGCATGTGCAACAGTGTCTACTGCACATGATGCGGCGTTACACACGTTTTAGCAAATTATTATATAGGATATGTACAATATGGGGGATAGTAATAAAGTATTACTATCCCTTTAAAGTGATCACGAAATAACCAATCTCAAGAATCCAACTTCTTTCTCTCTCCTTCACATTTGTAATAATTTGATATTTACATATTTTCCCCAGAAATTTAGAAAATAAGACAAGTGTATATAATGTAAACCAATTAGGACTCATTACATTTTGTATGCATCGTTCTACATACTATTGAGTTTAAAATCATGTCAACATGTCAACGATATTGTCACATGTGTAGATCCGTTTGCTTTAGCACAGATTAAGCCAATCAATAAGTCAAGTCCGTGTGCTGTGTTGAATTTCAATATCATTTTCTCTGTTGTCTATCTCCGATGCTCCACAGGACTTAGGCACCTTTGGTAAAAATAGGATGCCAATGTTCTAGACAGCTATGGAACTTGGAAGTCTTACAGCTTGCGTTTGTGTCCAAAAGCCACATTCAAGATCTGAAGAGATATTTCGATTAATGCAAAATTTTCAAATACAAGAAATGAAATTTAAATTGGTTACCGTAACCTAACCCTAAACAAAATAATTAAAGAAATAGAGAACAAAAAAGTTTGTTTTCATCCGTGTGATTATTTTTTTGAGAGTAAAAACATGGGACTCCTCTGCCGCTTTCACATGAAGATCTGAAGAGAAAGAGACAAAAGGAGGCAGCTCCCAACACTGGATAATGTGTAGCTTGGGGAAAAAGCCTGGGAATTGGAGACATCTGACTTGATCTCATTAGATCCATGCAAGAAAGTTTCCTCCTTGCTGATCTGAAACAGAAAAAAAAACATTTGGTTAATTTTTCTCTCGAAATAACAAATGTGCTAATTTACCAGAGTATAGGACAACTCTACAGCAGAGTTTCTCATGCATGGTCCTTTCTACCTTAACTCCTTAACGATGATTGATGTGTCAAGACCTTCAAACTGGTCCTGGCACTTAAGGTCTGTTGACGGTCATGGCACATCATGAAATCCTGGGATGGCAGCATGACTGAACACTGCTCTGCCATCCCAGAAGCGGTTGGGCAAATATATATATATACATAATACCAAATGAGCAGCGGCACACACTTGATTGACAAAACCTATATGCATAAACTGTGCAAATGACAGGTGCCCGTCCCTTAGAAACATTACATAACAAGTGTTCAAATGTTCTCAGCCTGGGTTGATCCTAGCTTCGTACGAGACAGCCCGCTGGAAGATATTGTAGCAAAAGTTGTGTTACTTTATTGCATTTTCTTATGCCAAACGTTTTCGGTCCGCTCTGGAACCGTCATTGCCCTGAGGAAGGTCCCAGAGCGGACCGAAAACGTTAGGCATAAGAATGCAATAAAGTAACACCACTTTTGCTACAATAGCTTCCAGCATGCTGTCTCGTACGAAGCTAGGATCAACCTAGTCTGAGTACAACACTGAGTATAACACTTGTTATATATATACAGGGCTCAAAATTTCAACTCGCTACTAGCCAATGGCGAGTGAAAATTTAGCCCTGGCGAGTAGAAATTCAGCCCTGGTGGGTATGTTATGGCTTGCAGTGGCGAGTAACTTTTCAGGTCTGGCTAGTAGCAAAGGATTTCAACTTTTAAGCCCTGATATATATATATGTATATAAATATATATATATATATATGTCTGTGGACCAGATCAGGCAGTTGTTAAGGAGTTAACAGTGTAGGTTTTAAAGGGATAGTAATGTTTCACAAAAAAGCAGCTCCAATTAATCTTCCTAGTATTTGGGCCATGGAGAGTGTTATTTCATTACCGTCAGAGTTGTAGTTCAATAGTAATTGAATGATAAAGTATCCCCCTCCCGCCCCTTTTACCTAGTGTAAGCTGCCTCCCCTCAGATGTGGAATCTGGTCTCTTGTTCGGACAGATAACAGCAAGGGACAATCTTCTTACTGTGATCATAAGGAAAACCCCGCGCCCTTGACAGGTTTTTCATGTTTTCCCTTATGCTCACAGAAGATTGTCCCTCTCTGTGATCCATCCAGACAGTCTTGCTGCTCTGAGGTGAGCAGTGTTACATCAGTAAAAGGGCCGGGAGGGGGATTCTTTATCATTCAATTACTCTTGTGCTACAACTCTGACAGGATTGATATAACACTCTCCATGGCCCAAATACTATGATGATTAATCAGAGCTGCTTTTATTGTGAAACATTACTATCCCTTTAAGGTGTTCTGTGCCTGAGCACAGGTGTTAATTTAGTGAATCTTTCAATCTGAACAGTTCCCTTGTGCTCCAGTGGGGATGTCCAGAAAACATGCACTGTAAGGTACTTGAGAACTGCAGTTGAGAAAGTCTACTATATGGTAAAGTGACAAAGTACATTGGTATCTGTGGGCAGAGCAAGGGTTAACAGTTATCTGAGATTCCATAAGCTGCACTATAGAAAGAAATCATGTTACTCATCCATACCATTCACCCTAAGGTCTACAGCAGTGGTTCTCAGCTGACGCTCTCATGTCCCACTAACAGGCCAGAACTTGTGGCCTTCCCTGCTATAGCACAGGTGTGTTAATCAGAGGCCCTTTCACTTTAATTAACTCATCCAGGAAATCCTGGCCTGTTAGTGAGCCATGAAGACACAGGTTAAGAACCTTGGGTCTACAACATGTACCCAGTTTATGTTAAAGAGCATATATGCACAAAGGAAAGCATTTTAAACACAGGTTTTGCGGCAGATGTCAGTTTGCTAGGGGAAATCTGCATGGAGAGAAGCTGTTCAGCTAAGTCTGCCCGCTAAAGGTACCAAAAGAAGAAATGCTATAAGACGGGAGCCCTGCCAACAATCCAGAAGTACCAGCATAGAACCAAACAGAGGACAAGCTGCAAGCAATGAGCCAGCAGGGCCCAAGAGAGACTGCAATGACCCCAGCCAAAAAGTGTAGCCCAAAGGAGCACTGTAATCCAGATTACCCAGGAAGAAGGTGAAGAAAATTGAGTATAGACTGTACCTGGTAAAGGAAAGTCAGAGACTTCGCCTCTGTTATTATCAGACAGAGGGACGGCTATTAATAAGAGTTGTTACCCACAGAGCAAACCTGAAGTAGCTAAAGGACTTCAAAACCCTGTATTTGTTGGGGTTTTTTATCTCAAGCTATCCAAAGTAAATCACATTTTTCATTGGCCGAAGCTTGCTCTGTGCAGCACAAGTGATGCAAGTTGTGCCACACGGCTTCTTAGTTCCTCCTCTCTCTTCTCACTAATGAATAGCACACACACACTGAGAGAGGAGGAACAAAAATGGGGCAGTATCTTCAACGCCCATGTTCTCGGACGTGCAAGCTGTGCTGCACGGCTTCTTAGTTCCTCCTCTCTCTTCTCACTAATGAATAGCACACACACACTGAGAGAGGAGGAACAAAAATGGGGCAGTATCTTCAACGCCCATGTTCACGGACGTGCAAGCTGTGCCGCACGGCTTCTTAGTTCCTCCTCTCTCTTCTCACTAATGAATAACACACACACTGAGAGAGGAGGAACAAAAATGGGGCAGTATCTTCAACGCCCATGTTCACGGACGTGCAAGCTGTGCCGCACGGCTTCTTAGTTCCTCCTCTCTCTTCTCACTAATGAATAGCACACACACACACTGAGAAAGGAGGAACAAAAATGGGGCAGTATCTTCAACGCCCATGTTCACGGACGTGTAAGCTGTGCCATACGGCTTCTTAGTTCCTCTTCTCACTAATGAATAGCACACACACTGAGAGAGGAGGAACAAAAATGGGGCAGTATCTTCAACGCCCATGTTCTCGGACGTGCAAGCTGTGCCACACGGCTTCTTAGTTCCTCCTCTCTCTTCTCACTAATGAATAGCACACACACACTGAGAGAGGAGGAACAAAAATGGGGCAGTATCTTCAACGCCCATGTTCACGGACGTGCAAGCTGTGCCTCACGGCTTCTTAGTTCCTCTTCTCACTAATGAATAGCACACACTCTGAGAGAAGAGGAACAAAAATGGGGCAGTATCTTCAATTCCCATGATCACGGACGTCAAGGGAGAGTGCTGTCAATCAAGAGTCACGTCGGCAACATGGCAGCACTCTTCCTAAATCTCCCACTCACTACGGAGTCAATAATTCCACATTTGCTTTGTTATTAAACATTTATACTGTGCTTTTCCAACAGCACTAAATGGGAAACATTGATTGGGGGCAATCATATATATATATATATGTATGTAATAGTTCTGCTTTAAAGGGACATTGTCACTTTTAATTACAGAGGAATAAAGAGGACTACACCCATTTGGGCTGTACTTAATATTTGTGTCTTTAAATCTGCCAATATCTTGGGCACTGAGGTTCCCACTCATGTGGCATGTAATGCCACAGTGCCATTCCCAAAAATGCTTAACCCCTTAAGGACCGGGAAAATCTAGGGTGGATTTCACTTAAAGGGATAGAAATACTTCATTTTATCTTTATTTTATGTTATAGGCATTAAAAAAACACGAAGAACGATATAAGTAATCTCTCAAACCTTTATGGTTTGAGAGATATTCACAAGTAAAGTTTCCCTTCACTGACCAAAATGGTCAAGTCTGCCATCTAGCTGTCAGATTTGGAATCAGATGGTGCTCCCATGTGTTGATTCTGATTTCTGAACTTCAATTTTACATATGTGGATAACCGCACAATTTGAGGATTCCATATTATTTTAATTTCTGCTTCACACCAAAAAATGAGTCAAAGTTAAAATTCCAGATTGGCTTGTCTCTCAACCTCTTTGCTTCCATCTTCCCCATCTGCCTGTCTCTATCTACCGTCTGTAACTTCTCCCAGTTTTGATACAACAAAATAAAATAAGGCGGTTGACATGTTTTTCATAAATGAAACAGCAAATTGTCTCTAGATGTGTGTTTCCTGATGATTGCCAAATCTTGACATTCTGGCCTATTCTGGCTAAATCCCTCATGACATAAAACAAGTCAGTTTTGCTCATATCTACTCTTCATCATGTCACCAGGGATAGCATGTTATCATTACTGGAAAACTGGGCTGTTTCAAGGTATCCTTTAGAAATGTTGCCTGCTATTGGGCGACTTATACAACAGCGCACTAAAAGGGCAACATTAGAATCTCACCCGCATCAAAAGAGCGAGATTCTCATGTTGCGGCCTTAGGCGTCTCATTTAAAAAATGTATTATAATATATCACTCATAGGGATCCAAGCAGAGTAGCAGAGCGGCACACCATTGACTGACAAGCACAGCAGCAGTGAAATAAGGCAGTGCGCTGTGTGACACTCATAGTGGAGTGAAGGCCACCTCCACTATGACTGTCATACGCTGTGTCTAGTCCTCTTCTGCTGTGCTTGTCAGTCAATGGAGTGCTGCTCTGGTACATGGATTATTAAGTTCTCATTAATACATACATGTGCACAGATCGCTGTCATACATTGTTTACATGCGGCGCTTAAGGCCGCGACATGAGAATCTCGACCTTTTGATGTGGGTGATATTCTCATGTCACTCTTTTCATGGCGGTGACATGTTGAATGTGCTGTTGTGTTGGTCGCCCAGTAGAGGGCAACTTTAACAGCATGTAGATTGCACTTGGAGTGTATAGATCAGACATAGGTAATCTTTGGGTACCCTAAGGGTTATGCACTAAGGTGTGATAAAGAGGTGATAAAAAGGAGAGGACTTCTCCAGTGATGTCATTTCTCCAATTTCTATGTGATTCTATAGAGCCAATCCAATAAGATCTCCCCCACATAAGAGATCTTAATGCATTGGCTGAATAAAACAATACTGGAATTGGAGAAGTGAGAACATTGTACAAGTTAGCTACTCTTTATCACACCTCAGTGCATCAACTACAAATCCCATTATCCCCAAACAGCCAATGGGGTAATGGAAGTTGCAGTCTCAAACAACTGAAACATAGAATTTGATGGCAGATAAGAACCATTCGGCCCATTTAGTCTGCCCATTTTCCTACTGTAAAAAAACTCAAACCTTACTTGATCCTTGGCCTTGTCTAATATTCAGGACACCCTTATGCCTATCCCATGCATGCTTACATTCTGTCACTGTATTAACCTCTACCATTTCTGCTGGTAGACTATTCCACTTATCTACTATGCTCTCAGTGAAGTAAAACTGTTACAGCTTACCTTGACTTCAGCATCATCTACAGGCGCGAGGCTACAAGCATGTTGCAGGCCTCTGTTTTTTCTGTTTGCTTCCTGTAGTCTCCTCCTACCAACTTCCTACGTCCTCCCTCTGAGCTGCTCCTCCTACTTCCTGTGGAAGGGTTTAAAGGGCAGACTGAGGCCTGACTCAGATGCCCTTGCGTTGTTGTTCATAGCAGTTCTGTTGCATTGGGCTCCGTGTATGACCTGTCTAGTCTTCCATCCATTCTAGTGCTGACCTGTGGCTTTGTCTGACTATTCTTTTGCCTAACCCCTAATAGTGGACATCCAATCTGGTGCAGACTTGTGGCTCTGGCTGACTACCTTAACTGTGTATGACCCGGCTTGTCTGATTACCCCCTCTGGTGCTGACTTGTGGCTCTGTCTGACTATTCTTTCGTCTTTTCCCCTGGTGATCAGACACCCAAAATAGTGCGGGCCTGGGGATCTGGTAGACTCACATATCTGACTGCGGGCTGAGTCAGACCTTATTCCTCATCGGATCAAGATCCTGGGTTCCTGTTCCAGTTCCTGTTCCTGGTTCCAGCCGAGACTTCCAGTGGCTAAGGCCTAGTCTCCAGCACAGTGGTTTAGCATTGCAACCTATTATTTCTGATAGCAGGCTTACTGGCTATTACCCTGTGCTTATTCTTATTGTATATATTGTATATATCCTCTGTATGTCATTTGTCAATAAACTGCATTAACTAAACCGTACTGACTCCTGAACTTCTCTGGGTAACCATGACAAAAACTTTCTTACATTACATCTAAACCTGTGCCCCTCTAGTTTTAGACTATGGCCTCTTGTCCAAACATTTTTACTCCTTTGAAATGTACTTCACTCCTGCACTTTGTTGAATCCCTTCACGTATTTGAATGTGTCTATCATATCCCCTCTTTCTCTTCTCTCCTCCAAGCTATACATGTTCAGCTCCTTTAGTCTATTCTAATATTTATTTTCCTGTAAACCAGTCGCCATTTTAGTCGCCCTTCTCTGAATTTTCTCTAGCTGGAGAGTAATAGGTTTGCTACTCCTTTTAGATAAATATAGTAACTTACCTTTGAAGGCTGTACTTGAATGAAGACATTCTCTTCCACAGTAGGACTCGTACTGTTGCTTGTCAGTTCCTCTCTCAGTGCTGGTGTTGTAGAGACGACAGATGGACTTAACACTGGATTCAAATTTGTTCCATTTCCAAAAGCGTGAATGGCATTTTCTACAACATAAACAAGAAGTTGTTATCGATCATATGAGTTTCTGTTATAAATGGCTCTATTACTCTGTTATGCAAAAGTTCCAAAAGAGTTGCAATCTCTGAAAAGAGATTTTTCTTATAAATACAAACAACAATAAATATTGCCAAAGGGCAAGCCATAAAAATCCAGTGTTCTGTTCCTAACGACCATAAGCCAGCCTGCAGCAAAATCAGTTTTGCGAGAGCTTGATCAGATGTTCAGATTTCAAAATGGAATGAACGCAGCTCACCCTTGATTGCCAGGACCATTAAAGAGGCCAATGATTGAATCAAGAAGGGAAAATACAACTCATTAATCTTTTTTTCTCTCCAGACATTGTTGGATCATTCTGGTTATTACACAGCTGCTGCCCTTGCATAACTTGTGCTCTGGTCAAACTTTTGATTTTCTAAAAACCTGCAGTTAAACAAAATAAGAGGAAGGACTTAAACAAGACAGATATATTTACTGGAAATGGACAAGGAAGGTCCTGTTCGACTAAGGCAGGGATTTTTTTATAGTAAGGGCGGTAATGCTATGGAATTCTTTGCCTCAGGATGTTGTACTTGCAGTTACCGTAACTGCTTTCAAAAAAGCAATTGATGCCTATCTACTACAGAAGAATATTGAGAATTATGGCAGCTGGCTTCAATGCAGATAGGTTGTTAATCCAGGGACATATCTGACTGCCATTTGGAGTCAAGAAGGAGTTTTGTTTTACCCACTTGGGGCTAAATTGAAAATGGCTTCCTTTGGATCAAAAGGGGTGTCTTGGCATGGGCTGGACTTGATGAACGCATGTCTTTTTTTAGCCTCATCAACTATGTTACAATGTTACTATGTTACATGGAATGAAAGAAATAGAAATGTTTCAAAATAAAATCAGCTCTAATTAATCTTCATAGTATTTGGGCCACGGAGAGTATTATTTCAATACTGTCAGAGTTAAAGTTCAAGAGTAATTGAATGATAAAGTATCGCCCACCTGCCCCTTTTACTGATGTAACACTGCTCACCTCAGAATAGAAAGGTGGTGTCCAGATGGCTTGCAGCGAGGGACAATCTTCAGTTAATATAAGGGAAAAACCTGAAAAACCTGTCAAGGGGGGCAGGGCTTTCATTGTTCTCACAGTAAGAAGATTGTCTCCTTCTGTTATCTGTCTGCTCTATGGACTGCATTCCATATCTGAGAAGAGATGGCTTACACTAGGTAAAAGGGGTGGAAGGAGGATACTTTATCATTCAATTACTCTTGAACTACAACTCTGATAGTATTTAAATAACACTCTCCATGGCCCAAACACTATCAAGATTAATTTGCGCTGCTTTTATTTTTAATCATTACTATCCCTTGATGTGAGTATATTAAAGTATAAAAAATAAACTTTCCAGTTTATTGAGATGCAAGAAAAAAAAATCAGAATGCAATGAAATGCCTATTAGCATACTGCATTTTTGTCTGATGCATTTCACTCTACAATGCCACTTACCAATAAGAATAAGCTATTCTGTAATGTGAAATATGTCAAGCATAATGATATGCAAGTAAGATAGTCACTGCATACTAACGCTAATATACTTAGAAGAACTGTAGTAATTATGGAACAGACTAACTCCACACAGGGCAAAGTTTGTTAGCCTCTGGCACTCAAAGGGTTAAGTAGACTTAACTTTGCAGATTTTCTTGAGTTCTTGCCTGTGTACAAGTAAATCAATGAGAACTCCGCACCCAATAATGATACACCTGTGCATGGGCAGGAAAATCCAGAAAACCTAGCCTGTTAATTACACTCGAAAACCACAGTTGATAAACTCTGTCAAAGGGGCAAGTACAATTTTTCATTGATGCAAATGGGGCATTAAGAGAGGTTTCCAATGCATTTCACTGCTATGTGTTGTAGACCTTGCTTTCTCTAAAGGAAAGCCCCATTTAAAGGGATAATAATGTTTCATAATAAAAGCAGCTCTAATTAATCATCATAGTATTTGGACTTTGGAGAGTGTTATTTCAATACTGTCAGAGTTGTAGTTCAAGAGTAATTCAATGACAAAGTATCCCCCTCCCGCCCCTTTTACTGTTGTAACACTGCTCAGCCAGAGCAGCAGGGAGGTGCCCAGGTAGACTGCAGAGAGGGACAATCTTCAATTAAGATAAGGGAAAAAAACCTGAAAAACTTGCGAAGGTGGGCAGGGCTTTCATTGTTCTCATAGGAAGAAGATTGTCCCCTTCTGTTATCTGTCTGGTCTATGGACTGGATTCCACATCTGAGAAGAGATGGCTTACACTAGGTAAAAGGGGCGGGAGGGGGAACTTTGCTTGTGAATATCTCTCAAACCATAAAGGTTTGAGAGATAAGACTTATATCGTTCTTCATGCTTCTTTTTTAATGCTTACAAAACAAAATAAAGATAAAATGAAGTATTACTATCCCTTTGAATTCACCGTTTGGGTGCCAGAGAACTGTCTAATACATTGTGTTGTAATGTGTTGGATACCTCTCTTGCACTCAAAATGTTAATGAACATTTAAGTAATTTTTATTTTTCCCTGTGCTTTAAAGAGCAACATATGTGATTGGGCAGATAAAATGTGACAATCTCAACAAGTTGGTTGTCTTATTTTTACACCTTCATACATTCATCTTCATTCCATGACCGTAGGACATCTACAATGTTACTCTGATGCTGAAGATGTGCCTTGAGTTGTCCAATGAAGTCAGGATGATCACCAGTGGCGTAACAACAGGGGTCGCACCTGCGACCGGGCCCGTCACTCCAAGGCGCCCAGCTGCCCCCTGCGAACCCATCGCCACTCGCCCACAGCCCTGCCCGCAGCAGCTCAGCTGATCTCCCGGCGCTCTAGTAATGCAGAGCGCTGGGAGATGACATCATCTCCCAGCGCTCTGCATAACTGAGAACCACGCGAGAGATGGAGGTAGGAGATGTGCATGGGGCAACGTGAAGATGGGGGGGCCCCGATGGCAATTTCTGCACCAGGGCATGGTGGCTTCTAGTTACGCCACTGATGATCACTTTTCCATTCTGCCATTCAGGGACACTGCAGAGATGAAAGCAGCAGAAAACTTGTCCTCAGCTCCAGTGCAGCTATGCGGGAAGGGGCGCTCTACATCACTGGACATGCCTACTGGGAGAACTGCCCATTGACTGATGTGACGGAAAGCAATGCTTGTGGTGGGCTACAAGATAATGTACATCATGCCCAACGCCTTAGACTATCATTATATTACAACAAAATTGCATGGCGTCTCCTGTTTGATGTCAGAATCAAGGTTCAGCAGTCTCTCTAGAGTTTAGGGCACTGTCTGGAAGCCATTTTCTTGTAGCTCAGCAGAAGCATCACTTCCTGTCAAAGTCTGTCTGGTCTTGAGTCTTCATTCCTGGACTTTGTATTGTCCCAGAAGGGGGGTCCCCGGGACATGGGCCACACATTTAAAGTTCATGACTGTCCTTGGCAATCCGGGAAACGTAATCACCCTAACTGAAGGTAAAGGGTAAGTCAGAGCAGCAAGATAATTGAGAAGACCTGATTAGTATGTCATTAGCCCACTTTTGCACCTAAATTTTTACCAAACATCTCAAAGATATGCAATTTCCTGGGTAGCTTGTGAAACGTTTATTGGTTAGTGAAAGAGTATGGATTGGGTGTCCACTGGGTTTGAGATACTTGGTGTTCTTGAGAGTATGCTTAAAGGAGCAGTAAACTTTTTTTATGAAAACACATATTTTACAGAGCATTTCCTGCTGAATAAAACAAGGTCACTCCTATCGCTGTCAGATGTTTTATTCAAAATTTATAGCAGTTTAAATAATCAGGAAGTGAATTTACTGTGTTTACTTCCTGATAGATCTAACTGACAGGAAGTGAATTTACTGTGTTTACTTCCTGATAGATCTAACTGACAGGAAGTGAATTTACTGTGTTTACTTCCTGATAGTTCTGACAGGAAGTGAATTTACTGTGTTTACTTCCTGATAGTTCTAACTGACAGGAAGTGACAGACCGTTTCTATCACATTCTATGGAGAACTGTATGTCTCTGACTTTTCTGACTTTCCTCTCCATTAGAATCTAACAGGAAATCTAATTAGAATTTGACCACTAGAGGGCACTGCTAATGTAAAAAAACATGTAATAACTGTAATAACTCTGGAAATATAAATATTTCAGCAGTGGCAGTACCCTTATTTTACTCAATAGGAAAATCCCTACAATATATAGTTTTTCATAAAAAAAAGTTTACTGCTCCTTTAACAATTTGACTGCCCGAGGGCTATGCAATATATTGTTTTGCAATGTGTTGCCTACCCCTCTGGCACTCTAAGGGTTAAAGAAGTATCACATATTTTTATGAAAAAAATATGAAAATGCTTTTCCCGTTGAGTAAAAGAAGCGCACTACAGCTCTTTGTCTGCATACTCTGGTACAGTATATTTATCAGTATATGTTTTGTTTTGCTGGCTGTTAATTAACCTCATGGATGTTAGACAGTAAGCCAGCACATAGCTGTGAGAGAATGGTTGTCACCCTCAGAATGAACCCTGTCTGTTTTCAGTGATCTCCATTGTTTCACATGTGTTCCCATTCTTGAAAACATTAATGTCCCCTGTGTGTGCATGCATTAGAGAGTGTTGGCCATTTACCAGCAGTGAATGGGTTGGTTAGTGTGTATGATGTACAGAGGGATGGCGCCATCCAGTCTAGCTGACCACAGAGAATGTGTTATGAGATAGCCCAGTGTTGGTCAGATAGAGGGGCGTAGGGCAAATCTGTGAGTGGAGTGTGTGTCTCTTCCCCCTTACATCAGGCCAAGCAGAACAGACCTGGTAAATGGTATCTGTGACATCACATCCTGTAGGGGGTGGGTAGAAAAAAAGCCTAAGGGAAGAAAGAGAGAGAGAGAGAAGAGAGATGGAAATGTAGGAGCAGGAGCGAGGGCCTCTCCAGAATGGGGGGAAGCCTAGGGACCAGTCTGGAGTTGGACTGGTCCATTTGCTTTCTAAAGGAGTAAAGGGGAAACTGGGACTGGTGAGTGCCCTCACCGGAAGAGTTAGAGTGATTGGCACTGCAGTGGCCAGGTGCCCTTTTCAGTTGTGGGCTGTAAGTCAAGGCGGCTTCAGCCGCAGAAAGTACCCTGATGTGCCCACCACAAGGATTGAGGCCAGTAAGCTAAACTTTGGTGGCTTTGGCCCAAGACTAAAGAAAGTGGCTGGGGACAACTCCTCTGTCAGGACTAAAAGATACAAGGAACCTTCATGTAATCCAGCAGCAAGTGTAGTGGGTAGGATGTCCACTCTTGCCTCTAGTGGGACTACGTGTGAGCTCCAGTATGAAGCTAATATGGACTGTGAGTATTATATGTAACACCTGGCAATATGTGCAACCAAGAAGAGAACCGCAGAAGTGTGTAGTTTTTATGTTTTACCCCTGTTTGTTTGCCTGTACTTGTTGTCCTATGTTCGTGTGCCATGATCTCTCTAATAAATGCAATTTATTATCTTTTTCCTCTGGCTGGATATATCACTTAACCCTCGGTCTACCAATAAGTAATCCCTGTATCCTGTCACAATAGCGAATACCTTATTCTTCTGGTTTGTACTTTTAAGGCAAACAGTAACTTCTCTGCCAGGGAATAGATGAGGCTGGGGGGTGGGGTCATGTGAGTAGGAGGGTGGGGCCATGGGTGGAGCTAACAGTGCCTTAGTTGCCTTGATAAGAGGCATCTTAAAGTGGAACTAACAATTTACAGTGAGTGGTGATTTTGAAAGGGAATTATTTGTTAACTTTATCTGACCCCTTAACCACCAATGATGTGCCAGGACCATCATCGATGTCTGTGCTTTAAGGACCGGTGACGGTCCTGGCATGTCCAGCTCTCCCCACCCCTGGACTGCGCAGCTCTTAAGAGGGTTAAAACAATGGTGTACAAAATATTTATCTTGATTTATTTGTCCACTCCACTCTCCATCTCAACTGTCACTTCCTACCAGGAAGTACTGGGTAACTGGCATAAGCTAACAAATACAATTTAAATATACTGAAAGAGAAGAATGGGAGAAATATTTAAAGCCTTTTTATCTTTTACGTGTTAATACATTTATAAAAGTGTAGTCTCCACCTGATGGGTGTATGTGAAGGCTAAGAAGCATCCCCAGGATTTCGGGAGTCACCTGAATGAAGGTAGGTTGTATTCTCTGTATGCTCTGGTATCAGAGTCCTGACCATTATAACATGTGAGGGTCATTTTTATTTTCACTGTGAACGTTTATTGGAATTTACTGCGCTATTGTGGCACTTTCTCCTTTTCCTTTTTTTCCCTTCCCCTTGCTGATCCAAAAATTTAAATATAGTTTAAAGTGGAACTACCACCTCACATAAAGTTAAACGTCAAGAATTACCCATCTGGCAACCAGCTGAACAATAGTACTACTCGCCAGAATAATTACCTCCTTATAGAGAAATCATATTGCACCAGAGACTGACGGCCAGGCAACAGCGCTTTAAAAGAATCTGCGCGCCTGCGCTGTCAGTCCCTTCCGGTACCTTAAGGTACCAAGCAACTCTTCCTAGAGCAGACTGGGACTGACAGCGCAAGCGTGCAGACTTCTCTATGCAAAGATGTCTGCGCTGTTTCCTGGCTATCAGTCTCCGGAGCAGTAGAATTTATCAGTGGCGTAACTATAGGGATCGCAGAGGTCGCCCCTGCGACCGGGCCTGTCACTCCAGGGGCCCGACCTCCCCCTGCGACCCCCTCGCCTGACGCCTGCAATTAAGTAATGCAGAGCGCAGGAGCTCTGCATTACGAGAGTGCTGGTCTGCCAGAGGGAGATGAGTATTCCCTCCAGCAGACCAGCACTCTTGTAATGCAGAGCACTGGGAGATGACATCATCACCCAGCGCTCTGCATTACTGAAGAGGACCGTGCGGGACAAGAGGTCTCTGCAGAAAGAGGCACAGACCTGTCCTCTGCCACTGGACCAACAGGGAGGTAGGAGATTTAGGGGCAATGTGAAAGGGGTAATGTGGAGATGGGGGCATTGTGGAAGGGGCAATGTGGAGATTGAGGTGCACTGTGGAAGGGGCGAAGTGGAGATTGATGGGCATTGTGGAAGGGGCAATGTGGAGATTGAGGGGCAATGTGGAGGTTGGGGGGCAATGTGGAGATGGGGGCAATGTGAAAGGGGTAATGTGGAGATGGGGGCATTGTGGAAGGGGCAATGTGGAGATTGAGGTGCACTGTGGAAGGGGCGAAGTGGAGATTGATGGGCATTGTGGAAGGGGCAATGTGGAGATTGAGGGGCAATGTGGAGGTTGGGGGGCCCATGGCAATTCTTGCACCACGGCCCCGTGGCTTCTAGTTACTCCTCTGGAATTTATCTATAAGGAGGTAATAATTCTGGCAACTAGTACTATTGTTCAGCTAGTAGTCAGATGGGTAATTCTTGGGGTTTAACTTTATGTGGGGTTGTAGTTCCCTAAGAAGATATAGTTGATTTTGAAAGCTCTTTCAAAATCACCCAATGCATTACAAAATGTTAGTTCCACTTTGAATGTTGAGTGTAATGCCCTGACCTTTAACCTCTTTGGACAGTATTTTGTATGATATTGGTGTCTATTTAATACAATTTGGACTTTGAAAACACAGAGCAAAAGAAGCAGCGATTACGATTGCTTCTGGCATATTTAATAACGAGAGAAAGTAATTTTACACCTAAAAAGTTTGAATTTCTTATAAAAAAAATATGCATTATGCATTACAATAGAAAAAAATGTCACATTGCTAATAAATTTAGCACTGGTTCTATAAAAAATTAGCAATGCTAATAAAAATTCCCAGTGCTTCCCAGTAACGTTAGCAATGCTAATTAAATGTTCCAGACATCTAAGGCTGCATGAATTTCTATGTAAATGTTATCACAATGCACATTTTTATTTTAGTCCTTCAACAGAAATGTAGCCGGAGCTAAACGCATTAACCCTTTGAGTGCCAGAGGGGCTATGCAACACTTTGCTCTGCAATTCGTTGCATAACCCTCTGGCACTCAAAGGGTTAATAAATTAAAGGGATAGTAATGTTTCACAAAAACAGCAGCTCCAATTAATCTTCATAGTATTTGGGCCATGGAGAGTGTTATTTCATAGTAACATAGTAAATTCTATCTGCCATAACCACCTCCTTGGGCAAGGAATTCCACAGTTTAACAAACCTTATTGTAAAAAAACCCTTCCTCTGCTGAAGTCTAGACCTCCTTTCTTCTAATCTCAAGGGGTGTCCCCTGGTCAACTGATCAGGCCTTGGAATACATAACTCACCACATAGATCCTTGTATTGACCTCTCATATATTTGTACAATGTGAAAAGGTCTCCTCTTAGTCGTCTTTTCTCTAGAGTAAATAAACCAAGTTTGTGTAGTCGTTCCTCATATGTCAAGTCCTCCATTCCCTTAATTAATTTTGTTGCTCTCCGCTGTACCCTCTCTAGTTCTAGTATATCCTTTTTTCAGAACTGGTGCCCAAAATTGCACTGCATACTCAAGGTGAGGTCTTACCAATGATTTGTACAATGGCAAAATAATGTTATCCATTCTCGCTTCAATACCACTTTTCATGCAAGACAGGATTTTGTTTGCCTTTGCTACTGCTGTCTGACATTGGTCACTGCTTCTACGTTTTTTTTACTTGACAAGGGTACCGAGGTCTTTCTCTAGTAACGAGTCCCCTAAAATGATTCCATTGAGTTCTTGGGATTATTTCCTCCCAAAGGCATGACTTTACACTTCCCCCACATTAAACTTCATATTCCATTTGTTTGCCCAATCTGCCATTTTCTGTAAATCCCTCTGTAGAGAGCAAATATCCTGTTCTGAATTAATTATCCTGCATAATTTAGTATCATCTGCAAATATTGATATTTTGCTTTCTATATCTATTTCCAGGTCATTTATAAACATATTAAAAAGCAGCTGACCTAATACTGAACCCTGAGGTACTCCACTTTCCACTTTAACTGTATTGGAGAATTTCAGTATTGTCAGAGTTGTAGTTCAAGAGTAATTGAATGATAAAGTATCCCCTCCCACACCTTTTACCTAATGTAAGCCACCTCCCCTCAGATATGGAATCTGGTCTCTTGACGGAAATGTCACAGCACGGGACAATCTTCTTACTGTGATCATAAGGAAAACCCTGCCCCTTGACAGGTTTTTCAGGTTTGTCCTTATGATCACTGAAGATTGTCCCTCTCTGTGATCCATCCGGACAGTCTTGCTGCTCTGAGGTGAGCAGTGTTACATCAGTAAAAGGGGCAGGAGGGGGATACTTTATCATTCAATTACTCTTGAACCACTACTCTGACAGTAGTGAAATAACACTCTCCATGGCCCAAATACTATGAAGATTAATTGGAGCTGCTTTTATTTGAAACATTACTGTCCCTTTAAGTGCCTTACCTGTTTGCCTCACATTTTTCAGGTGTCATTCTACTAAATAGACGCCATAGTCTTCCAAAGAGTTATAGCGGACCTGCCACCATCACATAAGTTATGGTACATTTTAACCCTTTGAGTGCCAGAGGGGGTACGCAACGTGTTGCTTTGAAATGTGTCGCGTACCCGTTCGGGTTAAAGAGAATTCACAACTGAATATATGTTGTGCTTTCATTTGTTTATAATATAAATAATTTTTAGAAATTTACATGTATTTGTTGGTAGCACCGTTTGGCATTTCATGCTAATTAACATGGAACGACCACTCCAATTAAAGTGCCCCCCACAATAATTATTCATATAGCGATACGCATAGCAATACTGGTATTACTCTGAATAAGTCTGCCGTTATTGTGAAATCCGAGTAAGGTGGTTTGCTCCAGAATTGCTAGACTTCATGAATAAGGTCCATAGATTTCCCAATCAGTAGAGTAGGCAACCTGGAGCTCGAAATCTTGTGGGGAGCCTCATCTTCGTTGGCCACACCCACATTCTAAATTGTGGCTGTGGTCAGTGCAATCTCAATATCCCGGCACCATTTCTTTTAACCTTTACAGGTTATCAGGGCCGGATTTACATCTCAGGAGCCTGTAGCCACAGAAATCTGAAGCGTCCCCCATTAGCCATCTCCACTGGACACCTCCACAATGATCCTAATCTCCACATTGCCCCCATCGTCTCCATATTGCCCTCACATTGCCCCATCAGCTCCAACTTACCCCCCATCAGCTCCACATTGCCCCATTATCTCCATATTGCTCTCACATTGCCTCCACCATCTCCAACTTGCCTCCATCATCTCCACATTTCCCCCACCATCTCCATATTGCCCTCACATTGCCCCCCATCAGCTCCAACTTGCCCCCTAATCAGCTCCATGTTACCCTCACATTGCCCTCCATCAGCTCCCCATTGCCCCCACCATCTCCAAATTGCCCCCCATCAGCTCCACATTGCCCCTACCATCTCCAAATTGCCCCCCATCAGCTGCACATTGCCCCCACCATCTCCATGTTGCCCTCACATTGCCCCCCTTCGGCTCCAACTTGCCCCCCCATCTCCATGCTGCCCTCACATTGCCTCCCCCCATTGTCTGTTTCCTACTTCCCTGGCAGGAGATCTGTCATCTGTGCCTTCTTTAGCACAGTCCTGTAGCTGCTGGAGCTCCCGCGCGGTCTCCTATTCAGGAATGCAGAGCGCTGGGAGATGATGTCATCTCCCAGCGCTCTGCATTCCTAAAGAGCCGACAAGGGAGCTCAGCACTTACAGGACTGTGCCAAAGGAGGCACAGACCTGTCCTGCCAGGGAAGTAGGAAATAGACAACGGGGGGGGGCAATGTGAGGGCAACATGGAGTGGGCACCGGCACAGCCAGCGAGAGGTGGCTAGAATTTTAGGGATTTAGTTTAAAATAGCTATTTTTACAGAAACCGGCAGGATACACATAATGATTCAATTGTCTAACCCAATTTCATTTTTAGATGTTAATAGTCTTTAGATGTTAATGGCCTTTGCGAGGAGTTTTTGGGATAGTTATTTTATATTTGAATTATGTGATCTGCATATATTCTAATATACCGTAAAATCTCAGGTATAATACGCACCTGTGTATAATACGCAGGTGTATATTATACCCAAGATTTTCGGGGAAAACAAGAGTGCCTATGTATAATACGCACCCTTGCTTTCCCATGCCAGACAAAAAAAAGTCCCATTGCCACCGGTTTCCTCCCTCCCTCCCGGCTTACCCATCTCCTCTTCTGAAGTGCCTCCGTTTGTTTCAGCCTGACAGGGTGCCAGCGGGCGGCATGCTTGCAATACCAGGAATTATGGTATTCCCCTGCAAGGACCTTGCAGTCCTCGCAAGACATTACCCATTGGCTGCAAAGGAGAGGTCCTGATAGGGCCATGCTGGAAGCGGGCGGCGGATGCAAGCATGCCGCCTGCTGGCACCCTGTCAGGCTGGAACAAACGGAGGCACTTCAGAAGAGGAGATGGGTGAGCTGGGAGGGAGGGAGGAAACCGGTGGCAATGGGATTTTTTTTTAATAAAATTAATGTCTCGCGTATAATACACCCCCCCACACTTCACATAAGGTGAAGAGGGGCAAAATTGTGCATATTATACACGAGATTTTACGGTAATCTATTCAGTGTCTATTTGACCTCAAGTTTTAACGAAGGGTATAGTTTCTCCTCCAAACTCCAGACCTGAGCTATGATTTCCAAGATTTCTCCAGGAGATGAAGATAATTGTTAGTTCTATGGCAATGTTCCACATCTGCCACCATGTTTGATGAATAAAGGAGTTTTGCTTACATCAAACATGGTGGCAGATGTGGCACGTTTTGCACAGAGTAACAGTTATATATCTGCCTTACTTTCCTGGAGATTAGAATCTTTATATGCGGATAAAGATTTGTTATTATGTGTCTGACACATATAAACACACATATTAAGAGTTTATAGCATTGGGCCTAGCTGTATATATCTTTTTGCTGGGATTTGTATTATATTTATATTCAATAGGATAGGGAATTACTGTCCGATGGGTGGGGTCCATGTGTATGTGTTTTTGTAGTCCATTACCTTTTGGATATTGGCTTTTTTACATATATATTTTTTACAGTTTGAATAAGTGTGAGTGCCTTTGTTTGGATCTTATCTTTTTCTTTTGTGTATTTTGCATTATTCATAGGATCCATGTGCACCCCATGCATGTTTGTGCATGGTTTACTTTTCAGGAATATTAGTCAATTGAGTGCTCATCAATCTTATAGATTTTGAGATTAGAATCTTCTCAGAAAACATAGCCTGGATTTGGAGATTGGGGGAGTAAAAAAGGAAAAAGCCTGTGGTTTATCGGGTCAGAGCATCTCTCCCATTTGAGGCCTGAGCCTCCATTCTGCTTTCCATGGATACTTACGGAGACAGATGTTGTTTGTGAAGAGGTGTAGAAAGTTTTCACATTCCTCTTGCCGGTTGCCACTTGCCTGACATGTACACCAGGGGGAGACACTTGAGGATGAGTTATCAATGTAGTTTGGTGTTATTGCACTGCCTGTTAAAGAATAGAAACAAGAAAATCATGCAAATGTAGATAGATTCATCATTATCATCAACACCATCATCATCATCACATCCAGCACTACCATCATTAAAAACTCCACCACTGCCACTATCATCTGCTCCAGCACCATTATCATTATAAACTCCACCACTGCCACCATCATTATCAACTCTAGCACCACCATCAGTATAAACTCCACCACTGCCACCATCATCATCATCTCCAGCACCACCATCATTATAAATTCCACCACTGCCACCATCATCATCACCTCCAGCACCACCATCATTATAAACTCCACCACTGTCACCATCATCATCACTACCAGCACCATCATCATTATAAACTCCACCACTGCCACCATCATCATCACCTCCAGCAACACCATCATTATAAACTCCACCACTGTCACCATCATCATCACCCCCAGCACCATTATCATTATAAACTCCATCACTGCCACCATCATTATCAACTCTAGCACCACCATCACTATAAATTCCACCACTGCCACCATCATCATCAACTCCAGCACCATCATCATTATAAACTCCACCACTGCCACCATCATCACTCCAGCACCACCATCATTATAAACTCCACCATTGTCGCCATCATCATCACCTCCAGCACCACCATCATTATAAACTCCACCACTGCCACCATCATCATCACCTCCAGCACCACCATCATTATAAACTCCACCACTGCCACCATCATCATCACCTCCAGCACCACCATCATTAAAAACTCCACCACTGCCACCATCATTATCAACTCCAGCACCACCATCACTATAAACTCCACCACAGCCACCATCATCATCACCTCCAGCACCACCATCATTATAAACTCCACAACTGTCACCATCATCATCAACTCCAGAACCACTGTCATTATAATCTCCACCACTGTCACCATCATCATCAACTCCAGCACCACCATCACTATAAACTCCACCACTGCCACCATCATCATCAACTCCAGCACCACCATCATTATAAACTCCACCACTGTCACCATCATCATGAACTCCAGAACCACTGTCATTATAATCTCCACCACTGCCACCATCAACATCACCTCCAGAACCACCATCACTATAAACTCAACCACTGCCATCATCATCATCAGCTCCAGCACCACTATCATTATAAACTCCACCACTGAAAACATCATCATCACCTCCAGCACCACCATCATTATAAACTCAACCACTGCCATCATCATCATCATCATCAACTCAAGCACCACCATCATTATAAACTCAACCACTGCCATCATCATCACCATCAACTCCAGCACCACCATCATTATAAACTCCACCACTGCCACCATCATCATCAACTCCAGAACCACTGCCACCATCATCATCATGAGCACTTCTATCAATTACATCATCTTTTGTATTTTCATGTTATAGATTATGGGTATTTTCTGTTTCAAGGAATAGTGGATGGTACTGAGTGGGAACATGTGAGGAATGGGGTTATGGCCATGGGAACTAAGGGTGTCTGGGGGTGCCTTTCCTTTCCTAAGGAATCCTGGGATATAAATCTGACTCTAAGGTTTAGAGCAATGCAGATACTTTAGTCTTTAACCTTAATAACCAGATCTGGGGTCCGTAAAAAGAAAACTGAGTGATGAATATGGTACCAGATTCCAGAGGGTGATATCATTGTGCAGATATATTTTAGTGTTGAACTTCCAAATCCATTCAGTAAGATATATTGCTTTTCATCCACTAACATGCCACAAAAATGTACATTTTCCACCTCTGATCCTTATTTCAGTATTCAGTTGGCTAAGCTCTTCCTAAGATTTTGTTTTATATTATTACTATTGCTATAATGTATATTCACATTATATATTAATGTCTGTCACAGTGTTTTGTTGCCTAATGGGCAACTTTCTGCAATGCAACATAGTAGACTATTGTGCGCCTAGCTGTCTAACGTTATATCAGGCACCCTCCAATGAAGAACTTATCCAGTACATACGTTGCAGTTGTACCCCATAATTGGCCAATATTGACACCGTTACCAATATGTCTATCTTTGGTAAATATAAAAAAGTAACCAAACATGCTCAGTTAGTTCCCACTGTAAATATCCAACCTTTCCATAAACCCAAGAAGAGGACTATAACTGTACACACTCACTATACTGTACTATCTGTACATGAACTGAAGTTAGGATGGACAGTTCATGTCTGTTATCTATACTACCTTTCCATAAACCCAAGAGGAGTATAAGTGCACATACTCACTGTGCTTTATTTCACTAGATGAAATGAACTGAACTCAAACAATTTGTTCTATTTGATATACATTCAGTGCTTTTTATTTCAAGATGAACTGAAATAAGCACAGAGAACCTACACTCAGATCACTGATAACCCCACTTTCATGGGTTTATGGAAAACAAGTATACATAAAATAGAAATGAAGTACTGTGCTCATTTCAGCTCATTTAGAGGAAAGAAATCCAGTTAATATGAGCATCAGTCCTTCTTTTCTAGGATTTAAGGAAATTAGGCATGTATAAAATAAAAATGAACAGTCTGCGCACAGTGAATGTTTGCATCATTCCTCCTGTTATTAGGATTAGGGAAAAATAGTATATATAAAATAGAAATGGTCTGTCTTTCAGTTGACCTAGACATAAAAAGGTGCATTGACTATGTGCAATAGACCATACCTGGGAACTCTCCCACATGTGAGGAAACCCTGCCCACTTGTGCTCAATCCTACCCTGTTCCTTCCACTCCACGCCCTCTTCTACCCTTCCCTAGTGCATTCTATATGCTTTATGTTTAGTAGTCCCGCCCCTCCACACGATTAAGCCCCGCCCCTTTTAATGACGCAAATCACGTCATTTCTCTACCCTCGTCTGCACTAGAGGGCTGTCCTCCGGGCAGCCCCAAGTAAGAAGTTCCCAGGTATGGCAATAGCCACTCTCTGGCTTATGGAACACACGTATATATATAAAACCGAAATGTACATCCATGCTCAATTCAGACAAGAAGTAAAGTGGGTATGAGCAATAGGTAGTCCTCCTCTTCTTGGGTTTAAAGAAAAGACACATGGAACATTGTTATTTTATTCATTGTTCAGAGATAGCTCGCTGTTTTGTAAGTCGTAGATCATTAACAATATTGGGAACCCCAGACCAGAAGCTCTGGGGAGCATTCTTGACGGGGCCTGAAAAGAAAGGACAGAGAAAATGTAATGTCTGCGGGGGATTGTGGTTCCCCCACAGCCATTTTCTTGTGTAGCACGAGAGTGAAGGAGCTTCCCACCCACTCGCTCCTGGAGGTTTGCTATACCCTGTGTGTGGTTGGTATATGCGACTGGTATGGGCATCGAGTCCTCTATGGGGGTGGTTTAGCTCCCTGGTGGGTCCTTCTCTGGAAAGGTCATGGTTTCCGGTTTTCAACTTACTTTCTTATCACAGCATGGCAGAGTGCTTTCCGTTCGAAGAGTGTTCATTTTAATTAGTGTTCAGGATCATGGCTCTTCGGCCTGGTCTCACGAGTCATGGGGTAAGGCTGTTGGACTACTACTTGCCACATTCATAGGTTAGGGATGGTGGCATGGTCCTCAGTCAAGTATTGCTTAATGAAGTGAGTGTTTAGTTTTAAATTGGTCATGACAGTTAGTTGATAACTCATATATAGCAAGCACTAGGAAACATTTTAATGGTATATTAATGGTGTCTTGATTAAAATGAGTGTATTTGTTTATTGAAATGTTTGCATTAAATACATTATTTATTTTGCAAT
This sequence comes from Rhinophrynus dorsalis, assembly GCA_037306005.1. Taxonomy (NCBI): domain Eukaryota; kingdom Metazoa; phylum Chordata; class Amphibia; order Anura; family Rhinophrynidae; genus Rhinophrynus; species Rhinophrynus dorsalis. The sequence goes on from CM074718.1 coordinate 21,404,726, forward strand.
AAAATGCTGTGTCCTTTTCAACCCATCTAGCCTTTTAAGGATGGTTAATATGGGGAAGGTTGTAAGAGGGTGTGGTTTGAGGGGATCTGACTTGATGGTGTAAGAGGGTGTGGTTTGAGGAGAACTTACTTGATGGTGTAAGAGGGTGTGGTCTGAGGGGAACTGACTTGATAGTATAAGAGGGTGTGGTTTGAGGAGAACTAACTTGATGGTGTAAGAGGGTGTGGTTAAAGGGGAACCGTCTTGATGGTGTAAGAGGGTGTGGTTTGAGGAGAACAGACTTGATGGTGTAAGAGGTTGTGGTTTGAGGGGAACTGTCTTGATGGTGTAAGAGGGTGTGGTTTGAGGAGAACTGACTTGATGGTGTAAGAGGGTGTGGTTTAAGGGGAACTGTCTTGATGGTGTAAGAGGGTGTGGTATAAGGGGAACTGACTTGATGGTGTAAGAGGGTGTGGTTTAAGGGGAACTGACTTGATGGTGTAAGAGGGTGTGGTTTGAGGAGAACTGACTTGATGGTGTAAGAGGGTGTGGTTTAAGGGGAACTGTCTTGATGGTGTAAGAAGGTGTGGTTTGAGGAGAACAGACTTGATGGTGTAAGAGGGTGTGGTTTGAGGAGAACTGACTTGATGGGGCACCCGTCATGGGCAGGTATAAGCTGAAGTATATATATACTTGAAAAGTGGATCATTGCAGTGTATCTGAAAAGATAAGCAAATCAGGAACAAACCAGCTGTACCGAAGAGGGAAAATAAACCATCCTATTCATTTCACGCTACATTCGCCCACTCATTTACTGACCTGAAAATGAAATAAGCCGACTAATAAAGTAACAGCAACTAAATATACAGGTGCAACTGTTACAACTGATAAGCTGGGAAGCATGGACAGCTTGTCATCACCAGACTGAGAAAAACTAAGCGTTCAACACATTGATTTCAAATAAAAGAGCTACTCTGATAGATAAATACAAATAATATGACAACAAAAGCAAACTTTGGATCTTCGGTTGCTGGGACGAAACACCTTACAGAGAACAAAGTAACACAGTAACATAGTAAATTAGGTTGAATAAAGACACAAGTTCAACCTTCTCCTCATACCCCAGTGACTGAGAATTTTATAGGTTTTCTGCTACCAAATAAGTTAGTCTTTATCAGACCTTCCTGATCTGCCTACTGATAAACAGTATAACTCTGTATGTTCCCTTTTGAAAGAAATGAATCTAATCTTCTCTTAAATGTATCCATTGTATCTGCCATAACCACCTCCTTGGGCAAGGAATTCCACAATTTAACAGACCTTACTGTAAAAAAACCCTTCCTCTGCTGAAGTCTAAACCTCTTTTCCTCTAATCTCAAGGGGTGTCCCCTGGTCACCTGATCAGGCCTTGGAATAAATAGCTCACCGCAGAGATCCTTGTATTGACCTCTCATATACTTGTACATTGTGATAAAGTCTCCTCTTAGTCGTCTTTTCTCTAGAGTAAATAAACCAAGTCTGTCTAGTCGTTCCTCATAAATAAAGTCCTCTGTTCCCTTAATTAATTTTGTTGCTCTTCGCTGTACCCTCTCTAGTTCTAGTATAGCCTTTTTCAGAACCGGTGCCCAAAACTGCACTGCATACTCAAGGTGAGGTCTTACCAGAGATTTGTACAATGGCAAAATAATGTTTTTTTAATAAATTATTCCTGCTCGCTGACTTTTGCCAAAGTTATAGAAGTTATTCTTGTGTTGTTCATCTGAGGTCCTTTCACGGGGAGGTGAATATTATCTTGTGTTTTGCCTATTATTATCCTTTTAAATGTAGATGTTCTGCTTCTGTTTGCCTTTTGTCTGCTTTGTTTGAGTTGTTTGAGCTGTTCTGGTGGGTGAGCTGTAAAGAATGACTGAGTCATGGTGACTGTTACATCTGTTTGGGGGACAGTTATAATATTCTTCACAGGCTCTCAAGCTACCAATCGATTGTAGTAGACATTCTTAAATGTGAATAAAATACTTGCTACCCTTAGATTTTATCTACAAAACGATACTACACTATGAGATGCTCCCCCTCGACTTTTTTTTGTCCTTAATAAATCTAGGCAGAGCTTGCAAAATGTGGACATTTCTAACAACACAGTGAGCAGTAAATCTGACTTTAGACTGAACAAATTAGCATAATTTGCTGGGAATTAGCGTAAAGTGTCAGTGTGCCACTGAAAAATAAAGGTTAATTTCTCCAAAATTTTCTGATTTTACAGAATAATGACTAGGACAACATAGAGGAAGATTTCAATTTTCTATAAAAATAAACTTGCCATTAGATGACGGGCCTATTTTAACAGATGAGAGGCTTTTAGGATATGCAAATTAAATTCCCATACTTGAAAACGAAAGAAATCTCAATGTATTTTTCCTGGTAAAACATTTTCTAAATAAATACATTTAGGAAAATACTTGGCCTTCATTCAGAATGGGATATCAGTCATGTTTTCTGATCCTCCATTATTATGAGTTTATATCTGCCTGTGTAGAGCTTTTGTTTGCATTTACAATTGTATTTGCCAATCAATGTGTTTAACACATTTCTATCAATGTGGTGACATTTTTGATACATCACTATGTATTGGTTTTAATTTCTGCACCTATACAATTAAAGGAGCAGTAAACGTTTTTTTTATGAAAACACATATTTTATAGAGCTTTTCCTGCTGAATAAAACAAGGTCACTCTCATCGCTGTCAGATGTTTTATTCAAAATTTATAGCAGTTCAAATAACCAGGAAGTGAATTTACTGTGTTTACTTCCTGATAGTTCTAACTGACAGGAAGTGAATTTACTGTGTTTACTTCCTGATAGTTCTGACAGGAAGTGACTCAGCAGTTTCTATCACATTCTGTGGAGAACTGTATGTCTCTGACTTTTCTGACTTCCCTCTCAATTAGAATCTAACAGGAAATCTAATTAGAATTCGACCACTAGAGGGCACTGCCAATGTAAAAAAAAATATGGGTTTAAAATGTAATAACTCTGGAAATATAAATCTCTGGGCAGTGGGAGTACCCTTATTTTACTCAGTAGGAAAATCCCTACAATATATATTTTTTCATAAAAAAAGTTTACTGCTCCTTTAATTGCTATGGTTTTTTAAACATGCTAGTTTCGTGATCCAGGGATCATGAGTAAGCGTTACCAACGCAAAACGCATGGATCTACCTGAGATGCCTTGCTGTACATCTGACTGCTTGTACCCATAGCTTACACGTCAGTCCATTTATCACCATGATTGATTGAAGCTTTTGTACAGGTATCCCTATCGTCATTAATAAAGAATATTGTTTTTACTCATGGACTATTGTGAAGATTTTCGGTGATCAAGTCAGTCAATGAGAAAGCAGATGTAGCAAGCAACGAGTCTGATTTTTTTATATCACTTTTTATTTTATGTCCTGGGTTTTAAAATGGTGAAATAAAACATTTTCATTTCTATATTTACTCTGTGTGAAGTGGCCTTTAGTGCAATGCAATGACAACTGGATTGGAAACCCGACAGCTGGCACCGGAGCAACGATTAGTGTGGTGAGTGCTTATTCGTAATATTTTTTTTTTTCAATGTTCATGCGTTTCTTCTCACTGTTTATATTAACCCTTTGAGGGCTGCTTTTAGAATATGTTGTGTTCAAATTTTGACTGTTCCCCTATGATAGTCCAGAACTGCTCTTGTGTTCCTTTTTCCAGAAAGCCCAATGTATTGTGTTGTATCACAAAGGAAACTGCCCATCAGGCAGCAAAGTTCTATGACAGCAGTCTTATAAGCGGAATACATTATGTAGGTTAGGTGCACATTACATTTCCAAAAAGCTGATTTTCTTGCAACTTTCAAAAAATGCTATAGCCTGGCTCCCAGACACATTTTAAGCATTAAAATGTATTGAGAAAAAAAGTAAAATGTGCAACTCACAGGAACAGAGATTAAAGGTGACAGCTGTTACCTTGCTGAATATTATTAAAGAGACACTAATGCTAATATTCATCTCTGCTGCGGGGAGGTCCTCAGTTATGTTTTCACTCTGACCTCTCTATCAATGGATTATGGTTTGAATGCAGCAAGAAAAATGGTGCAATTCTGGAGCATACCAATTGCACCTCAGAGAACCTTAACCCCTTAAGGACCCTTGACGTACCAGGACCGTCACGGTCCTTGAAATACTCAAGGACCGATGACGGTCATGGCACGTCACGTACTTTTTACTTACAGCGCTCTACCAGGAGCGCTGTAAGTAAAAATAGGGCCTGAAATTGACCGCTCTAAGATCGGAGTGATCTCTATCAGGCCCCATAATGACGCGCCGATACACGTGACAGGTCACGTGTACCGGCGCGTCCAAGTGCGCCTATGTGGTCATTATGGGACGGAAATGTCCCATGACCGCCAGTCCTTAAGGGGTTAAAGTGGAACTCTCACCTGCTGTAAAGTCTCCCTGCAATAATTAAAGCAGAACTATCACCGCTAAGCAATTTTGTTTGTAATGTAGTAGCGCTAGTCGCCAGAATTATTACCTGGTTATGGAGAAATATGCATTCATCCTCAGCTGACAGGCAGGACGGAGAGCGGACATCTTGCCCTAGTGACGTCCGCGCGCCTGCTCTGTCAGTCCCAGACGGCTGCAGGAGGCGTCGCTAGGAGCCATTCGGCTCCGGAAGGGACTGACAGCGCAGGCGCGCGGACGTCACTAGGGCAAGATGTCCGCTCTCCATCCTGCCTGTCAGCCGAGGATGAATGCATATTTCTCCATAACCAGGTAATAATTCTGGCGACTAGCGCTACTAAGCAGCTAGTTGCCAGATAGGGAATTATTAGAAACAAAGTTGCTTAGCGGTGGTAGTTCCGCTTTAAGCTGGTACTGACTAGATTTAGAATATAAATGTTCCCTCTGAAATGTAGCCCATTATAAAGAAATCCGTTATTGTAGAAGACTGACGGGCAGGTTAGTGCGGTCTGTGCGCCTGCGCAGTCAGCCCCTTCCAGTTACCATGTGGCACACTGCAGTGCTTCTCAATGGAGACCGGAACTGACAGCGCAGGCGCACAGACAAGATGTCTGCACTGATGTCTGGCTTCCAGTCTCCTACAATAAAGGATTTCTTTATTATAAATCTAGTCGCTACCTGATTAATTATTGCAGGGCGACTTTATAGCGGGTGAAAGTTCCTCTTTAAAGCAAAAAAGTAAGGTTGATATACCTCTAAATATCACCTACTTGTAGCCAGCATGTACAAATTATTTATTCATACATCACATCCCAAAAATATATTAAAATTTCTATTATTTGTATCGGTTAAAAAAAATGAAGTCCCCAAATGAGGGAACGATAGGCCTGCTATACCTGGATCACCATAAAGTTATAGCACATTGTTGGCCAAATTAAATATTTTGTTTAAAAATACAATATCTGTTTTGGAGATTCCAGAATTGAAGTCTAAACTTATTGTTACAGTGACATTAATGAAAGCCAATTATAATAGCGATATGCATATACAGACTTGTATTTTCAAGAATAATTGCAGCATTAGTGAAAAATATACAATTTTAGGCAGACAGACATGGGCAGGGATCTTGCAATTAGACACTTTCTGCGCCTGTGCCGTCAGTCGCTTCCGGTGCCTTAAAGAGATAGTAATTCTTGAAAATAAGTTTATTTTATATTGTAGCCCTTAAAAAACCATGAAAAATGATATAAGTCTTATCTCCCAAACCTTTATGGTTTGGGAGATATTCAGAAGTAAAGTTTCCCCTGGAGTGACGTCATTGCTCCACCCTTCAGATTTGGAATCCGGTCCCGGGACCGGCTGTGCCTCTCCAGAAGTGCTGAGATCACGATCTTTAAAAAGAATTTCTTAATTGGAATGGTCTACAAAGTGTGCTTTCAAGCCAGGAACACTTTGTACACAGTTCCAATGAAGTAGTTCTTTTCAAAGATCGTGATCTCTGCACTGCTAAAGAGCTGCCGGTTCCTATGTGGACCGAATTCCAAATCTGTCCACTAGATGGCAGACTTGGCTGAAACAGCCAGGAAAAGAGAATTTTACTATATTTTACAAGTGAATATCTTCCAAACCATAAAGGTTTGGGAGATAAGACTTATATCATTTTTCATGTTTTTTTAAGGGCTACAATATAAAATAAACTTATTTTCAAGTATTACTATCACTTTAAGGTAACCAGGCATTCAGTGTCCAATCGTGGAGGAGAATGGGATGGACAGCACAGACTCAGTGATGCCTTCTCTGCAAGATGTCTGCTCTGTTTCCTGCTGCCTCTCTGCCTAGAAAGGTCTGTTTTTCACTAATGCTTCAATTATTCTTGAAAATACAAGTACATGTATGCATATCACTATTATAATTAGGATTTGGGGCTCAATATAAGTGCGATGATAGTTCTGCTTTAATCTCTGCCACTTCTGCTGGTAGGCTATTCCACATATCTACCACCCTCTCAGAGAAGTAAAGGGGCATTTAAATGTTGTTTGCTCAATGCTGCATTGTCTTCTTTGTTTTTGGCTTGTATATATCTGATGAAGTGGTCAGGAGACCACAACTTGTCAATATAATTGTTTATTTAGCTAGCCTTGATTTTATCTTTACATATATTTTTTTATATATTATATGGTAAATACATTTTTATTAAAGAAAACATTTTTTTGGAGATAACAAGCAGCACTGTGTGAATCCTTTATACTTCCCAAAATGTGGGCCGGGTGAATTACTCCGCTGGCCTGTATTGTTGTTGTTGGGCATATGCCATCGTGTTTGTGAGTGTAACTGATGCTCATTAGAGAAATTTGTGTCACAAGGATAATAGGCACCATTAGACATACCTCCCAACATTTCAAATTGCCAAAGAGGGACACCTGTGTTTTAGGGGGTTGCTGGGGGTGTGGCTGGTGGGTGGGGCATTACTGAGAATTTTTAGGCTATTTCATGACCTATTGCTACCTCCTTGTATAACCTAATAAATGACATATAACAAGACCAAAATATTTTATTTACACAGACTAATATATAAACACATATACTGATGTTTAAACAAACATTAATGTGAGTTTTATTGCTGTAGAGCAACATGATACACTTATATACACCACACAGTCTGATCTCCTAAACACAGGGACACCAGGGTGATACACTTAAATACACACCACACAGTCTGATCTCCTAAACACAGGGACACCAGGGTGATACACTTATATACACACCACACAGTCTGATCTCCTAAACACAGGGACACCAGGGTGATACACTTAAATACACACCACACAGTCTGATCTCCTAAACACAAGGACACTAGGGTGATACACTTCTATACATACCACACAGTCTGATCTCCTAAACACAGGGACACCAGGGTGATACACTTAAATACACACCACACAGTCTGATCTCCTAAACACAGGGACACCAGGGTGATACACTTCTATACACACCACACAGACTGATCTCCTAAACACAGGGACACCAGGGTCATACACTTCTATACACACCACACAGTCTGATCTCCTAAACACAGGGTAATCAGGGTGATACACATATATACAAAGGACACAGTCTGATCTCCTAAACACAAGGACACCAGGGTGATACACTTATATACACACTGCACAGTCTGATGTCCTAAACACAGGGACACCAGGGTGATACACTTCTATACACACCACACAGTCTGATCTCCTAAACACAGGGACACCAGGGTGATACACTTATATACACACCACACAGTCTGATCTCCTAAACACAGGGACACCAGGGTGATATACTTCTATACACACCACATAGTCTGATCTCCTAAACACAGGGACACCAGGGTGATACACTTATATACACACTACACAGTCTGATCTCGTAAACACAGGGACACCGGGGTGATACACTTATATACACACCACACAGTCTGATCTCCTAAACACAGGGACACCAGGGTGATACACTTATATACACACCACACAGTCTGATCTCCTAAACACCGGGACACCAGGGTGATATACTTCTATACACACCACACAGTCTGATCTCCTAAACACAGGGACACCAGGGTGATACACTTATATACACACCACACAGTCTGATCTCCTAAACACAGGGACACCAGGGTGATACACTTCTATACACACCACACAGTCTGATCTCCTAAACACAGGGACACCAGGGTGATACACTTATATACACACCACACAGTCTGATCTCCTAAACACAGGGGCACCAGGGTGATACACTTATATACACCATACAGTCTGATCTCCTAAACACAGGGACACCAGGGTGATACACTTCTATACACACCACACAGTCTGATCTCCTAAACACAGGGACACCAGGGTGATACACTTATATACACACCACACAGTCTGATCTCCTAAACACAAGGACACCAGGGTGATACACTTATATACACACCACACACTCTGATCTCCTAAACACAGGGACACCAGGGTGATACACTTATATACACACCAAGTAGTCTGATCTCCTAAACACAGGGACACCAGGGTCATACACTTCTATACACACCACACAGTCTGATCTCCTAAACACAGGGACATCAGGGTGATACACATATATACAAAGCACACAGTCTGATCTCCTAAACACAGGGACACCAGGGTGATACACTTATATACACACCACATAGTCTGATCTCCTAAACACAGGGACACCAGGGTCATACACTTCTATACACACCACACAGTCTGATCTCCTAAACACAGGGACATCAGGGTGATACACATATATACAAAGCACACAGTCTGATCTCCTAAACACAGGGACACCAGGGTGACACACTTCTATACACACCACACAGTCTGATCTCCTAAACACAGGGACACCAGGGTGATACACTTATATACACACCACACAGTGTGATCTCCTAAACACAGAGACATCAAGGTGATAAACTTGTATCCACACCACACAGTGTGATCTCCTAAACACAGGGACACCAGGGTGATACACTTCTATACACACCATACAGTCTGATCTCCTAAACACAGGGACACCAGAGTGATACACTTATATACACACCACACAGTCTGATCTCCTAAACACAGGGACACCAGGGTGATACACTTATATACACACCACACAGTCTGATCTCCTAAACACAGGGACACCAGGGTGATACACTTATATACACACCACACAGTCTGATCTCCTAAACACAGGGACACCAGTGTGATACACTTACATACACACCACACAGTCTGATCTCCTAAACACAGGGACACCAGGGTGACACACTTATATACACACCACACAGTCTGATCTCCTAAACACAGGGACACCAGGGTGATACACTTCTATACACACCACACCGTCTGATCTCCTAAACACAGGGACACCAGGGTGATACACTTATATACACCACACAGTCTGGCCTCCTAAACACAGGGACACCAGGGTGATACACTTCTATACACACCACACAGTCTGATCTCCTAAACACATGGACACCAGGGTGGGAAAGAGGGACAGAGGGATTTGGGTCTCAAAGAGGGACTGTCCCTCCTAAAGAGGGACACATGGGAGGTATGCTATTGGGCGCCCTCTTTTTGTCTCTCGGATACATGTTGTACACTTCCATGGGATGTATTGAGGAATGGCCCTACTGAATGAGATAATTTACTTAGTGAATCCTGAGACTGCTGAGGAGACAGTGATAATATCCCTACTCGTAATTTCAACTAACATATATGTGTTAAATTGAACATTTATTTTGTGAATTCGTTTCTTATACAATATGAAGGGTTGGTGAAAGACTCCATATAAACATTATTACACCAGAACCGCCTTATCTTTGTTTTTCTTATATAAGGAAAATCCTGTCCTCCTACGTCCAGGTGGCAGGGTTTTCCTTATACTCGTTGAGTGAAGATTGTCCCTCACTGCGATCCGTCCGGGCCCACGACCAGATTCCACAACTGATGGGAGGCGGGCAGAAAACGAGGAAGTGGGACCCTTTTGGATGCAATAGAGCTTAAACTACAAAACCGTAAGCACTGAAATATTGTGCTACGTGCTAAAAAAAAAGAATAAAACAGGCTCAGACCTCCACTTTATTAGAAGTATTACTGTCACTTAAAAAGAGTTTTTCTTTGCACGCGAGTTGTGACCCAGTTCTGTGTGATAAGCTGCGTTTTCATGCTGTTTAGTACAACAGTAGATATTACTTGTCAGCCGTTGATTATTCCATGAGAAGACTGTGGACTCAGTTGAAGTCTCAAGTTAATTGCATCCTTCTTGCCATATTTACCTGTCACAACTAGAGACGCTCATTAGATTTATTAGCTTGCCTGTGGGACGTGGGTCTGATTCAGTGCTAAGGTGACAGCCGTTGATGCTGGATCTCTGACTGTCTGAGGCTGATATTCTAAGATGAATTACAGACATTCTAGAGCAATCCAAATGCCACATTGGTAACAAGTAAAACTTCCTAAAATTCCTGTTGATTTAACCCTTTGAGTGTCATAGAGGTATGTGTTGGATACATCTATGCCACGCAAAGGGTTAAGTAACTCTTTTAAGCGGTACTGGAGACGGGTAAACCAGCTGCACCATAGGAGATAAACTAAATTTAAGGTTGATTTAAAGTGGAACTTTCAGATAATAGCAAGTCGCCATGAATTCATTAAATACATGGCGACTAGCTTGAAAAATAGATGTCTTACCATAAAAAATACGTGTGTCTAAAGGAATCCATCCCGTCTGGAGACCGGAACTGAGGCTAGAGTGCAGACATCTTGTCTGTGCACATGCGCCGTCAGTCCCGGTCTCCATAGAGTAGACTGCCCCATATGGTCACCGGAAGGGACTGACAGCGCAGGCTCACAGACCGCAGTAACCTGCCCACCAGTCCCGAAACGGGACGGATTCCTTTAGACACACATATTTTTTTACGGTAAGACATCTATTTTCAAGCTAGTCGCCATGCATTTAATGAATTCATGGCGACTGGCTATTATCTGAAAGTTCCGCTTTAAATAGCGTTTTTATCTCATTTAATGGTGCAGAGGTCTCCAGCTCATTGCGTAACGTCGTTTTGGAGTCCTCTCCTGCATTCACAGAGTTGAAAATCACCATTTATAGTGGACCTATCTTGACTGAAGTTTACATACTGTAAAATCTCAGGTATAATACATACCTGTGTATAATACGCAGGTGTATATTATACCCAAAATTTTAGGGGAAAACAAGAGTGCCTATGTATAATACGCACCCTTGTTTTCCCCCTTACTAGAAAAAAAATAGGAGTAGCAGGTATCTTCCCTCCCCAGGCACTATATGCTTTGAAAATAAGTCTTACTTTGTTCAGGTGAAGTCCCCACTGAAGCCAACAGAAGAGAAGGCAAATTAAAGAACTTCTTCTATGTAAATCTTCCCTGTGGGCAGCATGCATGCATTTGCCGCCCGCTTCCTTCAATGGGCTTTCAGGACCTTCCACCTATGGTATTGCCTTGTGAGGACCTTGAGATCCTCCCAGGGCATTACCATTGGCTGGAAGCGGAAGGTCCTGAAAGCCCACTGAAGGAAGAGGGCAGCAAATGCATGCATGCTGCCCACAGGGAAGATTTACATAGAAGAAGTTTTTAATTTGCCTTCTCTTCTGTTGGCTTCAGTGGGGACTTTACCTGAACACAGGGCTGGTGCAAGGATTTTTGCCACCCTAGGCAAAACCTAATTTTGCCACCCATTTGGCTCTGCCCTTTGTGCCCCACCCCTTTATACCCCGCCTACTTATACCCCACCTCATTTCATGATTGTCCTCTCTCTGCCCCTGGTCTGGAGATGCCTGTAAGAGATGCCGCCCACCAGCTCCAACTTGCCCCCACCGGCTCCACTTTGCCCCCTATCAGCTCCACCTTGCCCCCACCAGCTCTAACTTGCCCCACCAGCTTCAATTTGCCCCCTTAGCTCCAACTTTCCCCCATCAGCTCCACTTTGCCCCATCTGCTCCATGTTGCCCCCACCAGCTCCACTATTCCCCCCACCAGCTCCACTATTCCCCCATCAGCTCCAGCTTGCCCCCATCAGCCCCAGCTTGCCCCCATCAGCTCCACTATGCCCCCATCAGCTCCACTTTGCCCCCATCAGCTCCAACTTGCCTCCATCAGCTCCACTTTGGCCCACCAGCTCCAACATGCCCCTGTCAGCTCCAACTTGCCCCTGTCATCTCCAACTTGCCACCTATCAGCTCCACTTTGCCCCCACCAGCTCCACTATGCCCCTATCAGCTCCAACTTGCCCCCTATCAGCTCCACTATGCCCATATGAGCTCCAGCTTGCCCCCACCAGCTCCACTTTGCCCCCCATCAGCTCTAACTTGCCCCCACCAGCTCCATTTTGCCCCCTCAGCTCCACTTTGCCCCCTATCAGCTCTAACTTGCCCCCTCAGCTCCACTTTGCCCCCTATCAGCTCTAACTTGCCCCCTCAGCTCCACTTTGCCCCCCATCAGCTCCTCTTTGCCCCCACCAGCTCCTCTTTGACCAACATCAGTCCCAACTTGCCCCCATCAGCCCCAACTTTGCCCCCCATCAGCTCCACTTTGCCACCCATAAGCTCCAACTTGCCCCCCATCACATACCTGGAGCTCCGCGCAGTCTTCTTTTCAGTAATGCAGAGCACGCCGGGAGATCATGACTCCCAGCGCGCTCTGCATTACTAAAGAGTTGACGACGATGAGGGAGTGCAGTAGAGACACAGATCTAACTGTGTTGCGTTCCCGGTGCGGTGCATGCGGGCAGCGGGCGCAGCTCTTCTCCGCTGCATGTCTGCGCCCCCAGTACATGTGCGCCCTAGGCCGCCACCTACCTCGCCTATAGGTGGCGCCGACCCTGCCTGAACAAAGTAAGCCTTATTTTCATAGCATATAGTGCCTAGGGAGGGAGGGAAGATATCTGCTACCTCTATTTTTTTTTTTTTTTTAAGTAAAAAAACTCTCGTGTATAATACGCACGCCCCCCTTTACACATAAGGCGAAGTGGGGTCAAATTGTATTATACACGAGATTTTACAGTATTTGAAAACTTTATAAAAAAAACTGCCTATGTGTCATGTTAGACAAAAGACCAGCAAATGTGCAGTGAAAGAGGAACTTTCCCCACTAATACAGTTTTTCTCATTTGATTAAGCTATTTAAATTGTATAGGGATTGGCTTGTCTTTTTTTCCCTCCTTACATAGTTTATTAGATATTCGATCTTAAAAGTGTAGTAATACTTTATTTTAACCATCTTTAAAGGGATAGTAATACTTGAAAATAATTTTATTTTATATTGTAGCCCATAAAAAAACATTCAAAATAATGTCTTATCTCCCAAACCTTTATGGTTTGGGAGATATTAGCAAGTAAAGTTAAATTCCCTTTTTCTGGCTGTTTTAGCCAAGTCTGCCATCTAGTGGACAGATTTGGAATCCGGTCCACAGATTAGCCAGCAGCTCTTTAGCAGTGCCGAGATCACAATCTTTAAAAATAATTACTTCATTGGAACTGTCTACAAAGTGTGTCTGGCTTGCAAGCACACTTTGTAGACCATTCCAATGAAGAAATTCTTTTTAAAGATTGTGATCTCGGCACTGCTGGAGAGCCGCGGGCGGTCTGCGGACCGGATTCCAAATCTGAGAGCTAAAGCAATGATGTCACTCTAGGGGAAACTTTACTTGCTAATATCTCCCAAACCATAAAGACTTATATAATTTTTAATGTTTTTGTAAGGGCTACAATATAAAATAAAATTATTTTCAAGTATTACTATCCCTTTAATATTGTACATATTAAAAAAATAAAGTAAATGATCTAAGTCCCGTTGCTATAACTTTTATATAGTTTTAATGTAATATGCTTCTAAAGTTCCCCCTTACCGCGCCTTTTACCCATGACAGCGATTTAGCTGACAAACTTCGATTCTGGTCCCGGGACCGGACGACTCGTCTGCAGAGACAAAATAGCATTACATTACATTACATTACAAATTCTTCATGAGAACGGTGTGAAAGGCCTGCCTCAAACCAGTCACACTTTATAGACCGTTCTCATGAATAATTTCTTTGTATACAATGCTATTTCGGCTCTGCAGACAAGCTGTCCGGTTCCGAGTCCAGGATCTAAGTTTCTCAGCTGGAGCGCTGACGTGGGTAAAAGGGGCAGGAGGGGGAACTTTAGAAGCATATTACATTAAAACTATAAAGTTATAGCAACGGGACTTAGATAATTTACTTTATTTTTTTAATATGTACAATATTTAAGATTGTTAAAAGTTTGTCTATTGACTTAATGGAGCCCAACTACATTACCAGTGGTATTTTTTTTTATTTAAAGGGATAGTAAACCCCCCCAAAAACTGTAAGCCAAATGACAGGAATAATAAAAACATACTTAACGCCCTCATTCCCATCTCTCAAACCGTTATGCCGTACCTGTGTGATACCAGTGATGTTTAATATGCTAATTACGTTTTTTCAGCTAATGAATGCTTTCAGTGATGTTTCTTATGCTAATTAAGCACTGTGGTGAGATAAGTGTCCCCCCTTTAGGAGATATTAGGGGTCCATACATCCCAAATGTCCCACTTTAGGAGATATTAGGGGTCCATACATCCCAAGTGTCCCTCTTTAGGAGATATTAGGGCTCCATACCTCCCAAGTGTACCTCTTTAGGAGATATTAGAGGTCCATACCTCCCAAGTGTACCTCTTTAGGAGATATTAGAGGTCCATACCTCCCAAGTGTCCCTCTTTAGGAGATATTAGAGGTCCATACCTCCCAAGTGTCCCTCTTTAGGAGATATTAGAGGTCCATATCTCCCAAGTGTCCCTCTTTAGGAGATATTAGAGGTGAACTACCCAAGCTCTCACACACAGTCTCCTCTATGGACTTCTTTGGAATTCACCCTTAGATGCTATAGAAGCATGTCATTCACAGAATAAACCCCCCTACTTCCAAAGCTTATCAGAAGTAAACCAGGCCTACCCCCACTCCATCACTACAATCCTGGCTTTTACCTCCCATTACATTCCCATATCACTATTTTAGATTACTAGATTACATCTAGCAGGCATCTACTTCACCTCTCCCTTTCCCCATCCCACCTGCCATCCATCCTTTCTCTTCTTGTTAAAGGGGAAATATCACTTAGATATAAGTGCCCTCCAATTAATTGTTAGTATAACAGTAATCACTGAAATATTTTATACTAATTTTAAAGCCCATATACATGGGCCAACACTGGCAGCGCCGCAGTCATGCTCAGTACTGACTGCCCAAACACGCTGTGGCTGATACGGAGCGGGTCGTTCTGTATTAGCTGCAGCGTGGGCATTCTGTAGTGCACATGACTGCAGTGCACGCAGCCGTCTCTACTGTGCATGACGGCTTCTGGCAAACATACTAAGTGAATTATAATATAGGATTGTTTATTAAGTGCTGACATTATTTGGAAACATAAATTTGTATGAGACTCACATGAAGACGACAATGCAGACATCTTGACAAAGAGGAATCTGTGCGCCTGCACTGTCTATTCCTGTCTCCTCATTGATTGGTTATTGGTCAAAGGGGGAGTTCCAGTGGCATAACAATAGGGGTTGCACTTTCAACTGGGCCCATCACTCCAGGGGCCCGGGCCACCCCCTGTATCACGGTGCCTGTGATCTCTCCTTGTCACTCTCGCTTGTGCTGCTCCCCTATTGGTTGAGCCTGTTTGGCCCGCCCCTGGTGGACTTTTTATACCTGACCATTGGCACCTGTCAGGTGCCCTTTCGTGGTGTTTCAGAGCCAATGTTGCTGTTGCTGTGTTCCTGCGTTCCTGATTTCCTGTGTACCAAATTGGCCCATTCTGACTACGCTCCTGTGTTCCTGCTCTGTGATCCGACCCGGCCCGGCTGATGTTCCTGCTCGTGATTGACTTGGCTTGTCTGAGAATCTCCTCCGTGATCCGACCCGGCCTGGCTGACGTTCCTGCTCGTTACCAATCTGGCTTGTCTGCGAATCTCCTCCGTGATCTGACCCGGCCTGGCTGACTTCCTGCTCCGTGACCTGAACCGGCTTGCTACAGTTTCTGCTACCGTTCCTGTTTACTGCTGCTGTTGTCGCTCTGGCAACATTCTGATTCCTGCTGTGTTCGGGCTGAACTGATCGAGGCTGCATCCATGAACTCCTGCTGAGCCGTGTCTCCTGAGCTGAGTCTCCGGTTTCTCCTGCAGAGCTGTGCTTCCTAAGCTGGGTCTCTCTAGGCACTTGCAGAGCGATTCCTTCACGCTGAGCCTCTGATTATACTTGCAGAGCTATACATTACTCCCTGGTGCTGTGGTTAACGCTTGCTGTGCTACCATCTGCCCGATCAGATCCTTCTTAACACTTGGTGAGCCATTCCCATCATCCGCTTCTTCTGCTGAGCCGGCCGCGTTGTGGGCCTTGATTAGACGGCGGCTCATATTGTCTACCATAGCAGAGTAGTCGGTTTCCGTTAACGCGCCCGTGGGAGGTGCTATTGGCTCTAGCTCCATCAGTGTTACTCACCGTTACTGCCCGGTAGGGCTATTGACTCAAGCACTTGCAGCGCCAGAGGGTTCCGTTACTCACACCCGTGGGGGCTAACTATTAAGCTCTTGCTGTACCCTGTGTCCGTTATACGCCCGTGGGGGCTATTGGCTCAAGCTAGCACTGTCCGGTTGGTCTCCGTTGTACACCCGTGGGCGCTATTGGTTTACGCTCTTGCAGTACAAGTTGCCTCTGTTATATGCCCGTGGGGGCTATTGGCTCAAGCTAGCACTGTCCGGTTGGTCTCCGTTATACGCCCATGGGGGCTATTGGCTCACGCTCTTGCAGTACAAGTGGTCTCCGTTATATGCCCGTGGGGGCTATCTGCGAACTACTCGGCAACGTTCTGCCTAAGTTCTGTACTGTTAATGCAGCTCTCTACACCTATGGACTTTAGGCATTGCCTAATCTAACATCTATTGCTGCCTCTTATCCACCTTGGGCATGTCAAACACCACAACTGAGACTGAATAGATCCTTGTAGTTAACCATTTATTGCTAGTCGCTATTCTGAGCCTGTCCTGTGACAGTATATGTATTATCCAGACTTCTGTATACTGGTCCTGTGAAGGCATAAGTAGCCTACCTACGCTATTTACTGTATTGCCTATTGTTGCCTGTTGAGGGCGACCTTTGTTCTTTATTCTTTTTTTAATAAAACTGTGTTTTATTCAAACCTGCTGTCTGAGTTACACCCTGCGACCCTATCTCCACAAACCTGCAGCAGCTCAGCTGATCTCCCGGCAGTCTAGTAATGCAGAGTGTTGGGAGATGACATCATCTCTCAGCGTTCTGCATTACTGAGAACTGCGGGGGAGTGGGGAAGGTGATGGAGGTAGGAGATGAACACGGGGCAATGTGATGGTTTGGGGGGGCAATGTGGAGACAATGTGGTCATGAGGGGCGGGCACATGGCAATTTCTGCACCAGGGCCCGGTGGCTTCTAGTTACGCCACTGGGGAGTTACATTCTACCACACAGTACTGAGAAGGAAGGACATCGCAGGCGCACAGATCCCTTTTAGCCAAGATGTCTGCACTGTTGTCTTGAAATGAGTCTCAAGAACTTATGTTTTCAAATAATGCCGGCACGTAATAAACATTATAACAGTATTTCAACGATTATCGCTATACTAACAATTTATTGGGGGGCAGTTATAACTAAGTGACAGTTCCGCTTTAAATTATTCCTTTTAAGCCCTCTTAAAACTTTCTCATCTACCAGAAAAGCATGCGGCTTACAATTCATGACATGACTTTCAGGTAACTGCTTTACCCATTGTTTTCCAATCCCACCTCATATTTCTCCATAATGCATACTGTATATAGTTAACTATGATTTTTTTTTTGTTGCATTACTCCTACTTTTATATTTAACAAGTTCCATTTTACTATACCTTTGTATATAAAACTGACACACTGGGTGTACAACTCATTGCAAAGCATTGGGGGTTATGCACTGAGGCGTGATAAAGTGGACATTACTTCTCCACTGATATCACTTCTCCTATTCCTATGTTAATCTATGGAGCCATTGCACTAAGATTGCTCGAGTTGGAGAAATCTTAGTACATTGGTGCCATGGTATTAAATTGGATTTGGATATGTGATAACAATGGAGAAGTTATCTCCACTTTATCAACTCTTTATCACACCTTAGTGCATCTCTCCAATTTGTTACACACCCTTTTTGTACTTTAAGCCTTTGAATGCCAAAGGGGTTTGCAGGCCTGGACTGAGACAAAAAAATAGGGCCGGGCATTTGGGCTGTCGGCCGACGGTGATCGTGGAAGGAGCTTATAATCACATGCGGTGCACTGCATGGCCGCACATTGATTGCCCGCCCACCATAAAACTTGTAACGAGGTGGCCGTCTTTCAGAAAGTGAAAGACGGCCCAAACTCGTTTAATGATTAATTTTTTTTTTTTAAAAGCCCCGACCGGCCCCGGAACAGCCCACCGGGCAAATGCCTGGTATGCCCGATGGCCAGTCCGGGCCTGGTGGTTTGCAACACATTGCGCTGACCAACCCTGTGGCACTGAAAGTGCTAAGAGTTAAACACCAAGGAAAGCACAGAGGCCTGTTCCTCATATATTACACTGGGAGATGGATTGTACTCATTGTTAGTGTAGTTAAATGATCTGGGTGCACATCAAAGAATGAATGACACATACAGTTCTGTGGATGATGGATGGCACCCACAGGATACTTTTTTGGATGAAACAAAGTTGCTTTATTAAATCGAGGTTTCAGGCATCTCTGTGGCCTTTATTAAGACTATACAGCAATGACTATACGTGCCCTTACAAACCCGGGTATGTCATTGCTGCTTGATAAGCCCACCGAGCTGGCTGAGACATCAGTTTCATAAAGCAACTTTGCTTCTTCCAAAAAAGAATCCTGTGAGTGCCATCCATCATCCGCACAACTGTGTGTCTATATATATATATATATATATATATATATATATATATATATATATACACACACATACCTGAGAACTTTCAGGGTTTGACCCTGAGACTCAGGGTTTTGACCCAAATCTCAGGGTGAAAGGGCAAAATCTCAGGGTGAGAGAGTGCAGGGTTATCTACTATATGATCTGCACCATATATCTGCTTCCATTGTCTTTACATTAGTGCTATTTCTACCAGAAAGAAAGAGAAAGATGTCCTGGTTGTCTTATGTTGGATTAGCCAGTCAAGTTCCTTGTGGACTGATTGTATCACCTCTGAATTAGAGCACGTATGGACATATTGCAGACAATCTACTTTCTGGGGAATGTAAAGGGTTATAATTTCAATTATCTCAGTGTCAGCCCATTATATATATCCTATATAATAATTCACTAATGTATGTTTGTCAGAAGCTGTCATGTGCAGTGCAGACGGCTGCGCTCGCTGCAGTCATGCACAGTACAGACTGCCCATGCCGCGGCCGATAACAGAGCGGGAAGCTCCGAATTCAGACCGCATTCCTCTCTGCGCAGACTGCGGTCTGAATTTGGAGTGCCTCGCTCCGTTATCAGCCGCGGCGTGGGCAGTCTCTACTGTGCATGACTTCTCCGCGGCCGTTGCTGGGTGGCAATGTGGCCCGTGTACACGGGCTGATCAATTAGTACATATATTTATCATATATATATATATATATATATATATATATATATATATATATATATATATATAGAGAGAGAGAGAGAGAGAGATTGCGCACCATATAGCTACACAATACTACACATTTTGTTAATTTTCGTACAGGAAATATTGGGCAGGAGCCCGCAGTGGCACTGTACCTATAATTCCCGTGTATGCCAGCAGGCAGGCGGCGTAATTCTCCCGTGCGCATCCTGTGGCAGACTGCAGGGACGGCTGGCAGTTGAACTGGAACTCTGCAAACCTGGATCTGGATCAAGCAAAATAAGCTGTGATAAACAATTGTATAACACAATGTGTCCTCCTTTCATTAACTCTTTGAGCTGCAAAGATTTAGCCTTAAACGTTTGAGTGCCAGAGGGGTATGCAACGCATTGCAAAGCAATGCGTTGCATATCCCTCTGGCACTCAAAGGGTTAACCCATTCAGTGCCGAAGAGGTATCCGACGCATTGCAGCTCAGTGCTTTGGATACTTCTCTGGTACTCAGAAGTTTAAAAGCATAATTAACGCATCTTAATAATGACTCCCCACTTACTTTACTATGACTAGAAAATCCTAATGGCCCCCATGAACTTTAACCGTGTGTCTTTTGTCAAAAGGCAACATCTTCAATCATCCCTGGATGTGATCCTTATGGAGGCAGACATGACAGTTTTTTTTTTCTCAAACTGAAGCAGGTCGAGTGCATGGCTATGCTTAAAGGGATAGTAATAGCTAATATGTAATCAAATATATATTGAAGGGTTTATCTTGAGTTAAACAAGGGTACTCTCAATGCTGAAATGTGTTTTACTCAAAAGTTATTACAGCTCAAACTTGATTTTTTTTAGGTGCGGTGTCACAGTGGACTGAAATTCTACAGTGGCGTTGTTGCTACACTATCCTATGGACAGCTCTGGTCAGTTGACCATAAATCTCCATAGGATAGTGTAGCAACAGCGCCACTGTATAATTTCAGGCCAGTGTGATACTGCACTTAAAAAAATCAAGTTTGAACAGTTATAGTTTTTGAATAAAACACCTGTCAGCAGTGGGTGTTCCCTTGTTTTACTCTGGAGAATAAACCCTACAACATATATGTTTACATTTTAAGTATTACTATCCATTTAACCCCTTAAGGACCCATGACGGTCCTGCACCGTTATGGGTTGTTATACCTTTAAATGATAGCAGTGTGCCTCCGTGCACGCTGCTATCATTAATTCCAGGCTGAGACTGAGCACTCCGAGACCAGGGTGTTCAGTCTCAGCCCTTCTTGCTTGAGCCGGTTCATGTGATCGCCGTAGCAGAGATCACATGTACCGGCATTCTGAGAAACAGAGTCAACATGTAAAGCATGCTGACTCTGAGTGTCTCCTCTACCTCTGTCTCCCTTGATATCAAAGTAATGGAGAGAGAAGTAGAGAGGAGACACCTAGTGGTAAAAGAAAATACAGCAGCTGGGGGTATTAACCCCTTTAGCCAGGAGGCTGGCTAAATACAGGTCAGTTTTTGACCTGCAATGATATACTTTTAAAAAAAACCACAAAAACAAAAAAAAAACACAACACACTTTTTTTTTACAAAAAAAAAAATGTATTTAAAAAAACATATCATTAAACAATATTGGAAGTGTGATTATTGTGGAGCCATGTAATACACTTATACACACTGCCAAATTTCAGGGATAAAAAAGTGTCAAAATAGGGTGGGAAAAAGGGACATGGGAATTTTCACCCAGGGGGGATAGTGGCCACTTTAAACTGCGCATTTTGTAGGTATGACTGACTGGTCATACCTTTCATGCAGTCGCCATAAAAATTTAACCCTTTGTGCCCAATTGATCCCAAGAGAAAAAACAAAAATGGTGTTTTTTTTACCTTTTTTTTACATTTTTTTTTTTTAATTTTCATAAAGTAATTGGTGGGTTATTCATATAAGTGGGGTATCAAAAGAAAGCCCTATTTGTGCTTAAAAAACAGTTTACAATTTATGGGGGTGGAATAAAAGACTTAGAGGGAAAACACTGTTGAACAAAGACATAGTCAAAAAGGTCAGAATTACTCCGGTCCTTAAGGGAAAACGGCATCAGATTTTCCCGGTCCTTAAGGGGTTAAGGAAAAGAGGGATGAGCAACACATTGTTGTACACATTATCTGGTCCTTAAAGGGATAGTAATACTTCATTTTAACTTTATTTTATTTTGTAGGCATTAAAAAAACATGAAGAATGATATAAGTCTTATCTCTGAAACCTTTATGGTTTAAGAGATATTCACAAACAAAGTATCCCCCCCCTGTTCAACCAGATCAGAAGGGAGATGCCCAGGTAGACTGCAGAGAGGGACAATCTTCAATTAAGATAATGGAAAAAGCTGAAAAACTTGTCAAGGGGGGAAGGGCTTTCATTGTTTTCATACAAAGAAAATTGTCCCCTTCTGTTATCTGTACTGTCATACAACCAGACTCACATCTGAGAAGAGATGGCTTACACTAGGAAAAAGGGGCGGGGAGGGGAGCTTTGCTTGTGAATATCTCATAAACCATAAAGGTTTGAGAGATAAGACTTATATCATTCTTCATGTTTTTTTAATGCCTACAAAATGAAATAAAGTTAAAACGAAGTGTTACTATCCCTTTAAGCCCATAAGGAAGCCAGCGACCGACACTTAAAGGAGCAGTAAACTTTTTTATGAAAATATATTTTATAGAGCATTTTCTGCTGAATAAAGCAAAGTCACTCCCATCGCTGTCAGATGTTTTATTCAAAATTTATAGCAATTTAAATAATCAGGAAGTGAATTTACTGTGTTTACTTCCTGATAGTTCTAACTGACAGGAAGTGAATGTACTGTGTTTACTTCCTGATAGATCTAACTGACAGGAAGTGAATTTACTGTGTTTACTTCCTGATAGTTCTAACTGACAGGAAGTAAATTTACTGTGTTTACTTCCTGATAGATCTAACTGACAGGAAGTGACTAAGCAGTTTCTGTCACATTCTATGGAGAATTATATGTCTCTGACTTTTCTGACTTTCCTATTAGAATCTAACAGGAAACCTAATTAGAATTTGACCACTAGAGGGCACTGCTAATGTAAAAAAACATCGTTTTAAACTGTAATAACCCTGGAAATATAAATGTCTTGGCAGTGGAAGTAACCTTATTTTACTCAATAGGAAAATCCCTACAATATATATTTTTTCATTAAAAAAGTTTACTGCTCCTTTAAGAACCACGGCGCATTCTTTTTCTTTTTCTTTTGCTTATCCAATTCAGAGCCTCCAGAACAACTTGCAGCCGTACGAGGTGCCATGAAATCCATGACAGTCCTGGCACGTCATGGGTCCTTATCGCATGTTGAACCCATGATGTGCCAGGACCGTCATGGGTCTGTAAGGGGTTAAAGTGGTAAGGATGCTATGTGCAGTGAGCAGACTTTGTGTTCTGTGGTCCAGAGGTCTTATCTCTTGAACAAAAGCACAAGAGCAGAATTCATAAGGGCTATTAGAATTTACTGGCAATAGTAAGGTAAGTGGAGGGTTATTATGAAGAGTTGTTAATTTTTCTTTAAATCACCTTTCATCTTCCTAAATTGTAAATGCAGAGAAGAAGAACGGGACTTTCTATCTGTCTACAATACAAGATACATTGATCTCTTAGTAGTAATTCAGGGCCATGTGAGCTTTATAAAACATACTGGCCTCCTGAAAATTACCCATAAGAAAAACACAAGATTTACCAATTCAGGTACACGCTGCGCAATCAAATGACAACATCGAGAATCATCCTATAAAATAGAGAACTATAGGAACATTCAAATATCTGTCTAGCCCAGGGGAGGGCTGGCCTGGGGGGCAATTGCCCCCTGGGCCGGTCATATGTCTGGGCTGGTGGGCCACTGCTCCTCACTAAATCTCCCAATTGCTGCTGTAAATGGAGCTACACTTGTGATACCACAGAGCTTACAATTGAAATGGAGCTACACTAGTGATAACATAGAGCTTACAATTGAAATGGAGCTACACTAGTGATAACATAGAGCTTACAATTGAAATGGAGCTACACAAACGACACCGCAGAGGAACAACCCAAATGGAGCTACATTAGTGATAACATAGAGCTTACATTTTAAATGGAGCTACACAAACGACACCACTAGGGTGACCACGGGTCCCGGAATGTCCGGGACTGTCCCTTATTTCAGGGCTATGTCCCGCGTCCCGGGTCATCTCCAATCGGGACAATGAAGTGTCCCGGAATGAAGCCAAGCCGCCCTGGATGTCAGCCTGCAAGCGGTGTATCACATCATGGACGCCGCGAGGGAGCGCTTGGTAGCATAAACCAGCGCTCTCTCGCGGCGTCCATGATATGACACACCGCTTGCAGGCTGACATCCAGGGCGGCAATGCAGCTGAGCCTGATCTGGAGGCAAGCGCTCTAGTAATACAGAGCGCTGGGAGATGACATCATCTCCCAGCGCTCTGCATTACTGAGCACAGCGCGCGGGAGCTTCAGCTCTGTGCCGGAGGAGGCACAGAGCACTTTCCATGCCGCTAGACCACCAGGGACTCAAGGTAGGGCGATGAAGAGGCTTTTGTAGGGTGACCACGTCCCGGAATGGCAGGACGGAAATGTGGTCACCCTAGACACCACAGAGGAACAACCCAAATGGAGCTACACTAGTAGCATAACCCATTCCCTTGTAAGCTCTATAGTATCACTAGTGTAGCATTACTTAAATTGTAAGCTCTGTAGGAGCACACTAGTGTAGCCTCATTTCATCTGTAAGCTCTTTGGTATCACTTGCCTTACTTGACAACATTAATGCCAATTTTAAAATTAACAAAAGGGGGTGGGCTGGGACAGTGGGCTTGAGCAATATAGAAATGGGCCACTTGACTGAATTTGCCCCCTGGGCTACAAGTTGCCAGCCCTTCCCTGGTCTAGCCGCTGTTTGACATGCCCGTTTATTTGCAATAAGAGATACAATTTTAGTTCTTTCACCACAGCTGAGGTTTTTGATATAAAGACACATATGACGTGTCCATCTAGGTTTGTTGTCTATCTTCTTTCTTGTTCTTGCAATCTCCAGTATGTTGGGAGGACAACACAATGTCTTAGGACAGTGGTTCTCGACCTGTGGGTCGGGACCCCTTAGGGGGTCGAATGACGATTTGCCAGGGGTCGCCTAAAACCATCAGATATTTATATTTCGATTCATAACAGTAGCAAAATTACAGCGATGAAGGAGCAACGAAAATAATTTTACTGTTAGGGGTCGCCACAACTTGGGAAATTTTATCAAAGGGTCGCGGCACTAGAAAGCTTGAGAACCTCAGTCTTAGGACCAGACTGGGACAACACATAGTATGTCAAGACATTTTGCTGAGGCACATGACAAAAACCCAGAAACACTGAGGGTAATCCCAACTGAATTGATTAGTCCATCATCTAAACCTGATAGACTCCAACGGAATGCATGAGTCTTTTTGGATCTATAGACTTGATACCATGTTCCAAGCAATTGAAATGACATGGTAAAACATTTACATGGATCAGGTTAGGATCAAAGTATAAGATTTAAGGTGTTGTTTTTTTCATATTTAGTTTTGAATATACAATTCAATAGGGTTAAAATAGCACATATAAATAATAGGGTTCATTATCAAGATATTTTAGAATTAGAGATACAATTTAGTCTCAAGGTAATTTGGGGGACACCATGTTTATTAATAATTATAACATATGGGAATTTTCTAACACATTAGTTTAATTTGATCCAAATAAAAGGTTTAAACGGCACATAAAATCATTATAGGGTTTAAGATTAACATATTATGCACATTTTTATTAGCGATATGATCAGCTTTAGGATAATTTAAGTGTCACTTTGTTTTTACTTACATTGTGGATTTTTTTTCTCTCTCTCCTCTCAGTCTGATATCTATGTATATTTTAGTTTGATATATATCTAGTGTATTTCTTGGGAAGTTGATTCCAGTCTATGGATTATGAGGGTCTATACAGATTATTTAGATCTTTGAGGACAGGTCATACTAAAAACGCCCATGGTTCTGGTGTATTGGTTTTATGTATGGTTAATTTAGGCCCATTCTGTGAGGAAAATTTGATATATACTGTAAAATCTCAGGTATAATACGCAGGTGTATATTATACCTAAGATTTTAGGGGAAAACAAGAGTGCCTATGTATAATACGCACCCTTGTTTTCCCCTCTCATGAAAAAAAAAAATTAAGCTGGCCAGAACCCTTCCCTCCCTCCCGCGGCCCAATTAGCTCTGACAATAATGATTACTTTCCACCACATCTCCACTGAGGCCCGCGCTGACACTGAGGCTTAGGGTACTTCCTTCCACTGAAGTACCCATCTTCCCAGCGGGCGACAAGCTTGCATTTGCCGCCCGCTTCCCTAATGGGCTTTCAGGACCTTCCGTTTCTATTACCATTGGCTGGAGGTGGAAGGTCCTAAAAGCCAATGAGGGAAGCGGGCGGCAAATGCAAGCTTGCCGCCCGCTGGGAAGATGGGTACTTCAGTGGAAGGAAGTACCCTAAGCCTCATTGTCAGCGCGGACCTCTGTGGGGGCAAGTAAGCATTATTGTCAGAGCTAATTGGGCCGCGGGAGGGTGTCAGCACATTTTTTTTTTAACCCCTTAAGGACCGGGAAAATCAGAGGTGGATTTGACTTAAGGACCGGAGCAATTCTGACCTTTTTGACTATGTCTTTGTTCAACAGTGTTTTCCCTCTAAGTCTTTTATTCCACCCCCATAAATTACATACTGTTTTTTTACAAACAAATAGGGCTTTCCTTTGATACCCTATTCATATGGATAATCCACCATTTACTTTATTAAAATTAAAGAAAAAGGTAAAAAAAATGTAAAAAACCCACCATTTTTGTTTTTTCTCTTGGGATCAATTGGGCGCAAAGGGTTAAATTTTTATGGAGACTGCATGAAAGGTATGACCGGTCAGTCATACCTACAAAATGCGCAGTTTAAAGTGGTCACTGTCACTCCTGGGTGAAAATCCCCATGTCCCTTTTTCCCACCCTGTTTTCCCACTTTTTTGTTCATTACATTTGGCGGTGTGTGTAAGTGTATTACATGACTCCACAACAATCACACTTCCAATTTTGTTTCTTGAGATGTTTTTTTTTTTTTTAAATAAAATATTTTATTTGTAAAAAAAAAAAAAAAAGTGTGTTGTTTTTATTTTAAAAAAAAATGACCTGGCACAACCGACAGAGGCTGAGACTGAACGGTCCGGTACTGGACCGCTCAGTCTCAGCCTGGATTGAATGGTAGCAGAGTGTATGGCGGCGCGCTGCTACCATTTAACACTTGACGTACCAGGACCGTCACTGGTCCTTAAAGCAAATTTACCCTTGACGGTCCTGGTACGTCAAGGGTCGTTAAGGGGTTAAACTCTCGTGTATAATACGCACCCCCCACTTCACATAAGGTGAAATGGGGTAAAATTGTGCGTAATATACCCAAGATTTTACGGTATAGGGTTTTTGCCTGTTTTATCTTGTGTCTTTCTTACTGTAATAATATATGTCAAAGTGTATTATCAACGTTGCTAAGTATGGCACAGTATTGCAGTGTTGTCCTATCGTAAATTTGAGTTTAGATGGACATTTATCCTCATTTCCTATGGTGGGTTAGCGTTTCTGGTTGAAGAGATCGCTGAGTTCCTACTTCTGGTTTTCGGGACTAATGTTCCTGTGGTTTCGATATTATAATCTAATCACTGGATTATTTTTGGACAGTGGTAGTCATTGTATTTTGGGGATGAGCTTGGCTACTGTGGGGCCAGTTTTTGTGTTTTTCTGGGCTTTTGTGTGTTATATGGTACCCTAACACCTGCACCCCTTACTACTAGGGTGACCACTCGTCCCGGACTGCCCGGGACTGTTCCTTAATTTGTTGCTGTGTCCTGCATCCCGAATCATCCCCCACCGGGACAATAAAGAGTCCCGGAATCAACTAAAGAAAATCCTAAAAATGAAATCACTGTCAACTCTATTCCGCCTGCCAGTGCAGGCGCCATGCACCACCACCAGCCAATGAAGGGAGAGTATTTGCAAAATGTTCCTCTCCTTATTGGCTGGCTTGTGTATGCGTGTGTTGAAGTAGTACGTATGCCGCTCGGCTCTGGCGCATTGCATGGCATGTGAGGGAGTCGTGAGACAGACACGAGTGAGTGACAGTGTATCTGGGAGCAGTGCCAGGCGGAAGCGTCTGCGGAAGTTCTGGAAGATGACTGGGTGAACACTCTGTAGATACAGGGTGTGACTGAGTTCCCTCAGCTGATTGGCTCTTGCTAGCGCTGACTCATCACTGAGCTGAGTAAGTTTTCAATTTAAAAAACATTACTATACACACTGATACACAGTCACTTGACCAGGCAGGGGCAGCAGCAGAAGCAAGGCGGCTACCGAGACCCTCCAGCACCAGGTAAAAGTTTTAACCCTTTCAGTGCTCACCCACACTAGAGCTGAGAAGTACTTTGCCACTGTCATGTAGACAGTGTCCTGGAATGGCAGGAAGGAAATGTGGTCACCCTACTTACTACCCTAAACCACCCTAACTTCGGCAAGATAATGTTAGACTCTGTTTTAATAAGGTGACATTTGAAACACGCCATTTTGATGTAAGCAACATTTTAAATGCCCCATTGTTACAATCTCCATTTGCTAGTCTCCAGTGCAACAGAATACCACTGTATTGTGTACACTAGAGGTTAACTCCATGTGACTGTACTGGCACAATCATATATACTCCCCAGTATTTTACTGGTTAATCGCTGCTACTCCCATTAGTGGAAAAGCTTAATTACAAACATACATCCGTATTTGTACAGGTAATGGTGGATATATTTTTCAGAATCACAGTTATACTAGAACAACAGGAGGGTGATAAGAGGATATTAAAGAAAAACCACTAAAGCAATAAATGAATTTAAGAACTCAAGATGGACATATGGCAGGACTAAGAATGAAATAATTCTAAGCTAACTAGATAGGAAATGGGCAGACTTGATAGTCCTTTTGTTTCTTATCTGCTGTCAGATTCTATGTTTCTGTTTAACATCAAAGTAACCATCCTGTATAATAATTCGCTAGGATGCTTGTCAGAAGCCATCATGCTCAGTACAGGCTGCACGCGTTCGGGCTGTCTCTACTGCGCAAGACTGCATCGCGTGGAGCAGTGAGGTAGCGGCCGCTTAATCCTTTGAGTGCCAGAGTTATGCGCTGCATACCCCTCTGGCACTCAGAGGGTTAATATTACCTGGACCTTGGCCTGTGTACACAGGCTTTTACACTAGTTAGGAATAATCCGCTGCCTATCTGCAGTTAGTAGCTCTGGGCAGTAGAAGCTCGGGGTGGGGGGGGATTTAGACACTAAGGGCTGTACGTTTATACTGCTGATACATCAAGAGATGGGACTTGCGGTATTAGCCACATTCCTATTGGTCATGCAGGCAGGTGTAACATGACAGCAACCAATAGGAATCATCACTTTCTGCTCATAGCACCGGCTCTGGGGAGCAGAAGCTCAGGGGGAATCTAGACACTAAGAGCTGTATGTTTATAATGCTGCTACTTTAAGAGCTGGTACTTGCAGTGTTAGTCACATTCCTATTGGACATGCAGGTGGCTGTGACATCACATCAACCAATAGGAATCATAGTTTTCCTGCTCACAGCATCAGATACAGAGAGCAGAAGCTCAGGGGTGGATACAGACACTAAGGGCTGTATGTTAGCCACATTTCTATTGGTCATGCAGGCAGGTGTAACATCACAGCAACCAATAGGAATCAGTATTTTCCTACTTACTGCAACAGCACTGAGGTGGAGACATCTAGAATGGACCTGCACACTGGGCTGTAAGTTAAGATGTTACAACTGTCAAAGGAGGAAATGGTGATTAACCAGTAAACGAGGGAATTTAACCCTTTGAGTGTTAAGGAGATGCACCTCCCTGGCACTCAAAGGGTTGACATATATTTTGTATTTC
The DNA here is from genome assembly GCA_037306005.1 of Rhinophrynus dorsalis. NCBI lineage: Eukaryota > Metazoa > Chordata > Amphibia > Anura > Rhinophrynidae > Rhinophrynus > Rhinophrynus dorsalis. Next base: position 21,434,475 of record CM074718.1, read on the forward strand.
TTCATGTTACTTGCCCTCTAAAATGAAACCTTATCATTCATTTGACCCTTGAGTGTCAAAGATATACCTTTGGCACTCCAAGGGTTAAAATTAACCAGACATCTATTTATTTGCAATGCATTGGAAACGTCTCTATCTTCCAAGGGGTAGATGCATTTTTCCCTGTTTTGTATATTTATTAGACAATGAATAATAAATATATTTTTGATCACCGAGGTCTTTGTATTTGAGATGAGAACCTCATAACTCACTGACAGAGATGTTAACTTTGCAATGTTCTCATGCTGGAGAATAATAAAACAATAAAATAAGAGAACCCATTTATTACAATTCAATTCACTTCTCCATAAAATTGTCTGGGAAATAATTATAGCAAATATTTCCAACAATAAACAATATGATGCATTCACGGGGTTATATGGTTCATGTGCATAAAGTTTAATGAGAAAGCCAGTCATTCTGATGTGATTTATCAAAGGTCAGTAATAGTTAACTCTTGCGTGCAGCACATTGCGGAGCAATGCATTAACCCCCCCCACACACACACATATGTCTCCTGCAGGGTTGCATGAAAGCACATGTTGGAACTTTCATAAATATTCAGGCAAAAGTTTCTATTATTTGATTCACACACACACACACACACACACACACACACACACACACATATAAACACACCTACACACACACATACACACACATATAAACACACCTACACACACATATAAACACACCTACACACACACACACACACATACACATATAAACACACCTACACACACACACACACACACACACACACAAACACATATATACACACCTACAAAGACACACACACACTTCCCAACATTTCAAATGGACAAAGAGGGACACTTGTGTTTTAGGTGGTGTTGCTGAGGGCGTGGCTGGTGGGCTGGAAATAACCAAGAATTTTTAGGTTATTTTATGACAGATTGACAACGTTTTGCGTAAATGAGTAATTGATTTAGAGCAATACAAGTGTATCATATTTCCACAGACTAATTTATAAACACATATACTGAAATTTAAACAAACAATAATGTGAGTTATATTGCTGTGGAGCAATGTGATACACTGATATACACACCACACAGTCTGATCTCCTACAAGAGGGACATCAAGGTGGGAAAGAGGGACAGAGGGATTTTGGCCTCAAAGAGGGACTGTCCCTCTTAAACAGGGACACTTGGGAGGTATGGACCCCTAATATCTCCTAAAGAGGGACACTTGGGAATTGTGGATCCCTAATATCTCCTAAAGCGGGACACAAGGGAGGTATGGACCCCTAATATCTCCTAAAGAAGAACACGTGGGAGGTATGGATCCCTAATATCTCCTAAAGAGGGACACTTGGGAGGTATGGATCCCTAATATCTCCTAAAGATGGACACTTGGGACATATGGATCCCTAATATCTCCTAAAGAGGGACACAAGGGAGGTATGGACCCCTAATATATCTTAAAGAAAAACACGTGGGAGGTATGGACCCCTAATATCTCCTAAAGATGGACACTTGGGAGGTATGGATCCCTAATATCTCCTAAAGAGGGACACTTGGGAGGTATGGATCCCTAATATCTCCTAAAGATGGACACTTGGGACATATGGATCCCTAATATCTCCTAAAGACAGACACTTGGGAGGTATGGAACCCGAATATCTCCTAAAGATGGACACTTGGGACGTATGGATCGCTAATAGCTCCTAAAGATGGACACTTGGTAGGTACAGATCCCTAATATTTCCTAAACAGGGACACTTGGGAGGCATGGACCCCTAATATATCCTAAAGATGGACATTTTGGGGGGGTACAGACCCCTAATATCTCCGTTTGCACCACTGGCTCAGTTATGAGCAAAATGTGGCTGAAAGTCAGTTCCAGCCTAGTACAGGCTCGTGCGCGCCAGGTGACGTGTCACATAAGGACAGGACAAGGAGGACACGGGCGGGATAACAGAGAACGATGGGAGTGACTAAGTAACCTCACGGTAACCAGATTGACATGCTCAGTAGCGCTCACAATGCTCTACACGTCAGAAGGTTAAACTTTAATCTTCTTTTGTGCCTTATCGATCATTTTTCTGATTTTTCAAATTACACAGCGCTTTATAAGTACACTAATGCTACACACACAGATAAGGTGGGGTGGTAGTTCCACTTTAAGGGAAACATTTTTGGTCTATGTATCTTAGTATGTTGGCTTTATGCAGGCGTAGGGCTAGAACAGTGGTTCTCAATCTTTTTTTGTTCAGGGCACCCCTGACACATAACCTAGAACATTCGGGGCACCCCTAACATATTTAATGTACTTTATCAAGGGCATAAGAAGGGTACATTACATAAATATACAGTTATTAATAGGTCTTATAATAATAATAACAAAACTAAATATATTGTGCATAACAATTTCTATAAATCTTTATTTAAAAAGTCCATTTTTTTTAGTCTTCATAGAAAACATGGGGCACCCTAAGTTGATGTGAGTGGCACACTAAAGTGCCATGGCACCCTGGCTGAGAATCACTGGGATAGAATATAGATTTTGAATCCTGGTTTTGTGAAGCAATGCAGGGGCCATAGGGAAGGCAATCTAGGTGTCCATAGCTCCACCCATGGCCACACCTCCATTTCTCACCTGACCCCGCCCCCAGTCCTATCCTGGCACAGAAAATATCCTTGGCCTATAATAACCAAGTACAAAAAGCATCCAATGGGTTAAATAATAGCCTGTAAAGAGTTATAAAACTGGTGAAGGGACATTGAGATATATCTTGAGGGACATTGAGATATATCTGGCCACTCCCACAATTCAGAATGTGGGTGTGGCCATCACAGATGAGGCACCGTCCCTCAAAATGTGGAGCTCTACACAGTTGCCTACTCTACCTATTGGGAAACCCGGCCCTGAAGCAACGCATTGCGCATCCTTCTGGAGCGTAAGTGGTTAAAGAGAAAGAAAAACTGTAATAGAAATAGCTTTTTCGAAATGACCTTTATTATTAATGGCACTGACTGGCATTTTATTTTAATTAGTCTGTGTGGTGGGCCTTTATTACTCCATCCTGTTATGAATGAATCCAGGCAGCATCCACACACACTGGGGTTATTCCTCACAGCACAGTGAGTGATAAGTTTGGTCTTGAACCTAACAAATTAGCATATTGCGCATGTAATTAACATAAAGTGCCACACTGTGTCACCAAAACATGATTACTCATTTCTCAGAAACTGTTTATCTTACAGAAAAATAATACAGGAATATTTTTATTCTGCATAATACAAACGCAATTTCTCTTATTGCAACGGGGCCATATCCTATATAATAATTCGCTAAATTGTGTGTAACACCGCAACATGCGCAGTACACATTGCTGCGCGTGCTGCAGTCGTGCACAGTAGAGGCTGCCCGCGCCAGGGCTGATGATTCGGAGCGCCAGCTCTGTATCAGCCGTGGCGCTGTCAGTCTCTACTGAGTGTGACTGCCCCGCGACCGGGTGGCAGTGGCACTGTGGCCCGTGTAACGGGCTCTTCAACTAGTTAATAATAAAAAGCCGTTTTAAGGCACATTAACTGTACCATAGGGGGCACATTAATCTTCATGGGGGTTTTAACCACTTTAACACTGGGGAGGCCTCTGACTCGCTGTAAGCTATGCACTGGAGAGCACGCTAACATTCAAGAGTTTAACCCTTTGAGTGCCAGCAGGATACGCAATGCACTGCAGAGCCCACTGGCACACAAAGCGTTAATCCTTTGAGTTTCCATTTTATACCCCCTCTGGTATTCAGAGGGTTAAAGGGGATGTCTCACCCCTATACAAGTTAGTCTTAATAGGTAGGTTATATAGCGAATATGTGTAATAATGTAGTATTTTGGTTTTTAAAATCGCTGTTTGGCTGAAATCTAATGCGTAAATATTGCCCCGAACCCTGCTTCCAGACCGACTGCTGTTACCTACCCTGTACCGCAGTCTGTCACTCTTCCTCCCCTCCCTCTATCCAGCCTCCTCCAATGACGGTGGCTTTCTGCCTGTAAGCTGGAGCGCTCTCTGGCCAATGAGATCTCTCCAGTTTAAAGGGATAGTAATACTTAAAATGTAAAAAAAAATATGTTGTAGGGTTTATCCCCCTGAGTAAAACAAGAGTACTCCCACTGCTGAAAGGTTTTTCATTCAAAAGTTATTAATTTTCAAAGTCGAATTTTTTAGGTGCAATATCACAGTGACCTGAAATTGTACAGTGGCGCTGTTGCTACATGATCCTATTGACAGCTCTGGTCCCGGGAACATAAATCTCCATAGGATGGTGTAGCAACAGCGCCACTGTACAATTTCAGGTCACTGTGATATTGCACCTAAAAAATTCGACTTTGAAAATTAATAACTTTTGAATGAAACACCTTTCAGCAGTGGGAGTACTCTTGTTTTACTCAGGGGATAAACCCTACAACATATTTTTTTTTACATTTTAAGTATTACTATCCCTTTAAAGGCAGAAATCCTCCATCATTGGAGGAGGCTGGACAGAGGGAGCGGAGCAGAGTGACAGACTGACGTACGGAGCAGGTAACTGAAGTCTGTCCGTGAGTAGGGCGCAGGGCAGTATTTATGCATTAGATTTCATCCAAACAGCGATTTAAAAAAGAAAATACTACAATATTACATATATTCGCTCTATAACCTAACTATTAAGACTAGCTTGTATAATTAATTTAATTAAATTAAAAGCCCAGTTTAAACAAAGGGAAGTTTTTTTTTTAATTCAGCCCCTATGGTGCAGTTAATTTGCCGCAGAATTAGTCTGATTCGAATGATTGTTAACCCTTTGAGTGCCAAACAGGTATCCAAAACACATTGCCACGCAATGCGTTGGCTACCTCTCTGGCACTCGTGGGGTTAAATGTGTCTCTGTTAATAGAACTGAATTATCCAGGCTGGAGTAGACGACAAGAACCATTGTAAGATACTTCCTGCTAGTTTTTTTTTTTTTTTTTTTTTAAATTAAGCTTTATCGTATACCTTGTGCATACCTAATTCTGTGAGCTTTTATCGAAAACCAAATTTGCATATGATGTGGATTTGCAAGTCCTTTAATGAACACAGTCAGATGAATTTCTGAATCTTCTAATGTAGCCTGACTGTCAGCCTGTATATTGGTTATCTTAATGCTGCAGAATTCAATTTAAAACCGTGGTTCGTGTAGCATACCCTTAAAGTGGAACTAACCCATGAAAAAAGCTGAAGTAAATTTGAAAGTGTTTTCACAGTCACCTACATGTTACATTAGCCATGTTTTTTTTTTTTAAATAATTTATTCGGGACTTAGCTTTAATTTTTTTTGTCACTTTATGCAGGTTTAGCTACTACTGGTCAGCATGAAGTGGCAGATGGGAGGAAGAGAGCAGGATGGAATGCTAGTGTCTGGCTGGCAATCCAGCCAATGCTGTCTAATATATATAAGAGGATGCATCATGTGACCGACAAGCTTTGTCCGAAGCCAAATGCATCCAAGGGAGGCAGTAAGGAGGAGTTATACATATCTCCTCTATACTGCGTGTCCCATTGGTGTAAGCATGGGGCATGATTTTTCCCTTCACCGCAGTAAACACCTCCTCCTTCTATGTCCTCCCTCCCATTCACCAAGTACAGGACTTCACCCTCTAGCACAGTACACACCTCCTTCCTCCCCTTTGACTCACTGCCTCACACTCCCTTTCCACTCATTGTCTCACACTGCCATTCCAGTCATTGTCTCACACTGCCATTCCACTCATTGCCTCACACTGCCATTCCACTCATTGTCTCACACTGCCATTCCAGTCATTGTCTCACACTGCCATTCCAGTCATTGCCTCACACTCCCTTTCCACTCACTGTCTCACACTGCCATTCCAGTCATTGTCTCACACTGCCATTCCAGTCATTGCCTCACACTGCCATTCCAGTCATTGCCTCACACTGCCATTCCACTCATTGTCTCACACTGCCATTCCACTCATTGTCTCACACTGCCATTCCACTCATTGTCTCACACTGCCATTCCACTCATTGCCTCACACTCCCCTTCCACTCATTGCCTCACACTGTCATTCCACTCATTGCCTCACACTGCCATTCCAGTCATTGCCTCACACTGCCATTCCAGTCATTGCCTCACACTCCCCTTCCACTCATTGCCTCACACTGCCATTCCACTCATTGCCTCACACTGCCATTCCAGTCATTACCTCACACTGCATTCCAGTCATTGTCTAACACTGCCATTCCACTCATTGTCTAACACTGCCATTCCACTCATTGTCTCACACTGCCATTCCAGTCATTGTCTCACACTGCCATTCCAGTCATTACCTCACACTGCTTTCCAGTCATTGTCTAACACTGCCATTCCAGTCATTGCCTCACACTGCCATTCCAGTCATTACCTCACACTGCATTCCAGTCATTGTCTCACACTGCATTCCACTGATTGGCTCACACTGCCATTCCACTCATTGTCTCACACTACCATTCCACTCATTGTCTCACACTTGCCCTGCCTCAGCTTCAAAGAAATAGCTAAACTGGAGCCGGCTGTACTTTTCTTGCAGAAGAAGAATTTGGATGTCCCCCTATTCACTGTGTTCTATTGTGTCTGCTCTCCTGCCCCACAATGCTTATGTTCCCCATTGTGCCACATATTTTATAATATACTTAATTGCTCCCATTAGCATGGGCATGATCGTGTATATATAAAAAATGCACATAGTGCACAATTGCTTGATCCTGCACTCTGCACAGTTTTTTTTTTTTTTTAAATAAAATTAGACCTCGCTGGTGAGATCGGAGCCCCTTCTGATGTCCCCCTGGCATCAACTACCTAATATGATAGGTGATCAATGCTGTGACCAGGAAGGTGACCACAGCTTTCCTCTGTCTCCTCTTCTTCAGCCCGCCATTCGATGAATGTCCGGGTTAAGTAGGAGGATCCTCAAGACTCAATTTCCTCATGTTGGATTTGAGGGTCCTCCTACTCAACACGGACATTCGTAGAACACCGGGTTTAAGAGGATTAGGTAGAGGAAGGAGGTGATCACCAGACTGCCACATTGATCACCTATTCTATTGGATAAGTTACAGACGGAGATCGCAGTCCATAGTCTGTCCTGCGGCTCTTCAGTAGAGCCGTGATTGCGGTAGTTACAAAGAAATACTTCATTTGAACGGTCTACAATGTGTGCTTGCAAACCAGGCATAGACCGTTCAAATGAAGTACTTCTTTGTAACTACCATGATCACGGCTCTGCTGAAGAGCTGCAGGACAGTCTATGGACTGAGATCTCCGTCTCTGAGTTTGAAAGCTGACGTCAGCACAAGGGGAGTGAAGGGGGAACCTTGCAGACTGATATCTCCCAAACCGTAAAAGTTTGGGAGATCAGAAACGGCGCAATTAATTTATTTTTTAAGTATCTACAGAACTAAATCTATTGAATGTTAAGTATTACTATCACTTTAAGTTCTTTTGAAAAACAAATTAAGGACCAATTAATTATTTTGGTATCATTTTGCTTTCACTACTTTCCTCACAATCACTGAAGGATGTATTGTTCACCATAAGCAACCTGCCAACTTGTTTGTTTTGTTGATTCGTTAAAGCCAAGGACGTTTACAGAGCACCTGTAGAGAAGTGGATATCACGTCTCCCCCACTTAATTAGGACCGTAGTGTTCCTCTTCAGTAAACACAAGTGAGGGTAATTATAGGAAATCCATACATAAAACATTTCTTTGTGTTGAGACTTGTGAGATCTTTTGTATATCAGGCCTGAAACATCTACAATGGAGAGCTGTGGATGTCAGACTAATGTCTCTTAGGGATAACATGTTCTGAATATCAGATAGTAAACTATTCACAATCTTCAATGGCATTAAATGAAAGTAGAACTAACATCTTATAGCAATGTAGGTGCTTTTGAAATAGATTTCAAACTTGCCTCTACCATATGTAGCCATGTTTATTTAAGACAATAGATTATTAGATATTTAGTTTTATTTACATGTAAGTTTAGTCAAATTAGACAGCACAAGCTGGCATACCAACCAGGTACTAACATTCCACACTGCTCTCCTACCCAGCTGACGGCCAGATTCAAACATTCCACCCTGCTCTCCTACCCAGCTGACGGCCAGATACAAACATTCCACCCTGCTCTCCTAGTCAGATGACAGCCCGGTACTAACATTCCATAATGCTCTCCCACCCAGCTGACGGCCAGATACAAACATTCCACCCTGCTCTCCTAGTCAGATGACGGCCCAGTACTAACATTCCACAATGCTCTCCCACCCAGCTGACGGCCAGATACAGACATTCCACCCTGCTCTCCTAGTCAGCTGACGGTAGAGTGACCACATTTCCATTTTGCCATTCCGGGACATGTGGTCACCCTAGTCCAGTAGATGAGGCTCCAGCCGGCGCTGACCATCTTTCTGAGTCTGACATAGTAAGAGATCCCAGTGAGAACTCTTACTCTGTGTCAGCCTCAGAAAGATGGTCAGCGCCGGCGGGAGCCTCAGCCGTGAGACTCAGTCGCAGCACCAGCATACCTGCTCCATCCCAGCTGTCTCGCACATACCAGTCCAGCCAGCCAATGAGGACCATATAGCAAATACATTTCATTGGCTGGCTGGACTGGCGAGTGTTGCTCAATTCCAGGACTCTTTGTTGTCCTGGTGGGGATGACCCGGGACGTGGGACACAGACCCCAATAAGGGACAGTCCTGGGCATTCCGGGACGTGTGGTCACCCTAGCTGATGGCCCGATACTAACATTCCACGTTGCTCTCCCATCTACCTGCCGTGCCCTGTTGGCCAGTAGTGTTTATGCTAATTAATATAAACCCACTACCATACAAATCTGGTAAATATGGATGCTTCAACTAAAGTGAGAACACGAACTTTTGACAGTCCCCCTTTCACTAGTGTAGCTTGAACACACACTGTTTGACTAGGAGGCTTCACAGACACAGAGAGGCTGATGCAGAAATTCCAGCAATTTTGGCTAACCAACTGCACCACAGGACACAGATAAAATCGGGCTTTTAACCCATTTAATGCTGGAGAGGTATCCAGTGAATTACAAAGCAATGCATCACGAAGGTGACCACATGTTCCTTTAAAGGGACAGTAATGTCCCATAAAAATATTTTTTTTGTTTTGTAGATTAAAGAAAAATAAATTATGTGCAGCAAATACTATCTCTCAAACCTTTACGGTTTGAGAGATATTCGCAGCTAAAGTTCTCTCTCTCCTGATATCAGCTGTGAAGCTGACAGCAGGAAATCCGTGTCGGCTGACACAAGGAGGCTCTTCAGCAGAGCCGCAATATTGCAATTTAAAAAGAAATACTTCTTTGGAATGGTCTAAAAAGTGTGCTTGCAAATCAAGCACACTTTTTAGCCCGTTCCAATGAAGTCTTCTTATTATAATAGTTTCACTTATTGTTATGTAAATTGGGTCACACTTATTCAGTAACCTTCCTCACAACAGTAAAGGAGGGGTTAGTATCCCTTCTTACTGTAGCATTAACACATCAAATGGGTTTAGCCATCAAATAGTAGGAGTGAGAGGTCTTTCACACTTAGCACAGCAAGTTATACATTCTTGTAAAGGAATCACTGACACATAAAGAGTCTGTATTTTGCAGTAAAATTGGAGAATAAACAATGTTGAATGGGAGCAATATTATTCAAGTTAAAATGGAGAGAGACGGTCATAGGAACACTATGAGTCGAATTTTAAAGGGGAAGGGTTAAAATGTCGAATGTGAACAATATCTATCGAATTTAAATGGTGAAAGAAAGTAATGGGAGCACTGTAGTTGAATTTTAAAAGGGGAGGGGTTAAAATGTTGAATGTGAACAATATTTGTCAAATTTAAATGGTGAAAGAAAGTAATGGAAGCACTGTAGTCGAATTTTCAAGGGGGAGGGGTTAACATGTGGAATGTGAACAACACTGGTCGAATTAAAGTGGTGAAAGAAAGCACTGCAAGTCGACTTTTAAAAGGAGGGGTTAATACGTCAAAGGGGGGGCACTCTATGTCGGATTTCTATGCTGTATACTGTATTATACACGGCTTTTGTTCGAACAACGATGGTTTTGAAACTGTCGTTATGGCTTCTACTCCTCAACCTCTGAGGCTCAAAATTTCTGACTTAAATGTAACCACAAAACAGGCGGTAATACTGAGCGTGGGTAATAGGATACTAATTGCACGTTGTTTTTAGTTGTTTCCTATGGGCTTTTTTTTGACTGGCGGTAAGTATAATTACCGCTGATTTTGCTTTCACAAGTCGGGTAATAGGATAGCAAAAACTGACTTAAAAAAAACAAAGCCTGTTTGATTTTTAGTGCTGGTAATAGAATCGAGCCCCTGGTTGTCTGCCTGTTTGCTGTGCTGATCATCTATATCTGCACTGGTGGGTGACATCTTTGTTCCCGCTCACGGGAGCTTTTTCCTCTATCTATAGAAGCCCACCGATGGCATATTTGCTAAAATCGGGCTTTCAAGGGAGAGAGGAAAAAAATCCTCTGTAAACCACTGGCATCACCCAGCTGTTCAGATATCGGTGATCTGTACAGGAACCCGGCTGGCAACATGTGCATTATGAGCTATGATGACTCTGTTCCCATAATTTTGAGGGCATTGGCAGTGGGTAAAAGGTTGTCTGCCTGTTTGCTGTGCTGATCATCTATATCTGCTCTGGTGGGTGACATCTTTTGTACCTGCTAACGGGAGCTTTTTCCTCTATCCATAGAAGCCCACTGATGGCAGACTTGCTAAAATGGGGCTTTCAAGGGAGAGAGGAAAAAATCCTCAGTAAATCACTGGCATCACCCAGCTGTTCAGATATCGGTGATCTGCACAGGAACCCGGCTGGCAACATGTGCATTATGAGCTATGATGACTCTGTTCCCATAACTTTGAGGGCATTGGCAGTGGGTAAAGGGTCTTGAGTGACCCCTATACTTCCCCTTTAAAGGAAATCTAACTTCTTAACACCTTAAGGACTGTGTGACGTGCCAGGACGTCATCGATTTTTCCACTTCTAAGGACTGGTGAGGGTCATGGCATGTCACGTAATTTTTACTTACTGCGCTCCTGCGGGAACGCTGGAAGTAAAAATGGAGTCTGAAATTGACCGCACCAAGACTCTCTCAGACCCCCACTCATCCCGCCAGAACACTTAAGAGGTCACGTGTACCAGACCGCTGGCACAGATCAAAGCAGTCCTTAAGGGAAGGTAACATCCCTGGACTGCTGGTGCTTAAGGGGTTAATAATAACCTCCCACTTAAAGGGACAGTACTGTCCCATAAAAAATGCTTGGAGTTTTGTATAGGTTAAAAAAATAAACAATATGACACAAATCCTATCTCTCAAACCGCTATGGCTTGAGAGATATCCTCTGTTAAAGTTCCCCTTCGCCTGATGTCAGCTGTAAAGCGGACAGAAGGAGATCTGTGTCTGCCGACACATGGAGGCTCTTCAGCAGAAACTCAATAGCGCGATTTAAAAACAAATACTTCTTTGGAACGGTCTAAAAAGTGTGCTTGCAAACCAGGCTCACTTTGTAGTCCATTTCAAAGAAGTATTTCTTTTTAAATCGCGCTATTGAGTTTCTGCTGAAGAGCCTCCTGTGGGTCCCCAGACCAGGAACTGCTGTCAGCTTACAGCTGATGTCAGGAGAAGGGAGTGAGGTGGAGTCAATGTATCACAAAGGTGACCACATGTTCCTTTAAAGGGACAGTAGTGTCCCATAAATTTTTTTTTTTTGTAGATTAAAGAAAAATAAATACTGTGCAGCAAATCCTATCTCTCAAACTTTTACGATTTGAGAGATATTCGCTGCTAAAGCTCTCTCTCTCCTGATGTCACCTATAAAGCTGACAGTAGGAGATCCGTGTCGGCCGACACGAGGAGGCTCTTCAGCAGAGCCGCAACAGCGCAATTTAAAAATAAATACTTCTTTGGAATGGTTTAAAAAGTCTGCTTGCAAACTAGGCACACTTTGTAGACCGTTCCAAAGAAGTATTACTTTTTAAATCGCGCTACTGAGTCTCTGCTGAAGAGCCACCTGTCGGTCCCCGGACCACAAACTCGTGCTGTCAGCTTACAGCTGATGTCAGGAGAAGGGGAGGGAGGGGGAACTTTAATGGAGGATATCTCTCAAACTATAACGGTTTGAGAGATAGGATTTGTGTCATATCGTTTATTTTTTTAACCTCTACAAAACTCTGAGCATTTTTTTATGGGACATTACTGTCACTTTAACATATTACAGCCAGCGGGACAAGAGCTGGATGCCATCTTCATAGAGGCGGACATGATGGTTGTGAGCAGGGCTCTTGGACTAATTGAGATCTCACATCTTGACATAAGGAGGAAGGGTAACACACTAAGGTCATATGAATCCAAAAAAAAAAAGAGCTGCAATTCTGGGTGAACCCTCCTGTTCCACAGGGCACGAATAAGACTCCTCAATGTGCTTTTCAACCCCTTGAATTCTAGAATTGTTTCACAATGTGCTGGTGACCTCTCTAGCATCCAACCAGTTAACCCTTTGTGTGACAGAGGGGTACGCAATGCATTGCAATGCAATGCGCTGCGTACCCCTCTGGCAATCAAAGGGATAAAAAGCACCATTTAAACCATGGAGTGTGTTAAAGAGGATGTGTCACCGACATAAAACTTTTGCTAAATAGGTTATATCGCTAATCTCACTAAAAGTGTGTTTATTTTTATTTTTGTTTTTTTTTAAAAAAAGCTTTGTTTTGTCAAATTTTAAGTTATAAAGCATGGGCTGCAGCTACTTTTGGGCAGACTGTGGTGTACCTGCTCTGTAACCGCAGTCCGTCGCTCTGCCCCTGCGCCCTTCCCTCTATCCAACCTCCTCCAATGACGGAGGCTTTCTGTCTGTAAGCTGGAGCGTTCTCATTGGTAGAGATCGATATCTATCCAATGAGAGCGTTCCAGCTTACAGACAGAAGCCTCCGTCATCGGAGGAGGCCGGATAAAGGGAGAGGAGCAGAGGCACTGCGATGGGCTGCAGTCTATGCGTAAGTAGCTGCAGGATGGACTTTATAACTTAAATTTTGACAAAACAACGCTTTTTAAAAAAAAAAAATAAACACACTTTTATTGAGATTAGCGATATAGCCTAACTATTTAGCATACGTTTTATGTAGGTGATACATCCCATTTAAAGCGATAGTAATGTTTCATAATAAAAGCAGCTCTAATTAATCATCATAGTATTTGGACTTTGGAGAGTGTTATTTCAATACTGTCAGAGTTGTAGTACAAGAGTAATTCAATGACAAAGTATCCCCCTCCCACCCCTTTTACTGATGTAACACTGCTCAGCCAGATCAGAAGGGAGGTGCCCAGGTAGACTGCAGAGAGGGACAATCTTCAATTAAGATAAGGGAAAAACCTGAAAAACTTGTCAAGGGAGGCAGGGCTTTCATTGTTCTCATAGGAAGAAGATTGTCCCCTTCTGTTATCTGTCTGGTCTATGGACTGCATTCCACATCTGAGAAGAGATGGCTTACACTAGGTAAAAGGGGCGGGAGGGGAAACTTTGCTTGTGAAGATCTCTCAAACCATAAAGGTTTGAGAGATAAGACTCATATCGTTCTTCATGTTTTTTTAATGCCTACAAAATAAAGTAAAGATAAAACAAAGTATTACTATCCATTTAAGCGTTTATATATTAGGTTCCACTAGAATAGTTTCACTTTGATCTTATAAATAAGATCCATAAAGGCCATTAGGATTTTCTGGTCACACTAAGGTACATGGGGAGACATTAGAAAGCATTGAAATGTCATGGAGTGAAGCACTGGTAAAATTAGAAAACTGAAAGTAACAATATTAAAGAAAGTACCTGCAGATGTAATTCCCCTTGCAAGTATCCAGCGGGGTGAGACAATTAGGTTTCTCTTTACTTTCATAGGAGCAAGCAGGGACAATCGTCTGTCTTCTCCGCTCGGCACACGCCGTATCCTCACACGGGCAGAAGAGCAGTTCATTGGTGTATTCAGCAGGTACGCGGTCAAAAAACTTTCTCAGAGCCTTGTGGCACTTAGAACGGTTGCACTGCTCTGTCCGCGGTACTTGGCGGATGCACAAGGACACATAGTCTGTCCGTAACTTTTGGCAAGTCTCGTCGACGTTGCAGGCTTTAGCAGCGTCCAGGCAACGGTTAACTTGAGTCACTTCATTCTCAGAACCTGAAAAAAAATATATGACAACATTAAATCGGACCCGTCACCTACACCGCTTGTGGCCTCATTAAAGGAACAGTAATACTTAAAATGTAAAAAAAATATGTTGTAGGGTTTATCCCCCTGAGTAAAACAAGAGTACTCCCGCTGCTGAAAGGTGTTTCATTCAAAAGTTATTAATTTTCAAAGTTGAATTTTTTTAGGTGCAATATCACAGTGGCCTGAAATTGTACAGTGGCGCTGTTGCTACACAATCCTATGGACAGCTCTGGTCCCGGGACCATAAATCTCCATAGGATGGTGTAGCAACAGCGACACTGTACAATTTTAGGTCACTGTGATATTGCACCTAAAAAATTCAACTGTGAAAATGTATAACTTTTCAATGAAACACCTTTCAGCAGTGGGAGTACTCTTGTTTTACTCAGGGGGATAAACCCTACAACATATTTTTTTTTACATTTTAAGTATTACTATCCCTTTAAAGGGGCAGTGTCTCTCACATGGAAAAAATATATTTTTCTTATTAAATATAGAAGTATATAGCCTATCTCTGCAATCTTAACCCTTTGAGTGCCAGAGGGGTACGCAACGCATTGCAAAGCACCCCTCTGGCACTCAAAGTGTTAAGCCTTGCAAACATTAAAACCTGTACAGTCTGTTTTGTGCATTTTCCCCTTTATCTTAATTTTTCGTCAGCCTCTAAATTCAATCGGTTTCCTCTTCTTTCTGCTCAATTCTTCCTTTAACTCTTCGTGTGCCAGTGCTTCACAATGCATTTCACACAAAGGGTTAAACCTTATACTAATGACCAGTCTCCAACCACACTGAAGGAATTTAATGGAACACTCTAAGCTGAAAGCATACCTCCCAACATTTCAAATTGCCAAAGAGGGACACTTGTATTTTAGGGGGTGTTGCCGGGGGAGTGGCTGGTAGGCGGGGCATTACCGATAATTTTTAGGCTATTTCATGACCTATTGACACCTCCATGTGTGACCTAATAAATGACTTATAACAAGACCATAAATTATACTAATTTATAAACACATATACTGATGTTTATACAAACAATAATGTGAGTTTTATTGCTGTAGAGCAGTATGATACATTTATATATACACCTCACCAGTCAGATCTCCTAAAAAGAGGGACATCAGGGTGGGAAAGAGGGACAGAGGGATTTGGACCTAAAAGAGAGACTGTCCCTCCTAAAGAGGGACACTTGGGAGGTATGTGAAAGGAATGCGTACAATTTGAGCAACTGAAATCACCAGAGTATAAGAAATTGAGAGTAAAGACTTTTTCCCGTTACCATAATATTTTATGTGAGTGAGAGTTTCGATGACAAATATATTAACACAGATCTGATATATTTTCTCTCCTCCCCAGTGGTGTAACAATAGTGCTCGCAGGGGTCGCAACTGCCACTGGGCCCGTCAATCCAGGGACCCGACCGCCCCGTTCTACCACTGCCACTGCCAGCCTTAAAAAAGCTTTGCGGTCACACTGATCTCCCCACCGGCAAGCTGTGAGCCGCTTCCTCATGGTTTCTGGCCGTCTAGTAATGCAGAGCGCTGGGAGATGACATCATCTCCCAGCGCTCTGCATTACTGGAGGACCACACGGGAGCTGCATATAGAGGTCTGTGCAGAAGACAGCACAGACCTCTCCTGTCATGCCACCGGACCACCAGGGATGATGAGGCCCCCTCTTCCTGAGCCAGGTAGGAAGTAGACAGTGGGGGCACATTCATGGAGGTGGACAGTTGGGTCAACATGGTGGGGGGCCCCGTGGCCAGTTTTGCACCATGGCCCAACAGCCTCTAGTTACACCTCTTCTTCTCACATTCTACTATACTTATCTCAGTTTAGTTCTAAGAGGCACGTCCCTTGTATCTATTTAAACTGATTATACTTTGTGTTCTACTGTATGTTTTCCAATCAGTTTTAGAGGTTTTTGGTTTAGTAGTTGGGGAATCTAATCTCAGGAAATCCTTGTTCTCTGCCTGTCTGATAAAGTTACACCATCAGTACTACACATATTCAAAAAAATCACCTCCCTACACCTTCTTTGCCTGCTAGAACCTATCAGTTTCCACCAGAGGTGTGGAAATAATGGGGGTACAATAATTAGGCAAATACTTTCAGGATGGAGGCTCCCACTGTGGGGAGAATTTGAAAGGTGACATATATACCGTATATCATAGACAGGACTCACGCAGTTCCTGCAGTTTAATGACTGAAAGACCAGAGGGCTTTGCCATCCATGGCAAAGCAATGCCTTGCACACTATTCTGGTCCTCAGTGGGTCAAAGGGATGCGAACACTTAATATATAGTCTCCGTGCAGCCGCACAGAGACCCGGACTTCCGGGACTTACCAGGTACATCCTCTGTCACTAAGTGACAGTTTTTGCGCGATGTACCTGGTAAGTCTATTGTCGGGATGGGGTTAATCGCTTGGATACAATATCTAAATGGCCTGAAATTTTACAGTGCCGCTGTTGCTACACCATCCTATGGACGTTTATTGACCAGTTCTGTCCATAGGATGGTGTAGCAACAGCGCCACAGTACAATTTTAGGTCATTGAGATATTGCACCTAAAAAAATACTGCAGTAACTTCTGACTAAAACACCTCTCAGCAGTGGGAATTCCCTTGTTTTACTCAGGAAGATAAACCATACAATATATATATTTTACATATTCATTGTTACTGTCTATTTAAAGTTGACCTGTCATTTTAAAGGGATAGTAATACTTAAAATGTAAAAAAAAAATATGTTCTAGGGTTTATCCCCCTGAGTAAAACAAGAGTACTCCCACTGCTGAAAAGTGTTTCATTCAAAAGTTATTAATTTTCAAAGTTTAATTTTTTTAGGTGCACTATCACAGTGGCCTGAAGTTGTACAGTGGCGCTGTTGCTGCACCATCCATCTCCATAGGATGGTGTAGCAACAGCACCACTGTACAATTTCAGGCCACTGTGATATTGCACCTAAAAAAATTCAACTTTGAAAATTAAATACAGCACAGAGTCAGATTTTCATCCACTTAAAATTAACTAAAGATATCAGAGGGTGATCAATCCGCTTTAATTAACTCTTTGAGCGCAGAGGGGTATGCATTGTATTGTGTAGCAATGTGCTGAATAATTTTCTGGCACTCAAAGGTTAAAGCTGTAGTTTTACCTGGTGAGTAAAGGGTTCTCCTACTGCCAGTAGATGGCTCTTTCAAAAATGATTACAGGTGAAACTTTTAGTTTTCTTTTATTGAAAACTGTTACCAACCTGACATTGGATGTAATAAAACTGGAATTGTTTTGGAGCAAACCAACTGGAATGCAGAGAATTCATCAAAATGTCCCACATCCACGTGCGGGAGATTCACTAAGCAGTGATAAAGCGGAGATGACGTCTCCAGTTTATCACTCCTCCAATTCCTACGTTATTCTATGGAACCTATGCACTAAGATTTCTTCAGCTTTGGATATCTTAGGCCAGTGGTTCTCAACTCCTGTCCTCAGGACTTAGGGATTTCTCTGCTAGAGCACAGGTGTGGTGATCAGAGGCTCATTCACATTGATTAACTCACCTGTGCTACATGGAAATCATGTGATCAGAGGCTCATTCACATTGATTAACTCACCTGTGCGCTAACAAGGAAATCATGTGATCAGAGGCTCAGTCACATTGATTAAATCACCTGTGCTCTAACAAGGAAATCATGTGATCAGAGGCTCATTCACATTGATTCTCACCTGTGCGCTAACAAGGAAATCATGTGATCAGAGGCTCATTCACATTGATTAACTCACCTGTGCTCTAACAAGGAAATCATGTGATCAGAGGCTCATTCACATTGATTCTCACCTGTGCGCTAACAAGGAAATCATGTGATCAGAGGCTCATTCACATTGATTAACTCACCTGTGATCTAACAAGGAAATCATCACATCCTGGCCTGTTAGTGGCCACTGAGGGCACAGATTGAGAACCACTGATTTAGGAGATCACACTGTGTGGTGTATATACCAGTGTATCAGATTGCTCCACATCAATAAAACCCACAGTAATGTGGGTATAAACTTCTGTATACATCTTATAAATTAGTCTGTGTAAAAATACTTTCATCTTCTTCTAAATCATTCGCTTACAGAAAGAGTAACTTAACCATTTCAGTGCCAGAGGGGATGAAATGTATTGCTTACCCCTGGCACTCAAAGGATTAAACATTCTCTACAATGGTCTGGCACTGTATAGTATACAGTCTGCATGTGTCTGTGTATAAGGACTGGCACTGTACACTATAGGAGGGACAGTCCCTGTTTGACACCCAAATCCCTCTGCTCCTCTATTTAGGACAGTGTTTCTCAACTGCTGCCCTCAGGACCCACTAACAGCCCAGGACTTAGGGATTTCTCTGCTAGAGCACAGGTGTGGTGATCAGAGGCTCATTCACATTAATTAACTCACCTGTGTTCTAACAAGGAAATCATGTGATCAGAGGCTCATTCACATTGATTAACTCACCTGTGCTCTAACAAGGAAATCATGTGATCAGAGGCTCATTCACATTAATTAACTCACCTGTGCTCTAAAAAGGAAATCATGTGATCAGAGGCTCATTCACACTGATTAACTTACCTGTGCTCTAACAAGGAAATCATGTGATCAGAGGCTCATTCACACTGATTAACTCATCTGTGTTCTAACAAGGAAATCATGTGATCAGAGGCTCATTCACACTGATTAACTTACCTGTGCTCTAACAAGGAAATCATGTGATCAGAGGCTCATTCACATTGATTAACTCACCTGTGCTCTAACAAGGAAATCATGTGATCAGAGGCTCATTCACATTGATTAACTCACCTGTGCTCTAACAAGGAAATCATGTGATCAGAGGCTCAGTCACATTGATTAACTCACCTGTGCTCTAACAAGGAAATCATGTGATCAGAGGCTCATTCACACTGATTACCTCACCTGTGCTCTAACAAGGAAATCATGTGATCAGAGGCTCATTCACATTGATTAACTAACCTGTGCTCTAACAAGGAAATCATGTGATCAGAGGCTCATTCACATTGATTAACTCACCTGTGCTCTAACAAGGGAATCATGTGATCAGAGGCTCATTCACATTGATTAACTCACCTGTGCTCTAACAAGGAAATCATGTGATCAGAGGCGCATTCACATTGATTAACTCACCTGTGCTCTAACAAGGAAATCATGTGATCAGAGGCGCATTCACACTGATTAACTCACCTGTGCTCTAACAAGGAAATCATGTGATCAGAGGCGCATTCACATTGATTAACTCACCTGAGCTCTAACAAGGAAATCATGAGATCAGAGGCTCATTCACATTGATTAACTCACCTGTGCTCTAACAAGGGAATCATGTGATCAGAGGCTCATTCACATTGATTAACTCACCTGTGCTCTAACAAGGAAATCTTGTGATCAGAGGCCCATTCACATTGATTAACTCACCTGTGCTCTAACAAGGAAATCATGTGATCAGAGACTCAGTCACATTGATTAACTCACCTGTGCTCTAACAAGGATATCATCACATCCTGGCCTGTTAGTGAGTCCTGAGGACAGGAGTTGAGAAACACTGTCTTAGTGAATAGGCTCTATAGAATAACATAGGAACTTGAGAAGTGATATCACTGGAGAAGTTATGTCCTCTTTATCACTGCTTAATGAATCTCCCCCAAAGACTTTTAAGCTCTTGAGTGCCTCCCCCTTTGTTTGGAAATCATTGCACTAAGATCTAGGTTCCACAGAATAACACAGGAATTAGAGAGTTGATATGCCAATTTATTACACCTTCGTTATAGACCCCTCCTGGATCCTAAACTCCACCCAATGAAGACTTCCTGAAATCCTATAAAAACAATCGTCTGCCCCATGCACCTGAAGTCTAGTGCTACTGCATCTAAAAACAATATGTCACTGTATATCATTTTTATATGTGACTTTATGTTGATATTGTTAATATATATTTTGTGTAAATATGTAATTTCTTACAGTAAAAGCTCTCTAGGATATACTTAAATATGAGATAAATCTCAATGTATTCTTCCTGGTAAAATATATTCTAAATAAATACACACATAAATAACAACTAAAACAAATTAAAGATTCATTTTGGAAAACCATTCCACACAGAATTGATTTATATAGCCATTAAGATTTACTGCCCAGATTAAGGGAAATGGGGAGTTGTTATTTTTTGAGTGCTGGAATTCCTGTATGCAGAAGGAAATATTATACATGCACTACGTATTATTTTAGCGTAACATTTAACCCTGTGCTTTCCAAGAGGGTGTCCAATTAACTACCAGTCATCAACTTTGCGGTATCACTGCTTGAACACACACAAGACAAGTGAGACTTCTCCCGCTGAGCAACACACAGCTCAGCGCTCTAGTCCCACACTATGCAGCAAACTGCTTTTGATGTTGGCACACAGACGTGGTAGATTGACCCTTCAATCGTATAACATAAAGTCCTAGAATGCGTCGCTCACTGCGTGCTTAACCGCACATGCGCAGTGGGGTATCGCAGAACGGGCTGATCTGGAGCGCAGAGCTCCGGAAGGCTGACAGCCTGTCTGTGCTTCCGGCTCCAGGGCAGTAGCGGAGGCGGCTGGGTGACAAACTGGCTTTGAGCCATCCAGAGCTCCCCGCTCTGGATCGGCCCGTGTATACTGTAACGGAAGCTGGGAAGGGACCACGTCGCTTTCCTCCGTTGTTCCCGGGGCTCACCCTCTCGATGCCAGATAAGCACCGTCGGATGCACCGGTTGAAGTATGGACAGTCACTGGAAACAGCCGCAGGATCGCTGGAAGCAGGGAAGCATGGAAGAGTCCACGTCGCCGCCTGACAGTCCACAAAGTTGGGTCGCAGGAAGCTGGCAGCAGGCCATCGATGATTCAGGATACTTGGCATAGATGTGTATCAGAGTGGACACTTTAGACCATAAGCAATACAAGACTCCAGGACTCCTTGTTCACTCCAAACATAACTTACTTTATTGGCAAAGACCACAGATATTTATACACAGTACAGTACATTGGATCACATGGGGAACCTGATACAATAGGGAACATGATTAAATCATAACACATCAGACAAAGGCCAGCAACAGATAGCCTTAACAGATACAATAACTCAGACATGATTACATTTCAGATACAAAAGGGTTTGACTGAACAAAGACTTGAGGGGAGTGAATGGATTAACACACAGCAGGGGGTCTCAGGACAGTTCTCAATACAAGGACTTGAGTGGCTAGAATATACATTCCCTTAACAATGGCCAGGGGATGAATAATTAAGCAAAAGACTTGGGGGCTGCAATACATATTGAAAGTAAATATTCCCAAACTCAAATAATTAACCCTTTGCAGATCAGAAGAGTTTGCAGCACACAAGCCTTGAATTGCTCTTTCCTCTGGCACAGCTGCCTATCCACATAAGGCTAGCCAGTCTCTTAGTCCAGGATAAGGGCTTGAGAGATCGTATGCCCGGGCACAAAGGAGTGTCCAAGAGTGCCCAATATCCATAGTACTTGGGCCCAGGGGTGAATAAATGCCGTGCCCAGACAAGGCTCTAGTAACGGGTGGGATCCGTTACATATACGGACTTTGTGACTAGTGTAGATAATAGTACCAGAAGGGGTGGCCAAACTTCCCGGTGATCCCGTTAGTCTCTATGATGACATCGGGTGATGGAAAAGAGGTTTGAATATGAGTAGCGTTCCAGCAACCAATGTCCGCCAACTATGGAGGCGGTACATGGGGAGAATTGCACAGCGGTATGTCTTTTGGATTTAATTGAATTTATTGACCGTTTGGTTTCTGACACATGGAAAAATCCGGACAAGTCCTTTTCTGTGTCCAGGAAGTTTGCTAAACTTTATCCCTTTTCTGAAACAGAAATGGCTAAATGGGTTCATCCCCCCAAGGTGGACGCACCCATATCTAGACTGTCTAAATCTACCGCCGTACCTGTTTCTGATGCTTAGACATGTGCGAATTCATTCGGAGACATTCGGATTTCGTCGAAAATGGGGTCATTCGGAGACATTCGGCCAATCCGAAACTCAAGGGTCATTCGGAAAAAATGATCCGACTCCGAACAGCCCAGGTCCGAAATTCCTCGAAACTTTCGGAAGTTTCGGCAATCGACACATTTCCAAAAGTTTTGACTACTTTTGACCAGGACATTTTGTACTTCCTGTGCGCGCTCAATTACTTTCCCTCCATAATTTTCCCTCTATGTCTCTAGTCCAATTCCATTCTCCATTTCATGCACTACTTCCCTCTTTTGTCTGTATTCGAATAGCCTTCTTCGTTTCATGATGGGGGTTGGACTAATGACACAGTCGCACAGACAGACAGCCTGCATTTCCTCATTGGGTTGTTGGAGCTCAGAGAGAGAAGAGATTAGAGAGTGTACAGTTGTTGTGTAGGCAGGCAGGTAGCATTAGGCTAGGCATAGGTAGGCAGCCAGCATTAGTTCCAGTTATTGCCACTGCAAGAGCAAGTAATATTTGTTCCTGTGCAAAATATAAAAAAATATTAGGTATTTGTTCGAATACAGGGCCGGCCCTTACATGGGTCCCAGTGGGTCCATGGACCCAGGAGGCACTTTGACAGGGGCGGCAATTTACCGTCCCATAGCATGTTTATTTTGTGCTCTTCCACCATTTCTGTGTTGCAGGGTGTCCCATCAGTGTGACTGTCAGCAGCCGGGCAGCCCTATGCTCACTCAGTGGCGATGCCTGCTGGCTGCTTCAGTGACGTGAATTATGTGATAGTGAAACATTATGCCTATTTTATATTGTTTATCGCCCACCTAAAGTCAAGACTTGTGTAAATAGGTCTACCTTCCCAGATTTGCTAGAGAGGTTTTACAAATACAGGAGGGTGCCCCCTGTACGAAATGAGTCTAAACATTTGGGATCCCTAGTATGAGTGCACAACAGTGCATGATGTGTCCTGAACAGGATTGCTGTGAGGTGTCTCCACCCAGAAGGTGCTGGCTTCAACATTGCGACAAGTGACCAACTAAGAGCACCGTGCCGTGCAGCCATAGCATCACCCCCTCCTACTCTCCGGGTCCCGTTGACTGGCAATAACAGGTGAGTCACTAAGAGATCTGAAGCCTTTCTGGAAGTCCTTTCACTTGGAAAGGGGCTAGGTATTACTTGGGGGAGTTGCCTCATGTGTAAATAATTTCTAGGTGGGAGATGAATGTGCATTACTTATGTGTTTCCTAACAGTAGTTAGAATACAACTCCCATCATCCCCTGATTATGACATTGGGAAATGCCCAGCAATTACCGTAGAGCCCTGTATTGCACACTCACGGAAAACGGTGATATTGCTATACTAAGACAATGCTGTGGACCCCTCTTCAGTATAGATGTCAAGCATTTTTTTTATTTCTCTCCTGTGTTGCAGTTTGTTCACAACAGAATGTCTCAATTTTTCTTTTTAACCCTTTGAATGCCAGAGTGGTATGCAACGTATTGCTTTGCAATGCATTGCGTACCACTCTGGCACTCAAAGGGTTAACACATTACATGTATCACATTACAATCATTGATGTTTATTCTTGATGTAGTATGAAACTCTACAATGTATATACACATAGAGTTATCTGATATGAGGGGAAATCAGGATAGGAAAACGAGAGAGAGGAATTTGGGTACTAAAGAGGGACAGTAGGGTAGGAGGCTGGTACCAGAAAATGAAACCTTAATCTTTACCCATGTACTAACATAGAATGTGACATGTAGTTTGTCCATATTCGAGTCAACCACTTATGTTGAGTAGGATGTGACAGGCATGGGTTTTCGATGTCGAGCATATGCTAAATTGAATGACAGGCATGAGGTTTCGATGTTCGAACATATGCTAGATTGAAGGACAGGCATGGGGTTTCGATGTTCGAACATGATAAATTGAATGACAGGCATGGGGTTTCGATGTTCGAACATGCTAAATTGAATGACAGGCATGGGTTTTCGATGTTCGACGTTTGCATTGTGACTGGCATCCCATGCTAGAGTAGAGGCATGCACAGACTTTCAATGTATGACAATGTCCGTTTTTGGGATGGATCTTTTTCTAAATGCACACCCTGTCTGCAAATAATGATAGCAGCGTGCACGGAGGCGCACTGCTATAATTTAACCCATGTTAAATTCAGCCGAATAATTCGGAATGGATCAGAATTTCGTCCGAATCGAATAGGCCCGGTCCGAAATTAGGATCATCCGAATTAGAAAACATTTTGCCCGTGCACAAGTCTACTGATGCTTCTGCTCTGCAGGATTGGACTGACAAGAAACTTGAGGTTTCCCTCAAGTCCATTTTCGCTTCTATTGGCACTGCTATGCGTCCGGCCTTTGCTGTTGCGTGGGTTAACCGGGCTATTTCAGTCTGGACTGAACAATTCAATACGGCTGTCCATCAGGATGTGCCGACTTCGGAGAAATTGCATCTTCTTGCTGATATCTCTGAAGTGCAACACTATGTCTCTGCTGCTGCTTTTGATGCCATCCGCATGATGGCAAGGGCCTCCACTACCTCTGTGGTGGCCAGGCGTGCGCTTTGGCTTAAGATTTGGTCTGCTGACACTGCTTCCAAGAAAGTTTTGCTTTCTTTGCCTTTTCAGGGTACTTCCTTGTTTGGGTCTGAACATAAGGAACTAATTAGCGAGGTCACTGGGGTAAGAGTACTCTTCTACCCTTGGTCTTTAAGAAGAAGTTGCTGTTTAAACGTAACCGGTCCTTTCGTTCCTTTCAAACTGAGACACCTTTGATGAACCAGGCGGTTCCATCAGCTCTGCGTCCCTCCTCCAAGCCCAAGCAGCAATGGAAGCCCAAGGCCGCATCAAAGCCCAAGGCTCCCAAGACTGCTTCGGCATGACTCACCGAACCCGGGTCCGCATCCCGCTGTGGGTGGTCGTCTCCGCCTCTTTCGTGGGATTTGGGAGGATTCAGTGTCGGACCCATGGGTTTCACAGGTGGTGACAGAGGGATTCAAGATCCCTTTCTTTTCTCTTCTCCCTTTTCACTTTCATCTTTCTTGCTTTCCTCAGGAAGTCGAGAGGAGCCGTCTGTTCAAAGGCGCTATTCAGAATCTTCTGGACAAGGATGTCCTGGAGCCGGTGCCTCCTTCAGACAGGGGTTCGAGGTTTTACTCAAACCTCTTTGTGGTGACCAAAAAGGACGGCGGATGCCACCCTATTTTGTATTTGAAAGATCTCAATTCCTTTGTGGTTAAGACTCACTATCGTCAGGAGTCTCTGTGCACAGTGATCGCTGCCATGTCTCCAGGGGAGTTCCTTGCTTCTCTGGACCTTCAGGATGCATATGTAACAGTTTGTTTTGACACTCAGACCAGTAGGTAAAATAAAACAATCTTTTATTGAAAGAAAATAAATACAAATGATCGCCCTCTACAGTTGACAACAACAATTGCAAGTGAATACACAGTACTAGTGATGAGCGAGCACCCCAATGCTCGGGTGTTCGGGTGCTCTGACCGAGCACCCCCTGAGGCTCGAGTGCTCGGCCGAGCACCCGAGCCCCATTGAAGTCAATGGGAGGACTCGAGCATTACACCAGGCACCCCCTGCTCTGATGAGGGGAGGGTGCCTGGTCCATAGGAAAAGGGCAGAAAAAGATGGAAACACTACAGAAATGGTTCAGGGACAGCATAGGGAGGATGTCTGGATGCACCTTGGACTCCAACATCGCTGCTGGGAACGATCTTTCGCCTGTAGTACGCCATTTTTACAGACTGACCATAAAACACACAAAAAGGAAAATAAAAACGACTTTAGGCGAAAAATTGTTACCAAACAATATTTGCTGTATATTTACTTGTATATCATCTGCAAATTATCCCAAAAATTTCCTTGGTTTTCGGAAGTGAGGCCATGATTAAGAGGGAAACGTGCGCAGAGGCAAATTCTCCCAAAAATTTCCTTGATTTTCAGAACTGAGGCCATGATTAAGAGGGAAACGTGCGCAGAGGCAAATTCTCCCAAAAATTTCCTTGATTTTCAGAACTGAGGCCATGATTAAGAGGGAAACGTGCGCTGAGCTGACCATCTAAAACATTATGGGTGAGGGTCTGCTGCAGAGCTGACCATCCTAAACATTATATGCGAAGGCCCGCTAGTGAGCTGACGCTATAAAACATTATATGAGAGGGCCCGCTAGAGAGCTGACCCAATAAAACATTATATGAGAAGGCCCGCTGGTGAGCTGACCTATATAAAAATTGGCAAACAGGGCCCGCTGGTGAGCTGACCCTATATAAAAATTATATCACAGGGCCCGCTGGTGAGCTGGCCCTATATAAAAATTATAGCACAGGGCATATGGAAGAGGAGGAGGAGGATGAGAAGATTAAGAGTCAACCATATACCCGTTTTTTGGGTGGAAGGGGTGAATGGGAATACAGAGTATTCCCATCATTGTAAATAACATATATAAAGTGAGTTTATGTTCCCCCGGGGCTTTCCTCCAGTGGAGTGGAGAAGTCAGGGGAAATCCAGGCCTTGTTCATTTTTATAAGTGTCAACCTATCAGCATTGTCGGTGGAAAGGCGGATACGCTTATCTGTTATGATGCCACCAGCAGCACTAAATACCCGCTCAGACAGAACGCTGGCGGCAGGGCAGGCCAGCACCTCCAAGGCGTAGAGTGCCAGTTCATACCACGTGTCCAGCTTGGACACCCAGTAGTTGTAAGGCACAGAGGGATCATTGAGGACGCTGACACGGTCTGCTACGTACTCCTTCACCATCTTCCAAAACTTTTCCCTCCTTGTGACACTAGGCTGCGCATCAGGGTGAGGGTGCTGGCGGGGTGTCATGAAGGTGTCCCACGCCTTGGAGAGTGTTGCCCTGCCTTTCTCGGAACTGCTGTGTGCTCCCCTTTTCTCCCCTTCTCGGTTGGCCAAGGTAGCACGTACTCTGCCGCCAGCGTTGTCAGATGGAAAATTTTGGAGCAATTTTTCGACAAGAACCTTCTGGTATTGCAACATTTTGCTTGTCCTCTCCACCGGAGGAATGAGAGATGAGAAATTCTCTTTGTAGCGGGGGTCCAGAAGGGTGAACACCCAGTAATCCGTGTTGTCTAAAATGCGTACAACGCGTGGGTCACGGGAAAGGCAGCCTAACATAAAGTCAGCCATGTGTGCCAGAGTACCAACAGTCAAGATTTCGCTGTCCTCACCAGGAGGATGACTCTCAATATCCTCATCCTCTTCCTCCTCTTCTGCCCACCCACGCTGAAGAGATGGAACTAAAGTTCCATGGCTACCCTCTGTAGCGGAGGCAACCGTGTCTTCCTCCTCCTCCGCCTCCTCCAATTGTCGCTGAGAAGACGAAGTGAGGGTGCTCTGGCTATCACCTTGTGTAAGCTCTTCCTCCCCCATTTCCACCTCTTCCACATGCAAAGCGTCGGTTTTAATTGTGAGCAGCGAGCGTTTCAGTAGACACAGAAGTGGGATGGTTACACTGATAATAGCGTTATCGCCGCTCACCATCTGTGTCGATTCCTCAAAATTGCGTAAAACCTCGCAGAGGTCTGACATCCATTCCCACTCCTCACTTCTGATTAGAGGAAGTTGAACGGAGAGGCGACGACCGTGTAACAGCTGGTACTCCACTACTGCCCTCTGCTGCTCACAAAGCCGGGCCAACATGTGGAAGGTGGAGTTCCAGCGCGTGCTCACGTCACACAGCAGCCGGTGAGCTGGCAATTGTATGCGCTGCTGCAGCTTCAACAGGCCGGCTGAAGCTGTTGATGACTTACGGAAATGTGCACACACGCGGCGCACCTTGGTCAAGAGATCATGCACATTGGGGTAGGTTTTTAGAAATCGCTGCACCACTAAATTAAATACATGCGCTAGGCATGGTACGTGTGTGAGCTTGCCGAGCTCCAAAGCCGCCACCAAGTTACGCCCATTATCACACACAACCATGCCTGCTTGCAGGTTGAGTGGCGAGAGCCACTGCTCGGTCTGGTGACTAATCCCCTGCAACAGCTCTGAGGCCGTGTGCTGTTTGTCCCCAAGGCAGATCAGCTTCAGCACGGCCTGTTGACGCTTCCCCACTGCAGTGCTACACTGCTTCCAGCTACTGGCTGATGGGGGAGTGGCGCTGTGTGTAGAGAATTCGGAGGTGGAAACGGAGGAGGAGGAGCCAATAACGTAGGTGCTGGTGGAAACCCTGATGGAGGTAGGGCCCGCAATCCTCGGCGTGAGTAGCACCCGTGCCATCCCAGGGTCCGAGTCGCTCCCAGCCTCCACGACATTCACCCAGTGTGCCATCAGGGAAATGTAGCGTCCCTGGCCACAAGCACTTGTCCATGTGTCAGTCGTTAAGTGGACCTTCCCAGTAACTGCGTTGGTCAGGGCACGGGTGATGTTACGGGACACATGGTGGTGTAATGCGGGGATGGCACACCGGGAAAAGTAGTGGCGGCTGGGGACCGCGTACCGTGGGACAGCTGCTGCCATCAGGCTGCGGAAGGACTCAGTGTCCACAAGCCTAAATGGCAGCATTTCGATGGCCAGTAATTTTGAAAGGTGTGAGGTTAGTGCTATGGCCTGTGGGTGGGTGGCTGGGTACTTTCTCTTGCGCTCAAATGCCTGGGGTAACGACATTTGGACGCTGTGCTGGGACAGGGAAGTGGATGTGGTCGCTGATGGTGCTTCAGATGCTACAGGTGCAGGGCGGGAGGTATGCGGGCCTGCGCCTTCAACAGGCGATTGGCCGGCACCGAAAACAGGGGAAGAGGAGGCAGTGGTGTGGCCTGCAGACACAGATGGGCGATCCAGGCGTTCCTCCCACTTACTACGGTGCTTGGATGCCATGTGTCGGATCATGCTGGTGGTGGTGAGGTTTCTAGTGTTCATGCCTCGGCTCATTCTGGTGTGGCACAGGTTGCAAACTACAATTCTTTTGTCGTCCGCACTTTCCTTAAAAAAACGCCATACCGCGGAACACCTACCCCTTGGCAAGGTAGATTTACGCAAGGGGGTGCTCCGTGGAACATTTGCGGGCCGGTTTGGTGCGGTCCGCCTTCTTTCTGTAGCCACACCACTGCCTCTTCCAGCCTGTTGCGGTGCTGCAGATGGCTCACCCTCAGGACTGCTGTCATCGCTCGGCTCTACACCTTCCCAGGTGGGGTCAGTCACCTCATCGTCCACCAAGTCCTCCTCCACTTCCTCACTCTGATCATCCTCCTCAAGTCTTGATCCCACCACATACTCAGTCATTGACAACTGTATAACATTCTCCTCAACAAGGTCTTGAGACGGAAATAGTGGTTGATTTAATGGCAACTGTGTCTCATCATCATCATCATCATCCACTACTTCCTTTGACCTTAAATGCCGTTCACATCTGTCATCTTCTTGTGATTGGGTAGCCTCTAGAGGTTGTGAATCAGGGCACAAGATGTCATGTTCCTCTGCAAGCGTGCTTGGAGAGAGGGTCAAATGAAGGATTGGTGATGAGACGAGCTCCTCACTATATCCCAGTGTGGGATCACTTCTTTGACCAGACCGTGTATGGTGGGAGGAAGGATGATCAGAGTGAGGATTATGTTGACCAGACTCTTGGCTACTGAGAGTGGACTTGGTGGAAGACAGGGTGGTGCTTAACCGACTGGAAGCAGTATCAGCTGTCATCCAACCGACCACCTGTTCGCAGTGGTCGGACCTCGAGAGTGATGTCCTGCGACGCCCTGTAAAATTACACATGAAGCTAGGTATGGTGGATGTCTTTCTTTCTTGTGCTCTGGCACCAGGCACAGTTTCTCCGCGTCCTGACCCGCGCCCTGAACTTTCAGGATCACGTCCACTTCCCCGTCCCTTTTTACCCGCCTTCTTCATCTTACACAGAATATGTGACTTTAATATTTGAGTTTGAAAACTTAACAGTATTTCTTATTATTCTGCAACTCTGCAGAGTACACAGAATAGGCTGCTAAACGGCGGTGAAACACACTGAATGGAATATGTGACTTTAATATTTGAGTTTGAAAACTTAACAGTATTTCTTATTATTCTGCAACTGTACAGAGTACATAGAATAGGCTGCTAAACGGCGGTGAAACACACTGAATGGAATATGTGACTTTAATATTTGAGTTTGAAAACTTAACAGTATTTCTTATTATTCTGCAACTGTACAGAGTACACAGAATAGGCTGCTAAACGGCGGTGAAACACACTGAATGGAATATGTGACTTTAATATTTGAGTTTGAAAACTTAACAGTATTTCTTATTATTCTGCAACTGTACAGAGTACACAGAATAGGCTGCTAACGGCGGTGATACACACTGAATGGAATATGTGACTTTAATATTTGAGTTTGAAAACTTAACAGTATTTCTTCCTATTCTGCAACTCTGCAGAGTACACAGAATAGGCTGCTAAACGGCGGTGAAACACACTGAATGGAATATGTGACTTTAATATTTGAGTTTGAAAACTTAACAGTATTTCTTATTATTCTGCAACTGTACAGAGTACACAGAATAGGCTGCTAAACGGCGGTGAAACACACTGAATGGAATATGTGACTTTAATATTTGAGTTTGAAAACTTAACAGTATTTCTTATTATTCTGCAACTGTACAGAGTACACAGAATAGGCTGCTAAACGGCGGTGAAACACACTGAATGGAATATGTGACTTTAATATTTGAGTTTGAAAACTTAACAGTATTTCTTCCTATTCTGCAACTCTGCAGAGTACACAGAATAGGCTGCTAAACGGCGGTGAAACACACTGAATGGAATATGTGACTTTAATATTTGAGTTTGAAAACTTAACAGTATTTCTTATTATTCTGCAACTGTACAGAGTACACAGAATATACTGCTAAACGGCGGTGATACACACTGAATGGAATATGTGACTTTAATATTTGAGTTTGAAAACTTAACAGTATTTCTTATTATTCTGCAACTGTACAGAGTACACAGAATAGGCTGCTAAACGGCGGTGAAACACACTGAATGGAATATGTGACTTTAATATTTGAGTTTGAAAACTTAACAGTATTTCTTATTATTCTGCAACTGTACAGAGTACACAGAATAGGCTGCTAAACGGCGGTGAAACACACTGAATGGAATATGTGACTTTAATATTTGAGTTTGAAAACTTAACAGTATTTCTTATTATTCTGCAACTGTACAGAGTACACAGAATAGGCTGCTAAACGGCGGTGATACACACTGAATGGAATATGTGACTTTAATATTTGAGTTTGAAAACTTAACAGTATTTCTTCCTATTCTGCAACTCTGCAGAGTACACAGAATAGGCTGCTAAACGGCGGTGAAACACACTGAATGGAATATGTGACTTTAATATTTGAGTTTGAAAACTTAACAGTATTTCTTATTATTCTGCAACTCTGCACAGTACACAGAATAGGCTGCTAAACGGCGGTGAAACACACTGAATGGAATATGTGACTTTAATATTTGAGTTTGAAAACTTAACAGTATTTCTTATTATTCTGCAACTCTGCACAGTACACAGAATAGGCTGCTAAACGGCGGTGAAACACACTGAATGGAATATGTGACTTTGATATTTTAGTTTGAAAACTTAACAGTATTTCTTCCTATTCTGCAACTCTGCACAGTACACAGAATAGGCTGCTAAACTGCGGCGAAGCACACTGAATGGAATATGTGACTTTGATATTTTAGTTTGAAGACTTAACAGTATTTCTTCCTATTCTGCAACTCTGCACAGTACACAGAATGTGCTGCTAAACTGCGGCGACGCACACTGAATGGAATATGTGACTTTGATATTTTAGTTTGAAGACTTAACAGAATGTGCTCTAATCTGCAACTTTGCACACTAAACAGAATGTGCTCTAATCTGCAACTTTGCACACTAAACAGAATGTGCTCTAATCTGCAACTGTGCACACTAAACAGAATGTGCTCTAATCTGCAACTTTTCACACTAAACAGAATATTTTTTTTTTTTTTTTTTCCCCCCCACACAAAATAACCTGCTGCCCCCACACACAGTAGTCCTAAAAAGGACTTTTGGTTCTTTTTTTTCACAATTTTTTTTTTTCCTCCCTACACTGCCTTTCCCTTCCTATCCTCAGCTCTCCCTGGCTCAGACTGAGCCGAACTCGATGGTCAGGTGCTATACAGCACCCGACCACGGGTTCTGGCCAGCCAATCAGTGTAATGCCAGCAGCCAACATGGCTGCTGGCATTACACCGATGTCAGAGCCTCCCTGCACGTTTATTGGCTGCGCAGCAGCCGCAAAACGTGCGGGGAGGAGACCCGAACATGGCGGGCGAGCACATGCGGTACTCGTACGAGTACCGCCATGTGCCGAGCAGAGCGATGCTCGAGCCGATCCGAGCATCGGCCGAGCATGCTCGCTCAACACTACACAGTACACATAGATTCACTATAATGGATAGATGGCACACAACATAGGTACAGAAAATAGGGAACTGGCCCCTAAAGGGTAAATGAGAACAATTTGTCAGTCTCAGCTGTGGGGTTTGGCACGCCCGTATGGTATAGTGATAAACTGAGCAAATGTGCACAGCACAGAGTTCATGCAATGATGGGTAGTAGATGTTCAGTGACCAACGTGAGCTATAGCAGAACAGTGACCCAAAATAGCCCCCGCGGGTGTTCACCAGGAGACCACTGAGGAACTGCAAGTGCAAGAGTATGTAGCCCCCACGGGCGTGATCGAGACTAGCCTGAGATGCAAAGCTGGCGTTTTAGCCCCCACGGGCGTATAACCGGAGACCAAGGTGAGCACAACACGAGCCAATAGCCCCCACGGGCGTTCACCTTCGGATCTTGCAAGAGCTTGGAGCCTAACCTTACTACCAATAGCCGCACCGGATACCTCCGGTAATAACCGTGAGACCGAGAGCCAAAGACGCCCAACCGGACCAACAGGATAGACTACT
This sequence comes from Rhinophrynus dorsalis, assembly GCA_037306005.1. NCBI lineage: Eukaryota > Metazoa > Chordata > Amphibia > Anura > Rhinophrynidae > Rhinophrynus > Rhinophrynus dorsalis. The sequence goes on from CM074718.1 coordinate 21,467,808, forward strand.
CTGCAAACGTAACTGGGAGTCGCCGTCCAAGTAGCGGCCAACTCAGCAGCAGTAGACTTACAAGGTAACGGCTCTGTAATCAGAAAGGAGGTCCGGCAAGAGAGAAGCGGCACTGCAAGGGTTAAAAGGTACGTTTGAATCTCCCAGGCTCGGTATGGTAACTTAGCTCTGCAGCGTATAGAGGCTCGGTACAAGGAGCACAGCTTATGTAAGTCAGCCAGGAACTCTGCACAGATGGATGGGTTACACAGGAGTGTAATGGTCACACTAGGTCGGCACAGCAACGCAGGATTCAGAATGTCACGGCGGCGACAACAGGCCAAGCAGGTCGCTGGAACAGGCCACGGTGATCTCGAAGCAGGAAGTCAGCCAGCCAGCACGTAGAAGTCTCTTAGACAAGCCGGGTCGTAGCACGTAGAGGGTTCTCAGACAAGCCGAGTCGTAGCACGTAGAGGATTCTCAGACAAGCCGGGTCATACACGATCAGGAACACTGGAGCGTAGTCAGGACAGGCCAAAGTCGGTACACAGGAATCCGGATACAGGAACACAGCAACAGCAAGTCTGGCTCAGAAACACCACGAAAGGGCATCTGACAGATGTAAGAGTCAGGTATAAAAAGGTCACCAAGGGGCGGGCCAAACCAACTGAACAAATCACAGTCTGCCAAAGATGAGAGTGACAGGATAATCACAGGCACTGTGATAGCATATCTACACATCCAAATCCATCTAGAGAACAGGCAATACCTATGGTTCGCCTGCGACAGGGGTCATTTTCAATTCTCAGCTCTTCCATTTGGTTTGACAACGGTCCCTCAGGTTTTCCAACGGGTTCTGGGTCCTTGATATCCATCCTCCATTGGGATGGCATCAGAGTGACTCCCTACATGGACGACTTGCTTTTGAAAGCATCCTCTGCGGACCTTCTTCATCAGGAGGTCCAAACCTGCATTCAAATCCTTACACATCATGGTTGGATTGTCAACATGGATCTAGTCTACATTTAAGCAGGATATAAGGGAAGTACTAACGCTTGGGTTTGTGTGTGGCATGGGTGTGTAATTCATTTTAAAATAAACCAAAAAAATACATTTATTTTAAACACATCAATAGATTATATATATATATATATATATATATTTCAGATATACTCAGCCTCAGGAGTTCCATGGACCAAGGAGACAGCACTCAAAGATGTATATATTAAAAAGAATTGACTTTATTCAATCCATGCCAAACGTTTTTTGTCAGCAATCAGAGCTTCATCAGTTTGCCCTGATGAAGGTCTGATTGTTGACCGAAAACGTTTGGCATGGATTGAATAAAGCCAATTCTTTTTAATATATACATCTTTGAGTGCTGTCTCCTTGGTCCATGGAACTCCTGAGGCTGAGTATATCTGTATAGTCTATTTATTAAGGGACGTGCACCAATCGTTATCATGTATCTATGAGATGAGTGCCATTGTGTATCATTATCTTATATATATATTTCAGTAAATTAATGTATAACCTATACACCCACAGAAGAATGTCTTAAATATTCTATAAGTTTAACCCTATGGGCATCAGACATCTCTGTGGAAATATACAATTAACTGTTATATACTATATTCTCTTTATTGATAAAGTGGTATACTTTGATTGACCACCTGAAACAGGCGCACAATACCTGCTGAGATTCTATCTCTCCTATTAAATGACAACCTTTTGGCACAACCTGACCAGGCTTTGATCACTACAGCACTCAAAAGGTTAAAGGGATAGTAATACTTAAAATGTAAAAAAAAAAAATATGTTGTAGGGTTTATTCCCCTGAGTAAAACAAGAGTACTCCCACTGCTGAAAGGTGTTTCATTCAAAAGTTTAATTTTTTAGGTGCAATATCACAGTGGCCTGAAATTGTACAGTGGTGCTGTTGCTACACCATCCTATGGAAATTTATGGTCCTGGGACCAGAGCTGTCCATAGGATCGTATAGCAACAGCGCCACTGTACAATTTCAGGCCACTGTGATATTTCACCTAAAAAATTCAACTTTGAAAATTAATAACTTTTGAATGAAACACCTTTCAGCAGAGGGAGTACTCTTGTTTTACTCAGGGGGATAAACCCTACAATATATATTTTTTTACATTTTAAGTATTACTATCCCTTTAAGGGAATTTGGTAGATGATTATTAAGAGTACATTAACTTATTACATTATATGAATGACTACTTCTGTAACCACCACCCTTTTGAGAAAATAATTCTGCATATGCCTCAGTATCTTTACCTTGCCAGTTGCCACCAATCTGTAATTAAACCATACCCCTGGCATTTACAATCAGTAGCTGCGGTCCCTCTCACACACACATTGTTGTACATCTCTCACCTGTGAGCAGGATGTTAGGGGACCTCATAGCTGCCCAGTCACACTCTGTGTTTGTCTCTGCCATTGTGCACGAGGTGTGAGCGTCACGTTCAGTCTGTGGCACTGGCACCTCACACAGTCCAAAAGGGCTGGAGTGTCATGTCACTGACACGTCAATCGCTGTGCTTGTAGGGTCCTCACTCACTGGATTTATATGATGTTACAGTCAAGAGGTATGAGGTTGGGAATCTGAGGAGGCCATCTTTGATTCTGGAAGGCTGTTTCGTGATTGGGCATCAGGGTATCTTTTTTTATTTACTATGTCTCCCCGCTCAGTCACCTCACTCCCCACTCCAGTTGCACACAAATACCGGCTTTTCAGTTGCCAGTATAGTAGTTATACCGGCACTGGCTCCAGTGCGCCAATTACCGGCTGTGCCAGTAAAATACCGGCCGGGTGGCAACCCTCCCGTGAAAGGGTTAAAAATGACTGTTTTATAGGAATGCATTGGCCTAACAGATGCACCATGCAGCTCTGCCCAATTTTAATTGTTCTTGTAACTCTTTCAGTGCTGAGTCATTCTCTCCTTCTCACTACCCATAACATTTACATATTTGTCCTTTAACCCCTTAAGGACCGGGAAAATCTGAGGTGGATTTCACTTAAGGACCGGAGCAATTCTGACCTTTTTGACTGTGTCTTTGTTCAACAGTGTTTTCCCTCTTAGGCTTTTATTCCACCCCCATAAATTATTACTGTTTTTTTAAGCACAAATAGGACTTTCACTTGATTCCCCACTTATATGAATAACCCACCATTTACTTTATTAAAATAAAAAAAAATTAAAAAAAAAAAGTAAAAAAAACACCATTTTTGTTTTTTCTCTTGGGATCAGTTGGGCACAAAAGGTTACATTTTTATGGTGACTGCATGAAAAGTATGACCGGTCAGTCATACCTACAAAATGTGCAGTTTACAGTGGCCACTGTCCCCCCTGGGTGAAAATCCCCATGTCCCTTTTTCACCACCCTATTTTGACACTTTTTTATCCGTGACAGTTGGCAGTGTGTGTAAGTGTATTACATAGCTCCACAACAATCACACTTCCAAAATAGTTTAATGAGATTTTTTTTTTTAAATAAAATATTTTTGTAAAAAAAAAAGAGTGTGTAGTGCTTTTTTTTTTTTTTTTTTAAAGTATCAATGCAGGTCAGAAATTGACCTGCATTTAGCAAGCCTCTGGCACCAGAAGTGAAGGGGTTAATACCCCCAGCTGCTGTATTTTCGTTTGCCACTAGGTGTCTCCTGTCTACTTCTGTCTTACTTTGATAGCAAGGGAGACAGAGGCAGACCAGACACGCAGAGACAGCATGCTTTCTGTGCTGCCTCTGTCTCTCACTATGCCGGTATATGTGATCGCTGCTACGGCGATCACATGAACCGGCACAAGCAAGAAGGGCTGAGACTGAACGCCCCAGTCTCGGAGAGCTCAGTCTCAGCCTGGAATTAATGATAGCAGCATGCATTGAGGCATGCTGCTATCATTTAAGACATGACGGTCCTGGTACGTCATTGTTCCTTAACGCAGCCATGATGTACCAGGACTGTCAAGGGTCCTTAGGGGGTTAAATAAGTTATTTTTCATTAAAAAAACTGACTGAAAATTATAAGATATAGAATCATTTTATTTTACAAGGTTATTATGATATTACACACACACTAATTAGTTCTTAATCAACAGCAATAGGCTTGTGTTACTCCAGTTTTAGCCGCTTTGCTGGTGGTCCATCCATGTTTCCTGTCATTTTTCTTTTCAGGTAGTTACTAGACAGTTTCACACTCTCTGCAAGTGGTCCATCCAGGTTTCCTGTCATTTTCAGGTTGTTACTAGACAGTTTCATCCTCTTTGCTGGTGGTCCATCCATGTTTCCTGTCATTTTCCTTTTCAGGTAGTTACTAGACAGTTTCACACTCTCTGCAGGTGGTCCATCCAGGTTTCCTGTCATTTTCAGGTTGTTACTAGACAGTTTCATCCTCTTTGCTGGTGGTCCATCCAGGTGTCCTGTCATTTTTCTTTTCAGGTAGTTACTAGACAGTTTCACACTGTCTGCAGGTGGTCTATCCAGGTTTCCTGTCATTTTCAGGTTGTTACTAGACAGTTTCATCCTCTTTGCTGGTGGTCCATCCAGGTGTCCTGTCATTTTCCTTTTCAGGTAGTTACTAGACAGTTTCACACTGTCTGCAGGTGGTCCATCCAGGTTTCCTGTCATTTTCAGGTTGTTACTAGACAGTTTCATCCTCTTTGCTGGTGGTCCATCCAGGTGTCCTGTCATTTTCCTTTTCAGGTAGTTACTAGACAGTTTTACACTGTCTGCAGGTGGTCCATCCAGGTTTCCTGTCATTTTCAGGTTGTTACTAGACAGTTTCATTCTCTTTGCAGGTGGTCCATCCACATCCCCATTCATTTTCCTTTTGATGGTGGTTCTGGTCAGTGACAGTTGGAATTTCACTGATATTGAACTGGTCTGAGTGGCCTTCTTTGCGATGGGAGTCAGGAGATATTTTTTGCCCTCTATAATTTTCTTGATTATTTCTCCAGCTGTGGGCAGTGGAGCTGCTTGATTTGGATTGATCTTGTTAGGCGGAAAGTAAATCCCGTCCACAGTCCGCCCCTTCTTGTGTTTGTATGGGCAGTCTTTGTTTTTGCATTCATCGAATTTCTCCCAACAACATGGGAATCTGCAGCGCTTGTCCTTGGTCCACTGAACCTTCAGAGAGTGGTGGAAGCCTCCCCACTCTGCAGGATAACACTGCTCCTTTTTCAGGGCCATCGAGGAATGGCATGCTGGGCAGCTGTTGGTTGATATGAAGAAGTAGGCAGACTCTTCTTTTTTCTTTGACATCCTAGCTGCCTGGTCAGATGTCCAGATCTTCCTTCAACAAAAGTTGTATAATACGTATGGACTGAAGTCCAAGGATAATAGCTTTTAAAAGGTTTTTCCAATTAATAAAGATCACGTGAGACACTTGTCAGTTGCTCTCCCAATGGAAAAATGTTTTTGCTGTGCTGTAGAGAACTACTAATATAACTACACAACATTACACTGTTCTCTCTCTGTGACATCATTTGTGATTCCATTGGTCTGTCTTTGACATCTGCTTTGATACCAAGATAAACCTATGTCTGTTTATGTAAGCTACAGCATAAACTTTTAAAAAATGTCAGTTAATTTAAAGGGGGTGTTTACCTCCTTGAATGCTAGAGATGTTTCCCAATGATTCAGTTTAAATCAATGGGAATTTTTATAATGTTTATATATACCCTATGGTGCAGCTAGTATATTTATATATATATATATATATATATATATTTATATTATCAGATGCTACTCTCAAGGGCTGTTGTGCTTCTTTTTTGTATTCGATTTCTCCCTCTGACTTTCGGGTATAAATAATCCCAATTTAACCCCGTAAAAACCATCTGCGAGCGTATGTGGCTGGAACTGGAACCACGAAACATTTTTTTTTTTTTAGCAAATCCAAATCAGGGATCCCCGAATGGCGTGCAGCTGCGCGGAGAGCCCTAAAATCCATGACGGTCCTGGCACATCACGGGTCCTTATAGCATGCCAACTCATGACATGCCAGTCATGGGTCCTTAAGGGGTTAAAGGCTACAGGGACTAATCCAACAAGAATAGGTCCATATTTATAAAATAATGACAACAATATATAAAATTGGGCTTTTAACCCCTTGAATGCTAGAGAGGTCTCCAATGCATTATGAAGCAATACATTGGAGACCTCTCTGGCATTCAAGGGGTTAAAAATGGCAATTCAAATGCATGGGAATTTAGGAATTTTTATTTGTTCCCTATGGCGCAGTTGGTTTACTCCAGAATAACTCCAGTTGTTATACATACAGGCCTACGTTCTGGGCAAAACCACCAAGGGGGGACAAATTAAATTTAACTTCTTAAGTGCTATAGATATCCCCAATGCATTCCATCACAGCGTGTTTGAGACTTCTCTGGCATTCAAAGGGTTAAACCCCCATTTAAATCAATGGGAATTTAAGGACATTCTCATTTTTCCTTTGTGCTGCCGTCGGGTTCTTCCGGAATTGCACCAATTTATTTTACTGGATTAGGTGCTTATAAAGGGCAGCAGAGAGAGGTGCATCTCCGGGACAAACCAACTGCACCATAGGGGAAAATGAAGATTCCAAATAATGTAAAGGGGTAGTAATGTTTCACAATAAAAATAGCTCCAATTAATCTTCATAGTATTTGGGTCATGGAGAGTGTTATTTCAGTACTGTCAGAGTTGTAGTACAAGAGTAATTGAATGATAAAGTATCCCCCTCCCGCCCCTTTTACCTAGTGTAAGCCGCCTCCCCTCAGATGTGGAATCTGGTCTCTTGACCGGACAGGTCACAGCAAGGAACAATCTTATTACTGTGACCATAAGGAAAACCCTGCCTCCCCTTGACAGGTATTTCAGGTTTTCCCTTATGATCACTGAAAATTGTCCCTCTCTGTCATCCATCCGGACAGTCTTGCTGCTCTGAGGAGTGTAGTGTTACATAAGTAAAAGGGGCGGGAGGGGGATACTTTATCAATCAATTACTCTTGTACTACAACTGACAGTACTGAAATAACACTCTCTAGCACATGATAGTTATAACTTTTCAATAAAGCAACCGTCAGCAGCGGAGGTAGTGTTTGCAGAACAATCCATCGCCCACCCCTGTGGTCTTGAACGGGCTGGCTATGATTACCTTGTGCAGAGTATCTCTACTGTGGTACTGCCAGCAATCAGCCTGGTCGCCTGCAAGGACATGGCATCTAGGAATGGATGAAGATGTTATCTCTTGAACAAGGGCACAAGGGGAAAATTCATAGGGGCCATTAAGGCTTTCTGGCAATAGTTATGTAAAAGTTGGTAATTGTTAGGAGTATTTAGTTAAAGAAGCAGTACCTTTTTATGAACACAATAAATACTGCGTATTTTAGAGTAGTTCTTGCTGAGTAAAACCAGGGTACTTCCACTGTGGGTGATGCATTGATTAAGAATTATTACAGTTTGATCTTAATTATGATTGCATCCTAGTGGCCAGAAATTTCACCTATTGTTCACCTAAGCGAAAATATATTAACCCTTTATGGACCGGTAGCGGTCCTGAAATGTCACCGGGGTTTGCGCCTTAAGGACTGGTGATGGTCCTGGCGCATCATGGGTTTTGTGTTCACAGCCCTTCCACGGATGTCTGAAAGTGACCGCGCCAATAACGCAGTGGTCAGTTTCAGACTCTCGTTTGGCGAGCCAGTACATGTGATCAGTCACATGTGCCGGCTCACCGAATGACATATATGCAGCCCTTAAGGTTGATACAATTCCAGGACCGCTGGACATTAAGGGTTAATGTCCGATATACTGATATATTTGTTTTGGCGATGCGATAGGAATATTTCACCATGGAGAATGCACACAGAATCTGTGTAAAATCTGTACATTTTCCCCTTTTCATCTCTGGTAAAGTGTGTGTGTGTGTGGGGGGGTGCATACTATCCCTTTAAACTGACAAATCTTATTTATCAGGTTAACTTCTGTTTAAAATAGAACCACATGTACTAAGTGAAGAAGACATTCATAAACATTATTTCTATCATTGACATTATGGGTTAATTAATACTGATTTATGTTTAAAATGCAACCATATACACTTAGCATGGTGAAACAAACATAGAAGTTAATAAAACACGTTCTTGTCATTGACATAAGGGTTAATATTAACTCAGTTTAAAAAAGAACCACATGCTCATTGAAGATATTCATAAAACATCATGCTCTTGTCGTTGTACTCCAATTCATAATATATGATATAGAGTATATTATATATTAACCATTTGAGTGCAATGGCAAGAGCATGTTCTATGATTGTCTTCACTGAGAACATGCGGTTCTATGTTAATGGGATAGTAATACTTCGTTTTAACTTTATTTTATTTTGTAGGCATTAAAAAAACATGAAGAATGATAAAAGTCTTATCTCTCAAACCTTTATGGTTTAAGAGATATTCACAAACAAAGTTTCCCCTCCTTCCCCTTTTACTGATGTAACACTGTTCAACCAGATCAGAAGGGAGGTGCCCAGGTAGACTGCAGAGAGGGACAATCTTCAATTAAGATAAGGGAAAAAGCTGAAAAACTTGTCAAGGGGGGAAGGGCTTTCATTGTTCTCATACAAAGAAGATTGTCCCCTTCTGTTATCTGTCTGGTCTTACAACCAGATTCACATCTGAGAAGAGATGGCTTACACTAGGTAAAAGGGGCGGGAGGGGAAACTTTGCTTGTGAATATCTCATAAACCATAAAGGTCTGAGAGATAAGACTTATATCGTTCTTCATGTTTTTTTAATGCCTACAAAATAAAATAAAGTTAAAACAAAGTATTACTATCCCTTTAAACAGAGTTTAACCTGTAAAATACACTATTGAATTTGTCTTAAAGGGGAGCTACCACCCCACAAAAACTTAATCTTATTTAAGTCTTCATCTGGCGACTAGCTGCTTAGTAGCGCTAGTCGCCAGAAATATTACCCGGTTTACAAGATTTTCTACTTACTCTGAGGCGAACAGTAGCAGGAAGCACAGACATCTTGTCATAGTGACGTCCGTGCGCCTGCGCTGTCAGTCCCTTTTGGAGCTACACCATCCTATGGACTAGTGATGAGCGAGCACCCCAATGCTCGGGTGTTCGGGTGCTCTGACCGAGCACCCCCGGAGGCTCGAGTGCTCGGCCGAGCACCCGAGCCCCATTGAAGTCAATGGGAGGACTCGAGCATTACACCAGACACCCCCTGCTCTGGTGAGGGGAGGGTGCCTGGTCCATAGGAAAAGGGCAGAAAAGGATGGAAACACCACAGAAATGGTTCAGGGACAGCATAGGGAGGATGTCTGGATGCATCTTGGACTCCAACATCGCTGCTGGGAACGATCTTTCGACCGTAGTACGCCATTTTTACAGACTGACCGTAAAACACACAAAAAGGCAGATAAAAACGACTTTAGGCGAAAAATTGTTACCAAACAGTATTTGCTGTATATTTACTTGTATATCATCTGCAAATTCTCCCAAAAATTTCCTCGATTTTTCTGAACTGAGGCCATGATTAAGAGGGAAACGTGCGCAGAGGGAAATTCTCCCAAAAATTTCCTTGATTTTTCTGAACTGAGGCCATGATTAAGAGGGAAACGTGCGCTGAGCCGACCATCTAAAACATTATGGGTGAGGGTCTGCTGCGGAGCTGACCATCCTAAACATTATATGCGAAGGCCCGCTAGTGAGCTGACGCTATAAAACATTATATGAGAGGGCCCGCTAGAGAGCTGACCCAATAAAACATTATATGAGAAGGCCCGCTGGTGAGCTGACCTATACAAAAATTGTCAAACAGGGCCCGCTGGTGAGCTGGCCCTATATAAAAATTATATCACAGGGCCCGCTGATGAGCTGGCCCTATATAAAAATTATATCACAGGGCCCGCTGGTGAGCTGGCCCTATATAAAAATTATATCACCAGGTATATGGAAGAGGAGGAGGAGGATGAGAAGATTAAGAGTCAACCATATACCCGTTTTTTGGGTGGAAGGGGTGAATGGGAATACAGAGTATTCCCATTATGGTAAATAACATATATAAAGTGACTTTATGTTCACCCGGGGCTTTCCTCCAGTGGAGTGGAGAAGTCAGGGGAAATCCAGGCCTTGTTCATTTTTATAAGTGTCAACCTATCAGCACTGTCGGTGGAAAGGCGGATACGCTTATCTGTTATGATGCCACCAGCAGCACTAAATACCCGCTCAGACAGAACGCTGGCGGCAGGGCAGGCCAGCACCTCCAAGGCGTAGAGTGCCAGTTCATACCACGTGTCCAGCTTGGACACCCAGTAGTTGTAAGGCACAGAGGGATCATTGAGGACGCTGACACGGTCTGCTACGTACTCCTTCACCATCTTCCAAAATTTTTCCCTCCTTGTGACACTAGGCTGCGCATCAGGGTGAGGGTGCTGGCGGGGTGTCATGAAGGTGTCCCACGCCTTGGAGAGTGTTGCCCTGCCTTTGTCGGAACTGCTGTGTGCTCCCCTTTTCTCCCCTTCTCGGTTGGCCAAGGTAGCACGTACTCTGCCGCCAGCGTTGTCAGATGGAAAATTTTGGAGCAATTTTTCAACAAGAACCTTCTGGTATTGCACCATTTTGCTTGTCCTCTCCACCGGAGGAATGAGAGATGAGAAATTCTCTTTGTAGCGGGGGTCCAGAAGGGTGAACACCCAGTAATCCATGTTGTTTAAAATGCGTATAACGCGTGGGTCACGGGAAAGGCAGCCTAACATAAAGTCAGCCATGTGTGCCAGAGTACCAACAGGCAAGATTTCGCTGTCCTCACCAGGAGGATGACTCTCAATCTCCTCATCCTCTTCCTCCTCTTCTGCCCACCCACGCTGAAGAGATGGAACTAAAGTTCCATGGCTACCCTCTGTAGCGGAGGCAACCGTGTCTTCCTCCTCCTCCTCCTCCGCCTCCTCCAATTGTCGCTGAGAAGACGAAGTGAGGGTGCTCTGGCTATCACCTTGTGTAAGCTCTTCCTCCCGCATTTCCACCTCTTCCACATGCAAAGCGTCAGTTTTAATTGTGAGCAGCGAGCGTTTCAGTAGACACAGAAGTGGGATGGTTACACTGATAATAGCGTTATCGCCGCTCACCATCTGTGTCGATTCCTCAAAATTGCGTAAAACCTCACAGAGGTCTGACATCCATTCCCACTCCTCACTTCTGATTACAGGAAGTTGAACGGAGAGGCGATGACCGTGTAACAGCTGGTACTCCACTACTGCCCTCTGCTGCTCACAAAGCCGGGCCAAAATGTGGAAGGTGGAGTTCAAGCGCGTGCTCACGTCACACAGCAGCCGGTGAGCTGGCAATTGTAAGCGCTGCTGCAGCTTCAACAGGCCGGCTGAAGCTGTAGATGACTTACGGAAATGTGCACACACGCGGCGCACCTTGGTCAAGAGATCATGCAAATTGGGGTAGGTTTTTAGAAATCGCTGAACCACTAAATTAAATACATGCGCTAGGCATGGTACGTGTGTGAGCTTGCCGAGCTCCAAAGCCGCCACCAAGTTACGCCCATTATCACACACAACCATGCCTGGTTGCAGGTTGAGTGGCGAGAGCCACTGCTCGGTCTGGTGACTAATCCCCTGCAACAGCTCTGAGGCCGTGTGCTGTTTGTCCCCAAGGCAGATCAGCTTCAGCACGGCCTGTTGACGCTTCCCCACTGCAGTGCTACACTGCTTCCAGCTACCGGCTGATGGGTGAGTGGCGCTGCGTGCAGAGAATTCGGAGGTGGAAACGGAGGAGGAGGAGCCAATAACGTAGGTGCTGGCGGAAACCCTGATGGAGGTAGGGCCCGCAATCCTCGGCGTGGGTAGCACCCGTGCCATCCCAGGGTCCGAGTCGCTCCCAGCCTCCACGACATTCACCCAGTGTGCCGTCAGGGAAATGTAGCGTCCCTGGCCACAAGCACTTGTCCATGTGTCAGTCGTTAAGTGGACCTTCCCAGTAACTGCGTTGGTCAGGGCACGGGTGATGTTACGGGACACATGGTGGTGTAATGCGGGGATGGCACACCGGGAAAAGTAGTGGCAGCTGGGGACCGCGTACCGAGGGACAGCTGCTGCCATCAGGCTGCGGAAGGACTCAGTCTCCACAAGCCTAAATGGCAGCATTTCGATGGCCAGTAATTTGGAAAGGTGTGAGGTTAGTGCTATGGCCTGTGGGTGGGTGGCTGAGTATTTTCGCTTGCGCTCAAATGCCTGGGGTAACGACATTTGGACGCTGCGCTGGGACAGGGAAGTGGATGTGGTCGCTGATGGTGCTTCAGATGGTACAGGTGCAGGGCGGGAGGTATGCGGGCCTGCGCCTTCGACAGGCGATTGGCCGGCACCGAAAACAGGGGAAGAGGAGGCAGTGGTGTGGCCTGCAGACACAGATGGGCGATCCAGGCGTTCCTCCCACTTATTACGGTGCTTGGATGCCATGTGTCGGATCATGCTGGTGGTGGTGAGGTTTCTAGTGTTCATGCCTCGGCTCATTCTGGTGTGGCACAGGTTGCAAACTACAATTCTTTTGTCGTCCGCACTTTCCTTAAAAAAACGCCATACCGCGGAACACCTACCCCTTGGCAAGGTAGATTTACGCAAGGGGGTGCTCCGTGGAACATTTGCGGGCCGGTTTGGTGCGGTCCGCCTTCTTTCTGTAGCCACACCACTGCCTCTTCCAGCCTGTTGCGGTGCTGCAGATGGCTCACCCTCAGGACTGCTGTCATCGCTCGGCTCTACACCTTCCCAGGTGGGGTCAGTCACCTCATCGTCCACCAAGTCCTCCTCCACTTCCTCACTCTGATCATCCTCCTCATGTCTTGATCCCACCACATACTCAGTCATTGACAACTGTATATCATCCTCCTCATCAAGGTCTTGAGACAGTAATAGTGGTTGATTTAATGGCAACTGTGTCTCATCATCATCATCATCCACTACTTCCTTTGACCTTAAATGCCGTTCACATCTGTCATCTTCTTGTGATTGGGTACCCTCTAGAGGTTGTGAATCAGGGCACAAGATGTCATGTTCCTCTGCAAGCGTGCTTGGAGAGAGGGTCAAATGAAGGATTGGTGATGAGACGAGCTCCTCACTATATCCCAGTGTGGGATCACTTCTTTGACCAGACCGTCTATGGTGGGAGGAAGGATGATCAGAGTGAGGATTATGTTGACCAGACTCTTGGCTACTGAGAGTGGACTTGGTGGAAGACAGGGCGGTGCTTAACCGACTGGAAGCAGTATCAGCTGACATCCAACCGACCACCTGTTCGCAGTGGTCGGACCTCGAGAGTGATGTCCTGCGACGCCCTGTAAAATGAGACATGAAGCTAGGTATGGTGGATGTCTTTCTGTCTTGTGCTCTGGCACCAGGCGCAGTTTCTACGCGTCCTGACCCGCGCCCTGAACTATCAGGATCACGTCCACTTCCCCGTCCCTTTTTACCCGCCTTCTTCATATTACACGGAATATGTGCTGCAAATCTGCAACTTTGCACAGTACACAGAATGTGCTGCTAAACTGCGGCTACGCACAGTGAATGGAATATGTGACTTTGATATTTTACAGTTTGAAGACTTAACAGTATTTTTTCCTATTCTGCAACTGTGCACAGTACACAGAATGGGCTGCTAAACTGCGGCGACGCACACTGAATGGAATATGTGACTTTGATATTTTACAGTTTGAAGACTTAACAGTATTTTTTCCTATTCTGAAACTGTGCACAGTACACAGAATGTGCTGCTAAACTGCGGCGACGCACACTGAATGGAATATATGACTTTGATATTTTACAGTTTGAAGACTTAACAGTATTTTTTCCTATTCTGCAACTGTGCACAGTACACAGAATGTGCTGCTAAATTGCGGCGACGCACACTGAATGGAATATGTGACTTTGATATTTTACAGTTTGAAGACTTAACAGTATTTTTTCCTATTCTGCAACTGTGCACAGTACACAGAATGTGCTGCTAAACTGCGGCGACGCACACTGAATGGAATATGTGACTTTGATATTTTACAGTTTGAAGACTTAACAGTATTTTTTCCTATTCTGAAACTGTGCACAGTACACAGAATGTGCTGCTAAACTGCGGCGACGCACACTGAATGGAATATATGACTTTGATATTTTACAGTTTGAAGACTTAACAGTATTTTTTCCTATTCTGCAACTGTGCACAGTACACAGAATGTGCTGCTAAATTGCGGCGACGCACACTGAATGGAATATGTGACTTTGATATTTTACAGTTTGAAGACTTAACAGTATTTTTTCCTATTCTGCAACTGTGCACAGTACACAGAATGTGCTGCTAAACTGCGGCGACGCACACTGAATGGAATATGTGACTTTGATATTTTACAGTTTGAAGACTTAACAGTATTTTTTCCTATTCTGAAACTGTGCACAGTACACAGAATGTGCTGCTAAACTGCGGCAACGCACACTGAATGGAATATGTGACTTTGATATTTTACAGTTTGAAGACTTAACAGTATTTTTTCCTATTCTGCAACTGTGCACAGTACACGGAATGTGCTGCTAAACTGCGGCGACGCACACTGAATGGAATATGTGACTTTGATATTTTACAGTTTGAAGACTCAACAGTATTTTTTCCAATTCTGAAACTGTGCACAGTACACAGAATGTGCTGCTAAACTGCGGCGACGCACACTGAATGGAATATGTGACTTTGATATTTTACAGTTTGAAGACTTAACAGTATTTTTTCCTATTCTGCAGCTGTGCACAGTACACAGAATGTGCTGCTAAACTGCGGCGACGCACACTGAATAGAATATGTGACTTTGATATTTTACAGTTTGAAGACTTAACAGTATTTTTTCCTATTCTGAAACTGTGCACAGTACACAGAATGTGGTGCTAAACTGCGGCGACGCACACTGAATGGAATATGTGACTTTGATATTTTACAGTTTGAAGACTTAACAGTATTTTTTCCTATTCTGAAACTGTGCACAGTACACAGAATGTGCTGCTAAACTGCGGCGAAGCACACTGAATGGAATATGTGACTTTGATATTTTAGTTTGAAGACTTAACAGTATTTCTTCCTATTCTGCAACTCTGCACAGTACACAGAATGTGCTGCTACACTGCGGCGAAGCACACTGAATGGAATATGTGACTTTGATATTTTAGTTTGAAGACTTAACAGTATTTCTTCCTATTCTGCAACTGTGCAGAGTACACAGAATAGGCTGCTAAACTGCGGTGACGCACACTGAATGGAATATGTGACTTTGATATTTTAGTTTGAAGACTTAACAGTATTTCTTCCTATTCTGCAACTGTGCAGAGTACACAGAATGTGCTGCTAAACTGCGGCAACGCACACTGAATGGAATATGTGACTTTGATATTTTACAGTTTGAAGACTTAACAGTATTTTTTCCTATTCTGCAACTGTGCACAGTACACAGAATGTGCTGCTAAACTGCGGCGACGCACACTGAATGGAATATGTGACTTTGATATTTTACAGTTTGAAGACTTAACAGTATTTTTTCCTATTCTGAAACTGTGCACAGTACACAGAATGTGCTGCTAAACTGCGGCAACGCACACTGAATGGAATATGTGACTTTGATATTTTACAGTTTGAAGACTTAACAGTATTTTTTCCTATTCTGCAACTGTGCACAGTACACAGAATGTGCTGCTAAACTGCAGCGACGCACACTGAATGGAATATGTGACTTTGATATTTTACAGTTTGAAGACTTAACAGTATTTTTTCCTATTCTGCAACTGTGCACAGTACACAGAATGTGCTGCTAAACTGCGGCGACGCACACTGAATGGAATATGTGACTCTGATATTTTACAGTTTGAAGACTTAACAGTATATTTTCCTATTCTGAAACTGTGCACAGTACACAGAATGTGGTGCTAAACTGCGGCGACGCACACTGAATGGAATATGTGACTTTGATATTTTACAGTTTGAAGACTTAACAGTATTTTTTCCTATTCTGAAACTGTGCACAGTACACAGAATGTGGTGCTAAACTGCGGCGACGCACACTGAATGGAATATGTGACTTTGATATTTTACAGTTTGAAGACTTAACAGTATTTTTTCCTATTCTGCAACTGTGCACAGTACACAGAATGTGCTGCTAAACTGCGGCGACGCACACTGAATGGAATATGTGACTTTGATATTTTACAGTTTGAAGACTTAACAGTATTTTTTCCTATTCTGAAACTGTGCACAGTACACAGAATGTGCTGCTAAACTGCGGCAACGCACAGTGAATGGAATATGTGACTTTGATATTTTACAGTTTGAAGACTTAACAGTATTTTTTCCTATTCTCAACTGTGCACAGTACACAGAATGTGCTGCTAAACTGCGGCAACGCACAGTGAATGGAATATGTGACTTTGATATTTTACAGTTTGAAGACTTAACAGTATTTTTTCCTATTCTGCAACTGTGCACAGTACACAGAATGTGCTGCTAAACTGCGGCGACGCACAGTGAATGGAATATGTGACTTTGATATTTTACAGTTTGAAGACTTAACAGTATTTTTTCCTATTCTGAAACTGTGCACAGTACACAGAATGTGCTGCTAAACTGCGGCGACGCACACTGAATGGAATATGTGACTTTGATATTTTACAGTTTGAAGACTTAACAGTATTTTTTCCTATTCTCAACTGTGCACAGTACACAGAATGTGCTGCTAAACTGCGGCAACGCACAGTGAATGGAATATGTGACTTTGATATTTTACAGTTTGAAGACTTAACAGTATTTTTTCCTATTCTGCAACTGTGCACAGTACACAGAATGTGCTGCTAAACTGCGGCGACACACAGTGAATGGAATATGTGACTTTGATATTTTACAGTTTGAAGACTTAACAGTATTTTTTCCTATTCTGCAACTGTGCACAGTACACAGAATGTGCTGCTAAACTGCGGCGACGCACACTGAATGGAATATGTGACTTTGATATTTTACAGTTTGAAGACTTAACAGTATTTTTTCCTATTCTGCAACTGTGCACAGTACACAGAATGTGCTGCTAAACTGCGGCGACGCACACTGAATGGAATATGTGACTTTGATATTTTACAGTTTGAAGACTTAACAGTATTTTTTCCTATTCTGAAACTGTGCACAGTACACAGAATGTGCTGCTAAACTGCGGCGACGCACACTGAATGGAATATGTGACTTTGATATTTTACAGTTTGAAGACTTAACAGTATTTTTTCCTATTCTGCAACTGTGCACAGTACACAGAATGTGCTGCTAAACTGCGGCGACGC
This sequence comes from Rhinophrynus dorsalis, assembly GCA_037306005.1. Classification (NCBI taxonomy): domain Eukaryota; kingdom Metazoa; phylum Chordata; class Amphibia; order Anura; family Rhinophrynidae; genus Rhinophrynus; species Rhinophrynus dorsalis. The sequence goes on from CM074718.1 coordinate 21,485,148, forward strand.
ACACTGAATGGAATATGTGACTTTGATATTTTACAGTTTGAAGACTTAACAGTATTTTTTCCTATTCTGCAACTGTGCACAGTACACAGAATGTGCTGCTAAACTGCGGCGACGCACACTGAATGGAATATGTGACTTTGATATTTTACAGTTTGAAGACTTAACAGTATTTTTTCCTATTCTGAAACTGTGCACAGTACACAGAATGTGGTGCTAAGCTGCGGCGACGCACACTGAATGGAATATGTGACTTTGATATTTTACAGTTTGAAGACTTAACAGTATTTTTTCCTATTCTGCAACTGTGCACAGTACACAGAATGTGCTGCTAAACTGCGGCGACGCACACTGAATGGAATATGTGACTTTGATATTTTACAGTTTGAAGACTTAACAGAATGTGCTCTAATCTGCAACTTTGCACACTAAACAGAATGTGCTCTAATCTGCAACTTTGCACACTAAACAGAATGTGCTGTAATCTGCAACTTTGCACACTAAAAAGAATGTGCTGCTAATCTGCAACTTTGCACACTGAACAGAATGTGCTCTAATCTGCAACTTTGCACACTAAACAGAATGTGCTCTAATCTGCAACTTTGCAGACTAAACAGAATATATGAAGTTTTTTTTTTTTTTTTTTTTCCCCTACACACAAAATAAACTGCTGCCCCCACACACAGTAGTCCTAAAAAGGACTTTTGGGTCTTTTTTTTTACAAATTTGCTTTTCTTCTCCCTACACTGACTTTCCCTTCCTATCCTCATCTCTCCCTGGCTAAGACTGAGCCGAACTCGCTGGTCAGGTGCTATACAGCACCCGACCACGGGTTCTGGCCAGCCAATCAGTGTAATGCCAGCAGCCAACATGGCTGCTGGCATTACACCGATGTCAGAGCCTCCCTGCATGTTTATTGGCTGCGCAGCAGCCGCGAAACGTGCGGGGAGGAGACCCGAACATGGCGGGCGAGCACATGCGGTACTCGTACGAGTACCGCCATGTGCCGAGCAGAGCGATGCTCGAGCCGAACCGAGCATCGGCCGAGCATGCTCGCTCATCACTACTATGGACTGCTCTGGTCTGTAGACCATAAATCTCCATAGGATGGTGTAGCAACAGCACCACTGTAAATTTTCAGGCCACTGTGATATTGCACCGAAAAAAAATTCAAGTTTGAGCTGTTATACTTTTTTAATAAAATATCTCTCAGCAGTGGGAGTACCCTTGGTTTATTCGGGGACATAAACCCCACAGCATATATTATTTTTTACATCTTAAGTATTACTATCTCGTTAAGGGGAATCCACACCCCAGGACTGCCGTCATGAAGGTTTATCTAAATTGGCTAAGAGCCATACTACCAACCAACCCTAGTTTACCTGGATGAGAGAAGTGCTAGCCTGCTAGCTGTAGCCGCAAGGCTGGAGACCAAGTTCGATGAGACATGTTCTGAACCAGAAAGCCAAAAAACTGAGACTTATGCTTCACACAGCAAGCATTCCGTCATTGTGTGAGAAACAACACAATGACATCAAGCAGAGCTATCAAATGTCCACAACACAGAGGCTAAGCAACACCAGCCTACCACCTCTAATTTTCCACCATATCCACCAGTAGAACACATATAAAGATATGCTTCATCAATACACACGAAACTTGGGGGAGGGCAGGTGGGAAGCTCCTCCCTCCATGTGGTCCAGAAAGAAATGGCCACAGGGAAACCCACAATCCCTTGGGTACCTCACTTCCTGTACAGATCTTCCTGCCAAACACAGCTAGGGGAAGCGCTCCATCACTCCAAACCTGCCCTCCGTTCCTTTGATATCACCATTGATCCCTCTATGCCCCCAGTCCCTTCTTACTCCTGGGGATTCCAATATGATTAGATTAATTGGTCTGTCTCTGACTGACTAATTTCTAATACATTTTTACAAAAAGGTGTGCTTTGAGATCCTTCTGTTGATGGACATGGATCTAGTCTAGATTTAAGCAGGATATAAGGGAAGTACTAACGCTTGGGTTTGTGTGTGGCATGGGTGTGTAATTCATTTTAAAATAAACCAAAAAAATAAATTTATTTTAAACACATCAATAGATTATATATATATATATATATATATATATATATATATTTTTTTTTTTTCAGATATACTCAGCCTCAGGAGTTCCATGGACCAAGGAGACAGCACTCAAAGATGTATATATTAAAAAGAATTGGCTTTATTCAATCCATGCGAAAAGTTTTTGGTCAACAATCAGACCTTCATCTGTTTGCCCTGATGAAGGTCTGATTGTTTACCGAAAACGTTTGGCATGGATTGAATAAAGCCAATTCTTTTTAATATATATATCTTTGAGTGCTGTCTCCTTGGTCCATGGAACTCCTGAGGCTGAGTATATCTGTATAGTCTATTTATTAAGGGACGTGCACCAATCGTTATCATGTATCTATGAGATGAGTGCCATTGTGTATCATTATATATATATTTCAGTAAATTAATGTATAACCTATACACCCACAGAAGAATGTCTTAAATATTCTATAAGTTTAACCCTATGGGCATCAGACATCTCTGTGGAAATATACAATTAACAGTTATATACTATATTCTCTTTATTGATAAAATGGTATACTTTTATTGACCACCTGAAACAGGCGCACAATACCAGCTGAGATTCTATCTCTCCTATTAAATGACAATCTTTAGGCACAACCTGACCAGGCTTTGATCACTACAGCACTCAAAAGGTTAAAGGGATAGTAATACTTAAAATGTAAAAAAAAAAAAATATATGTTGTAGGGTTTATTCCCCTGAGTAAAACAAGAGTACTCCCACTGCTGAAAGGTGTTTCATTCAAAAGTTGAATTTTTTAGGTGCAATATCACAGTGGCCTGAAATTGTACAGTGGCGCTGTTGCTACACCATCCTATGGAGATTTATGGTCCTGGGACCAGAGCTGTCCATAGGATCGTATAGCAACAGCGCCACTGTACAATTTCAGGCCACTGTGATATTTCACCTAAGAAATTCAACTTTGAAAATTAATAACTTTTGAATAAAACACCTTTCAGCAGTGGGAGTACTCTTGTTTTACTCAGGGGGATAAACCCTACAATATATATTTTTTACATTTTAAGTATTACTATCCCTTTAAGGGAATTTGGTAGATGATTATTAAGAGTACATTAACTTATTTCATTATATGAATGACTACTTCTGTAACCACCAACCTTTTGAGAAAATAATTCTGCATATGCCTCAGTATCTTTACCTTGCCAGTTGCCTCCAATCTGTAATTAAACCATACCCCTGGCATTTACAGTCAGTAGCTGCGGTCCCTCTCACACACACATTGTTGTGCGTCTCTCACCTGTGAGCAGGATGTTAGGGGACCTCATAGCTGCCCAGTCACACTCTGTGTTTGTCTCTGCCATTGTGCACGAGGTGTGAGCGTCACGTTCAGTCTGTGGCACTGGCACCTCACACAGTCCAAAAGGGCTGGAGTGTCATGTCACTGACACGTCAATCGCTGTGCTTGTAGGGTCCTCACTCACTGGATTTATATGATGTAATAGTTACAGTCAAGAGGTATGAGGTTGGGAATCTGAGGAGGCCATCTTTGATTCTGGAAGGCTGTTTCGTGATTGGGCATTAGGGTATCTTTTTTTATTTACTATGTCTCCCCGCTCAGTCACCTCACTCCCCTCCCCAGATGCACACAAATACCGGCTTTTCAATTGCCAGTAGAGTAGTTATACCGGCACTGGCTCCAGTGCGCCAATTACCGGCTGTGCCGGTAAAATACCGGCCGGGTGGCAACCCTCCCCTGAAAGGGTTAAAAATGACTGTTTTATAGGAATGCATTGGCCTAACAGATGCACCATGCAGCTCTGCCCAATATTAATTGTTCTTGTAACTCTTTCAGTGCTGAGTCATTCTCTCCTTCTCACTACCTATAACATTTACATATTTGTCCTTTAACCCCTTAAGGACCGGGACAATCTGAGGTGGATTTCACTTAAGGACCGGAGCAATTCTGACCTTTTTGACTATGTCTTTGTTCAACAGTGTTTTCCCTCTAAGTCTTTTATCCCACCCCCATAAATTATATACTGTTTTATTAAGCACAAATAGGACTTTCCTTTGATTCCCCACTTATATGGATAACCACCCATTTACTTTATTAAAATAAAAAAAATTAAAAAAAAAAGTAAAAAAAACACCATTTTTGTTTTTTCCCTTGGGATCAGTTGGGCACAAAAGGTTACATTTTTATGGTGACTGCATGAAAGGTATGACCGGTCAGTCATACCTACAAAATGTGCAGTTTACAGTGGCCACTGTCCCCCCTGGGTGAAAATCCCTATGTCCCTTTTTCCCCACCCTATTTTGACACTTTTTTATCCGTGACAGTTGGCAGTGTGTGTAAGTGTATTACATCCCTACAGAAGGATTTAGATAAACTAAGTGAATGGGCAGAAAAGTGGCAGATGTCATTTAATGTAGATAAATGTAAGGTTATGCATTTGGGTTGTAGAAACAAACTTGCTACATATACTCTAAATGGGAAACAACTTGGGAAATCCTCATTAGAGAAAGATTTAGGTGTACTGATAGACAATAGTCTTCACAGCAGTGTGCAGAGTCACTCAGCTGCTGCAAGAGCAAATAGAGTACTAGCCTGCATAAAAAGAGGTGTAGAAGCAAGGGATGCTAATATTATCCTACCTATGTATAAATCCTTGGTTAGGCCTCATCTAGAATATGGAGTACAATTTTGGGCGCCTGTTCTAAAAAAAGACATTACTGAACTGGAAAAGGTGCAGAGACGTGCAACAAAACTGATAAAGGGATTGGAGGATCTGAGTTACGAAGAGAGACTAGCCAAATTGGGTTTGTTTACATTAGAAAAGAGACGTCTAAGGGGTGATATGATTACCATTTACAAATACATTCAAGGCCAATACAAAGAACTATCCAATGAATTATTTATGCAAAGAGCTGAGCTAAGAACAAGAGGTCATCCATTAAGACTTGAGGAAAGGCGCTTTCGACTAAAACACAGGCAGGGATTCTTTACAGTAAGGGCGGTAAGGCTATGGAATTCTTTGCCTCGGGATGCTGTGCTTGCAGATAATGTAACTGCATTCAAAAAAGCAATGGATGCCTATCTAGCACAGAACAATATTGACAGTTATGACAGATGGCTTCAAAGCAAATAGGATATTGAGCCGGGGAACTATTTGACACACTCACACACACACACCTACATTGGAAATTGCTCCAGAGGGCTTTTTTGTTGCCTTCCTCTGGATCAACAGGGGTGTTATTGGCATGGGCTGGACTTGATGGACGCATGTCTTTTTTCAGCCTTATCTACTATGTTACTATGTTACTATGTAGCTCCACAACAATCACACTTCCAAAATAGTTTAATGAGATTTTTTTTTTTAAATAAAATATTTTTGTAAAAAAAAAAAAGTGTGTGGTGCTTTTTTTTTTTTTTTTAAAAGTATCAATACAGGTCAGAAATTGACCTGCATTTAGCAAGCCTCTGGCACCAGAAGTGAAGGGGTTAATACCCCCAGCTGCTGTATTTTTGTTTGCCACTAGGTGTCTCCTGTCTACTTCTGTCTTACTTTGATAGCAAGGGAGACAGAGGCAGACCAGACACGCAGAGACAGCATGCTTTCTGTGCTGCCTCTGTCTCTCAATATGCCGGTAAATGTGATCGCTGCTACGGTGATCACATGAACCGGCACAAGCAAGAAGGGCAGAGACTGAACGCCCCAGTCTCGGAGAGCTCAGTCTCAGCCTGGCATTAATGATAGCAGCATGCATTGAGGCATGCTGCTATCATTTAAGCCATGACGGTCCTGGTACGTCATTGTTCCTTAACGCAAATCCAGCCATGATGTACCAGGACTGTCAAGGGTCCTTAGGGGGTTAAATAAATTATTTTTCATTAAAAAAACTGACTGAAAATTATAAGATATAGAATCATTTTATTTTACAAGGTTATTGTGATATTACACACACACTAATTAGTTCTTAATCAACAGCAATAGGCTTGTGTTACTCCAGTTTTAGCCGCTTTGCTGGTGGTCCATCCATGTTTCCTGTCATTTTCCTTTTCAGGTTGTTACTAGACAGTTTCACACTGTCTGCAGGTGGTCCATCCAGGTTTCCTGTCATTTTCAGGTTGTTACTAGACAGTTTCATCCTCTTTGCTGGTGGTCCATCCAGGTGTCCTGTCATTTTCCTTTTCAGGTAGTTACTAGACAGTTTCACACTGTCTGCAGGTGGTCCATCCAGGTGTCCTGTCATTTTCCTTTTCAGGTAGTTACTAGACAGTTTCACACTCTCTGCAGGTGGTCTATCCAGGTTTCCTGTCATTTTCAGGTTGTTACTAGACAGTTTCATTCTCTTTGCAGGTGGTTCATCCACATCCCCATTCATTTTCCTTTTGATGGTGGTTCTGGTCAGTGACAGTTGGAATTTCACTGATATTGAACTGGTCTGAGTGGCCTTCTTTGCGATGGGAGTCAGGAGATATTTTTTGCCCTCTATCATTTTCTTGATTATTTCTCCAGCTGTGGGTAGTGGAGCTGCTTGATTTGGATTGATCTTGTTAGGCGGAAAGTAAATCCCGTCCACAGTGCGCCCCTTCTTGTGCTTGTATGGGCAGTCTTTGTTTTTGCATTCATCGAATTTCTCCCAACAACATGGGAATCTGCAGCGCTTGTCCTTGGTCCACTGAACCTTCAGAGAGTGGTGGAAGCCTCCCCACTCTGCAGGATAACACTGCTCCTTTTTCAGGGCCATCGAGGAATGGCATGCTGGGCAGCTGTTGGTTGATATGAAGAAGTAGGCAGACTCTTCTTTTTTCTTTGACATCCTAGCTGCCTGGTCAGATGTCCAGATCTTCCTTCAACAAAAGTTGTATAATACGTATGGACTGAAGTCCAAGGATAATAGCTTTTAAAAGGTTTTTCCAATTAATAGAGATCACGTGAGACACTTGTCAGTTGCTCTCCCAATGGAAAAATGTTTTTGCTGTGCTGTAGACAACTACTAATATAACTACACAACATTACACTGTTCTCTCTCTGTGACATCATTTGTGATTCCATTGGTCTGTCTTTGACATCTGCTTTGATACCAAGATAAACCTATGTCTGTTTATGTAAGCTACAGCATAAACTTTTAAAAAATGTCAGTTAATTTAAAGGGGGTGTTTACCTCCTTGAATGCTAGAGATGTTTCCCAATGATTCAGTTTAAATCAATGGGAATTTTTATAATGTTTATATATACCCTATGGTGCAGCTAGTATATATATATATATATATATTTATATTATCAGATGCTACTCTCAAGGGCTGTTGCGCTTCTTTTTTGTATTTGATTTCTCCCTCTGACTTTCGGGTATAAATAATCCCAATTTAACCCCGTAAAACCCATCTGCGAGCACATGTGGCTGGAACTTAAGAACCACGAACCATTTTTTTTTTTTTTTTAAGCAAATTCAAATCAGGGATCCCCGAATGGCGTGAAGCCGTGCGGGGAGCCCTGAAATCCATGACGGTCCCGGCACATCACGGGTCCTTATAGCATGCCAACTCATGACATGCCAGTCATGGGTCCTTAAGGGGTTAAAGGCTACAGGGACTAATCCAACAAGAATAGGTCCATATTTATAAAATAACGACAACAATATATAAAATTGGGCTTTTAACCCCTTGAATGCTAGAGAGGTCTCCAATGCATTGTGAAGCAATACATTGGAGACCTCTCTGGCATTCAAGGGGTTAAAAATGGCAATTCAAATGCATGGGAATTTAGGAATTTTTATTTGTTCCCTATGGCTCAGTTGGTTTACTCCAGAATAACTCCAGTTGTTATACATACAGGCCTACGTTCTGGGCAAAACCACCAAGGGCGACAAATTAAATGTAACCTCTTAAGTGCTATAGACATCCCCAATGCATTCCATCACAGTGTGTTTGAGACTTCTCCGGCATTCAAAGGGTTAAACCCCCATTTAAATCAATGGGAATTTAAGGACATTCTCATTTTTCCTTTGTGCTGCCGTCGGGTTCTTCCTGAATTGCACCAATTTATTTTACTGGATTAGGTGCTTATAAAGGGCAGCAGAGAGAGGTGCATCTCCGGGACAAACCAACTGCACCATAGGGGAAAATGAAGATTCCAAATAATGTAAAGGGGTAGTAATGTTTCACAATAAAAATAGCTCCAATTAATCTTCATAGTATTTGGGCCATGGAGAGTGTTATTTCAGTACTGTCAGAGTTGTAGTTCAAGAGTAATTCAATGATAAATTATCCCCCTCCTGTCCCTTTTACTGATGTAACACTGCTCCCCTCAGATGTGGAATCTGGTCTCTTGACCGGACAGGTCACAGCAAGGGACAATCTTCTTACTGTGATCATAAGAAAAACCCTGCCCCCCTTGACAGGTATTTCAGGTTTTCCCTTATGATCACTGAAAATTGTCCCTCTCTGTCATCCATCCGGACAGTCTTGCTGCTCTGAGGAGTGTAGTGTTACATAAGTAAAAGGGGAGGGAGGGGGATACTTTATCAATCAATTACTCTTGTACTACAACTCTGACAGTACTGAAATAACACTCTCTAGCACATGATAGTTATAACTTTTCAATAAAGCAACCGTCAGCAGCGGAGGTAGTGTTTGCAGAACAATCCATCGCCCACCCCTGTGGTCTTGAACGGGCTGGCTATGATTACCTTGTGCAGAGTATCTCTACTGTGGTACTGCCAGCAATCAGCCTGGCCGCCTGCAAGGACATGGCATCTAGGAATGGATGAAGATGTTATCTCTTGAACAAGGGCACAAGGGGAAAATTCATAGGGGCTATTAAGGCTTTCTGGCAATAGTTATGTAAAAGTTGGTAATTATTAGGAGTATTTAGTTAAAGAAGCAATACCTTTTTATGAACACAATAAATACTGCGTATTTTAGAGTAGTTCTTGCTGAGTAAAACCAGGGTACTTCCACTGTGGGTGATGCATTGATTAAGAATTATTACAGTTTGATCTTAATTATGATTGCATCCTAGTGGCCAGAAATTTCACCTATTGTTCACCTAAGCGAAAATATATTAACCCTTTATGGACCGGTAGCGGTCCTGAAATGTCACCGGGGTTTGCGCCTTAAGGACTGGTGATGGTCCTGGCGCATCATGGGTTTTGTGTTCACAGCCCTTCCACGGATGTCTGAAAGTGACCGCGCCAATAACGCAGTGGTCAGTTTCAGACTCTTGTTTGGCGAGCCAGTACATGTGATCAGTCACATGTGCCGGCTCACCGAATGACATATATGCAGCCCTTAAGGTTGATACAATTCCAGGACCGCTGGACATTAAGGGTTAATGTCCGATATACTGATATATTTGTTTTGGCGATGCGATAGGAATATTTCACCATGGAGAATGCACACAGAATCTGTGTAAAATCTGTACATTTTCCCCTTTTCATCTCTGGTAAAGTGTGTGTGGGGGGGTGCATACTATCCCTTTAAACTGACAAATCTTATTTATCAGGTTAACTTCTGTTTAAAATAGAACCACATGTACTAAGTGAAGAAGACATTCATAAACATTATTTCTATCATTGACATTATGGGTTAATTAATACTGATTTATGTTTAAAATGCAACCATATACACTCAGCATGGTGAAACAAACATAGAAGTTAATAAAACACGTTCTTGTCATTGACATGAGGGTTAATATTAACTCAGTTTAAAAAAGAACCACGTGCTCATTGAAGAAATTCATAAAACATCATGCTCTTGTCATTGCACTCCAATTCATAATATATGATATAGAGTATATTATATATTAACCATTTGAGTGCAATGGCGAGAGCATGTTCTATGATTGTCTTCACTGAGAACATGTGGTTCTATGTTAATGGGATAGTAATACTTCGTTTTAACTTTATTTTATTTTGTAGGCATTAAAAAAACATGAAGAATGATATAAGTCTTATCTCTCAAACCTTTATGGTTTAAGAGATATTCACAAGCAAAGTTTCCCCTCCCGCCCCTTTTACTGATGTAACACTGTTCAACCAGATCAGAAGGGAGGTGCCCAGGTAGACTGCATAGAGGGACAATCTTCAATTAAGATACGGGAAAAACCTGAAAAACTTGTCAAGGGGGGAAGGGCTTTCATTGTTCTCATACAAAGAAGATTGTCCCCTTCTGTTATCTGTCTGGTCATACAACCAGATTCACATCTGAGAAGAGATGGCTTACACTAGGTAAAAGGGGCAGGGAGGGGAACTTTGCTTGTGAATATCTCATAAACCATAAAGGATTGAGAGATAGGACTTATATCATTCTTCATGTTTTTTTAATGCCTACAAAATAAAATAAAGTTAAAACAAAGTATTACTATCCCTTTAAACAGAGTTTAACCTGTAAAATACACTATTGAATTTGTTTTAAAGGGGAGCTACCACCCCACAAAAACTTAATCTTATTTAAGTCTTCATCTGGCGACTAGCTGCTTAGTAGCGCTAGTCGCCAGAAATATTACCCGGTTTACAAGATTTTCTACTTACTCTGAGGCGAACAGTAGCAGGAAGCACGGACATCTTGTCATAGTGACGTCCGTGCTCCTGCGCTGTCAGTCCCTTTTGGAGCTACACCATCCTATGGACTGCTCTGGTCTGTAGACCATAAATCTCCATAGGATGGTGTAGCAACAGCACCACTGTAAATTTTCAGGCCACTGTGATATTGCACCGAAAAAAAATTCAAGTTTAAGCTGTTATACTTTTTTAATAAAATATCTCTCAGCAGTGGGAGTACCCTTGTTTTATTCGGGGACATAAACCCCACAGCATATATTATTTTTTACATCTTAAGTATTACTATCTCGTTAAGGGGAATCCACACCCCAGGACTGCCGTCATCAAGGTTTATCTAAATTGGCTAAGAGCCGTACTACCAACCAACCCTAGTTTACCTGGATGAGAGAAGTGCTAGCCTGCTAGCTGTAGCCGCAAGGCTGGAGACCAAGTTCAATGAGACATGTTCTGAACCAGAAAGCCAAAAAACTGAGACTTATGCTTCACACAGCAAGCATTCCGCCATTCTGTGAGAAACAACACAATGGCATCAAGCAGAGCAATCAAATGCCCACAACACAGAGGCTAAGCAACACCAGCCTACCACCTCTAATTTTCCACCATATCCACCAGTAGAACACATATAAAGATATGCTTCATCAATACACACAGAAACTTGGGGGAGGGCAGGTGGGAAGCTCCTCCCTCCATGTGGTCCAGAAAGAAATGGCCACAGGGAAACCCACAATCCCTTGGGTACCTCACTTCCTCTACAGATCTTCCTGCCAAACACAGCTAGGGGAAGCGCTCCAGCACTCCAAACCAGCCCTCCGTCCCTTTGATATCACCATTGATCCCCCTATGCCCCCAGTCCCTTCTTACTCCTGGGGATTCCAATATGATTAGATTAATTGGTCTGTCTCTGACTGACTAATTTCTAATACATTTTTACAAAAAGGTGTGCTTTGAGATCCTTCTGTTGATGGACATGGATCTAGTCTAGATTTAAGCAGGATATAAGGGAAGTACTAACGCTTGGGTTTGTGTGGCATGGGTGTGTAATTCATTTTAAAATAAACCAAAAAAATACATTTATTTTAAACACATCAATAGATTATATATATATATATATTTCAGATATACTCAGCCTCAGGAGTTCCATGGACCATGGAGACAGCACTCAAAGATGTATATATTAAAAAGAATTGGCTTTATTCAGTTTGCCCTGATGAAGGTCTGATTGTTGACCGAAAACGTTTGGCATGGATTGAATAAAGCCAATTCTTTTTAATATATACATCTTTGAGTGCTGTCTCCTTGGTCCATGGAACTCCTGAGGCTGAGTATATCTGTATAGTCTATTTATTAAGGGACGTGCACCAATCGTTATCATGTATCTATGAGATGAGTGCCATTGTGTATCATCTTATATATATATTTCAGTAAATTAATGTATAACCTATACACCCACAGAAGAATGTCTTAAATATTCTATAAGTTTAACCCTATGGACATCAGACATCTCTGTGGAAATATACAATTAACAGTTATCTATATATATAAAAAAAAGACTTTGTGCCTGCCAAAACACACCCAGGGGAGGCATAAAGCAGTAGTTACTACTCCTATTGGGTGATTCAGTCATGCAGGGAGTTGGCCCGCCCCCACTATGCAGCCCGCCCACCACTACCAAAGTCAGAAAAAAACAATATGGCCACCACTTGCTCCTACACCACATGCCCCACTCACACAGCACCACACAAACACACACAGACCACCACACACACACATGCCCCACTCACACAGCACCACATACACACACAAAGGCAGAAAGAAATATGGCTGACACACACACACACATGCCCCACTCATGCACACAGACCACCACACACACAGACCACCACACACACACATGGCCCACTCACAAAGCACCAAACACACATGCCCCCATTCACACACACAGCACCACATACACACACAAAGCCAGAAATAAATATGGCTGACACACACACACAGTCACTCACCCTGACTCCCAGTGGCCTCAGCAGGACCTGTAGTGCAGCACCAGGGGAACAAAATGGCACTCAAAGGGTTAAGGTAGGTCCTCATTGCTCAATTATTTCTTCACTGTCATCATTTGCCATGCAAGACACAGGACAGACAGCCATCAGTTACACACTTAACCCACTGACTGCCACAGGGTTGTGTATTAAGTTTTACCCTTCAGGGAGTGTGTTCAAACCCCTCACACTGTAAACTTGCATTTCCCTCCCACTTCTCCTCCTTCCCCAGCCTATTACTAACACTTTTCCATATTTATGTTAAGCCCTGCCCCTACTTGTGATTAAGCCCCGCCCACTTTTAACCCAAATTGCCCCATTGCTCTCTCCACATCAGCACCACATGAGGGACTCCACAAGTAAAAGTTCCCAGGTATTACACACACATGCCCCACTCACACAGCACCAAACACACACTAAGCCAGAAAGAAAGATGGCTGACACAAAGTCACTCACCCTGACTCCCAGTGGCCTCAGCAGGACCTGTAGTACAACTACTGAAGGGTGCTATAGCACCAGGGGAACAAAATGGCACTCAAAGGGTTAAGGTAGGCCCTCATTGCTCAATAATTTCTTCACTGTCATCATTTGCCATGCAAGACACAGGACAGACAGCCATCAGATTCACACTTAACCCACTGACTGCCACAGGGTTGTGTATCAAGTTGTACCCCTCAGGGAGTGTGTTCAAACCCCTCACACTGTAAACTTGCACTTCCCTACCACTTCTCCTCCTTCCCCAGCCTATTACTAACACTTTTTCACATTTATGTTAAGCCCCGCCCCCTACTCGTGATTAAGCCCCACCCACTTTTAACACAGATTGCCCCATTTGTCTCTCCACATCAGCACCACATGACTCCCTTCCAGGGACTCCACAAGTCAAAGTTCCCAGGTATGAATACACTTCCCACTGCTATTTAACTCTCACATGCCTCTCTGTATCTTAACCATTTGACTGCCAGAGGGGTGCACAACTCATGAGTGCATGTGCTTCTGCTCATATATGTTGCGTGTGTGTGTGTACATCTCTGTTACATATGTGTGTCCATGTGTGCATCTCCAGTGTGTCTGTGTGTGTGTGTGTCTTTTGCATGTTTCTGCCGCTCACTGTGTGTATGTGCATACCTCCCAACATTTCACATGGCCAAAGAGGGACACTGTAGTTTTAGGAGATATTATTGGGGGCGTGGCTGGTGGGCAGGGCATTAGTAAGAATTTTTAGGTTATTTCATGACCTATTACTGGCTATTTATGTAACTGAATAAATGATTTAGTGCAAGACCAAATATTTTATTTGCACAGACTAATGTATAAACACATATACTGACGTTTATTGCTTTATTGCTGTAGAGCAAAGTAATACACACCACATAGTCAGGGCTGGTGCAAGGATTTTTGCCACCCTAGGCAAAACCTAATTTTGCCGCCCATTTCGCTTCGCCCCTTGTGCCCCACCCCTTTATACCCCACCTACTTATACCCAACCTCTTTTCATGATTGTCCTCTCTCTGCCCCCTGGGCCAGTCTGCCCCTGGTCTGGAGATGCCTGTAAGAGATGCCCCCCACCAGCTCCAACTTGCCCCTTATCAGCTTCACTTTGGCCCTATCAGCTGCACTTTGCCCCCCATCAACTCCAACTTGCCCCCATCAGCTCCACTTTGCCCCTATCAGCTCCACTTTGTCCCCCATCAGCTCCAAGTTGTCCCCCATCCGCTCCAACTTGCCCCATCAGCTCCATTTTGCCCCCTCTTCAGCTCCATTTTGCCCCCTCAGCTCCAACTTGCCCCCTCAGCTCCACTTTGACCCCCATCCTCTCCAACTTACCCCCATCAGCTCCACCTTGCCCCCCACCAGCTCCAACTTGCCCCCACCAGCTCCACTATGCCCTCTCAGCTCCACTATGCCCCCATCAGCTCCAACTTACCACCATCAGCTCCAACTTACCACCATCAGCTCCAACTTGCCCCCCATCCGCTCCAACTTGCCCCCATCAGCTCCACTTTGCCTCCCATCTGCTCTAACATGCCCCCACCAACTTCACTTTGCCCCCTCTTCAGCTTCACTTTGCCCCCTCAGCTCCAACTTGCCCCCATCAGCTCCACTTTGACCCCCATCCGCTCCAACTTGCCCCCACCAGCTCTACTATGCCCTCTCAGCTCCAACTTTCCCCTATCAGCTCCACTATGCCCCCCAGCAGCTCCAACTTGCCACCATCCGCTCCAACTTGCCCCCCCATCCGCTACAACTTGCCCCACCAGCTCCACTTTGCCCCCCCTTCAGCTCCACTTTGCCCCCCTCAGCTCCAACTTGCCCCCCTCAGCTCCACTTTGACCCTCATCCGCTCCACTTTGCCCCTATCAGCTCCAACTTGCCCCCACCAGCTCCACTTTGCCCCACATCCGCTCCAACTTGCCCCCTCAGCTCCACTATGTCCCCTCAGCTCCAACTTGCCCCCCATCACATACCTGTAGCTCCCGCGCAGTCTTCTCTTCAGTAATGCAGAGCGCGGCGGGAGATCATGACTCCCAGTGCGCTCTGCATTACTAAAGATCCGACCCAATAAGGGAGCGCTGTAACAACACAGACCTGACTGTGTTGTGGTTCCCGGCGTGGTGTGTGCGGGCACAGCTCTTCTCCGCTGCATGCCCGCGCCCCCAGTACGTGTGCGCCCTAGGCCGGCGCCTACCTCGCCTATAGGTGGAGCCGGCCCTGCACACAGTCTGACCTCCTAAAAAGAGGGACAACAGGGTGGGAAAGAGGGACAGAGGGATTTGGCCCTCAAACACGGACTGTCCCTCCTAAAGAGGGACACTTGGGATGTATGGTATGTGTCTGCCTGTGTGTTGCATATGTCTGTGTATATCAGTGTGTCTGCATTTCACACACGTGCGCCCAATGGTCATAACATGATGGGCAACGCCGTCACACGTTGCTAGTATACTATATTCTCTTTATTGATAAAATGGTATACTTTTATTGACCACCTGAAACAGGCGCACAATACCTGCTGAGATTCTGTCTCTCCTATTAAATGACAACCTTTTGGCACAACCTGACCAGGCTTTGATCACTACAGCACTCAAAAGGTTAAAGGGATTGTAATACTTAAAATGTAAAAAAAAATATGTTGTAGGGTTTATCCCCCTGAGTAAAATAAGAGTACTCCCACTGCTGAAAGGTGTTTCATTCAAAAGTTTAATTTTTTAGGTGCAATTTCACAGTAGCCTGAAATTGTACAGTGTCCCTGTTGCTGCACCATCCTATAGAGATTTATGGTCCTGGGACCAGAGCTGTCCATAGGATCGTATAGCAACAGCGCCACTGTACAATTTCAGGCCACTGTGATATTTCACCTACAAAATTCAACTTTGAAAATTAATAACTTTTGAATAAAACACCTTTCAGCAGTGGGAGTACTCTTGTTTTACTCAGGGATATAAACCCTACAACATATTTTTTTTTACATTTTAAGTATTACTATCCCTTTAAGGGAATTTGGTAGATGATTATTAAGAGTACATTAACTTATTACATTATATGAATGACTACTTCTGTAACCACCACCCTTTTGAGAAAATAATTGTGCATATGCCTCAGTATCTTTACCTTGCCAGTTGCCGCCAATCTGTAATTAAACCATACCCCTGGCATTTACAGTCAGTAGCTGCGGTCCCTCTCACACACACATTGTTGTGTGTCTCTCACCTGTGAGCAGGATGTTACGGGACCTCATAGCTGCCCAGTCACACTCTGTGTTTGTCTCTGCCATTGTGCACGAGGTGTGAGCGTCACGTTCAGTCTGTGGCACTGGCACCTCACACAGTCCAAAAGGGCTGGAGTGTCATGTCACTGACACGTCAATCGCTGTGCTTGTAGGGTCCTCACTCACTGGATTTATATGATGTAATAGTTACAGTCAAGAGGTATGAGGTTGGGAATCTGAGGAGGCCATCTTTGATTCTGGAAGGCTGTTTCGTGATTGGGCATTAGGGTATCTTTTTTTATTTACAATGTCTCCCCGCTCAGTCACCTCACTCCCCTCTCCAGATGCACACAAATACCGGCTTTTCAATTGCCAGTAGAGTAGTTATACCGGCACTGGCTCCAGTGCGCCAATTACCGGCTGTGCCGGTAAAATACCGTCCGGGTGTCAACCCTCCCCTGAAAGAGTTAAAAATGACTGTTTTATAGGAATGCATTGGCCTAACAGATGCACCATGCAGCTCTGCCCAATTTTAATTGTTCTTGTAACTCTTTCAGTGCTGAGTCATTCTCTCCTTCTCACTACCCATAACATTTACATATTTGTCCTTTAACCCCTTAAGGACCGGCAAAATCTGAGGTGGATTTCACTTAAGGACCGGAGCAATTCTGACCTTTTTGACTATGTCTTTGTTCAACAGTGTTTTCCCTCCAAGTCTTTTATCCCACCCCCATAAATTATATACTGTTTTTTTAAGCACAAATAGGACTTTCATTTGACTCCCCACTTATATGAATAACCCACCATTTACGTTATTAAAATAAAAAAAAAATTAAAAAAAAAGTAAAAAAAAACACCATTTTTGTTTTTTCTCTTGGGATCAGTTGGGCACAAAAGGTTACATTTTTATGGAGACTGCATGAAAGGTATGACCGGTCAGTCATACCTACAAAATGTGCAGTTTACAGTGGCCACTGTCCCCCCTGGGTGAAAATCCCCATGTCCCTTTTTCCCCACCCTATTTTGACACTTTTTTATCCGTGACAGTTGGCAGTGTGTGTAAGTGTATTACATAGCTCCACAACAATCACACTTCCAAAATAGTTTAATGAGATTTTTTTTTTTAAATAAAATATTTTTGAAAAAAAAAAAAAAAGTGTGTGGTGCTTTTTTTTTTTTTAAAAGTATCAATGCAGGTCAGAAATTGACCTGCATTTAGCAAGCCTCTGGCACCAGAAGTGAAGGTGTTAATACCCCCAGCTGCTGTATTTTCGTTTGCCACTAGGTGTCTCCTGTCTACTTCTGTCTTACTTTGATAGCAAGGGAGACAGAGGCAGACCAGACACGCAGAGACAGCATGCTTTCTGTGCTGCCTCTGTCTCTCACTATGCCGGTACATGTGATCGCTGCTACGGCGATCACATGAACCGGCACAAGCAAGAAGGGCTGAGACTGAACGCCCCAGTCTCGGAGAGCTCAGTCTCAGCCTGGCATTAATGATAGCAGCATGCATTGAGGCATGCTGCTATCATTTAAGCCATGACGGTCCTGGTACGTCATTGTTCCTTAACGCAAATCCAGCCATGATGTACCAGGACTGTCAAGGGTCCTTAGGGGGTTAAATAAGTTATTTTTCATTAAAAAAACTGACTGAAAATTATAAGATATAGAATCATTTTATTTTACAAGGTTATTGTGATATTACACACACACTAATTAGTTCTTAATCAACAGCAATAGGCTTGTGTTACTCCAGTTTTAGCCGCTTTGCTGGTGGTCCATCCAGGTGTCCTGTCATTTTCCTTTTCAGGTAGTTACTAGACAGTTTCACACTGTCTGCAGGTGGTCCATCCAGGTTTCCTGTCATTTTCAGGTTGTTACTAGACAGTTTCATCCTCTTTGCTGGTGGTCCATCCATGTTTCCTGTCATTTTTCTTTTCAGGTAGTTACTAGACAGTTTCACACTCTCTGCAAGTGGTCCATCCAGGTTTCCTGTCATTTTCAGGTTGTTACTAGACAGTTTCATCCTCTTTGCTGGTGGTCCATCCATGTTTCCTGTCATTTTCCTTTTCAGGTAGTTACTAGACAGTTTCACACTGTCTGCAGGTGGTCCATCCAGGTTTCCTGTCATTTTCAGGTTGTTACTAGACAGTTTCATCCTCTTTGCAGGTGGTCCATCCATGTTTCCTGTCATTTTCCTTTTCAGGTAGTTACTAGACAGTTTCATACTGTCTGCAGGTGGTCCATCCAGGTTTCCTGTCATTTTCAGGTTGTTACTAGACAGTTTCATTCTCTTTGCAGGTGGTTCATCCACATCCCCATTCATTTTCCTTTTGATGGTGGTTCTGGTCAGTGACAGTTGGAATTTCACTGATATTGAACTGGTCTGAGTGGCCTTCTTTGCGACGGGAGTCAGGAGATATTTTTTGCCCTCTAACATTTTCTTGATTATTTCTCCAGCTGTGGGTAGTGGAGCTGCTTGATTTGGATTGATCTTGTTAGGTGGAAAGTAAATCCCGTCCACAGTGCGCCCCTTCTTGTGCTTGTATGGGCAGTCTTTGTTTTTGCATTCATCGAATTTCTCCCAACAACATGGGAATCTGCAGCGCTTGTCCTTGGTCCACTGAACCTTCAGAGAGTGGTGGAAGCCTCCCCACTCTGCAGGATAACACTGCTCCTTTTTCAGGGCCATCGAGGAATGGCATGTTGGGCAGCTGTTGGTTGATATGAAGAAGTAGGCAGACTCTTCTTTTTTCTTTGACATCCTAGCTGCCTGGTCAGATGTCCAGATCTTCCTTCAACAAAAGTTGTATAATACGTATGGACTGAAGTCCAAGGATAATAGCTTTTAAAAGGCTTTTCCAATTAATAGAGATCACGTGAGACACTTGTCAGTTGCTCTCCCAATGGAAAAATGTTTTTGCTGTGCTGTAGACAACTACTAATATAACTACACAACATTACACTGTTCTCTCTCTGTGACATCATTTGTGATTCCATTGGTCTGTCTTTGACATCTGCTTTGATACCAAGATGAACCTATGTCTGTTTATGTAAGCTACAGCATAAACTTTTAAAAAATGTCAGTTAATTTAAAGGGGGTGTTTACCTCCTTGAATGCTAGAAATGTTTCCCAATGATTATATATATATATATATATATATATATATATATATATATTATCAGATGCTACTCTCAAGGGCTGTTGCACTTCTTTTTTGTATTCGATTTCTCCCTCTGACTTTCGGGTATAAATGATCCCAATTTAACCCCGTAAAAACCATCCACGACAGCACGTGGCTGGAACTTAAGAACCACAAAACATTTTTTTTTTTTTTAGCAAATCCAAATCAGGGATCCCCGAATGGCGTGCAGCTGCGCGGAGAGCCCTGAAATCCATGACGGTCCTGGCACATCACGGGTCCTTATAGCATGCCAACTCATGACATGCCAGTCATGGGTCCTTAAGGGGTTAAAGGCTACAGGGACTAATCCAACAAGAATAGGTCCATATTTATAAAATAACGACAACAATAAATAAAATTGGGCTTTTAACCCCTTGAATGCTAGAGAGGGAGACCTCTCTGGCATTCAAGGGGTTAAAAATGGCAATTCAAATGCATGGGAATTTAGGAATTTTTATGTCTTCCCTATGGCGCAGTTGGTTTACTCCAGAATAACTCCAGTTGTTATACATACAGGCCTACGTTCTGGGCAAAACCACCAAGGGGGGGACAAATTAAATTTAACCTCTTAAGTGCTATAGACATCCCAATGCATTCCATCACAGCGTGTTTGAGACGTCTCCGACATTCAAAGGGTTAAACCCCCATTTAAATCAATGGGAATTTAAATACATTCTCATTTTTCCTTTGTGCTGCCGTCGGGTTCTTCCTGAAGTGCAGCAATTTATTTTACTGGATTAGGTGCTTATAAAGGGCAGCAGAGAGAGGTGCATCTCCGGGACAAACCAACTGCACCATAGGGGAAAATGAAGATTCCAAATAATGTAAAGGGGTAGTAATGTTTCACAATAAAAATAGCTCCAATTAATCTTCATAGTATTTGGGCCATGGAGAGTGTTATTTCAGTACTGTCAGAGTTGTAGTACAAGAGTAATTCAATGATAAAGTACCCCCATCCCGTCCCTTTTACTGATGTAACACTGCTCCCCTCAGATGTGGAATCTGGTCTCTTGACCGGACAGATCACAGCAAGGGACAATCTTCTTACTGTGACCATAAGGAAAACCCTGTCCCTATTGACAGGTATTTTAGTTTTTCCTCATGATCACTGAAGATTGTCCCTCTCTGTGATCCATCTGGACAGTCTTGCTGCTCTGAGAAGTGCGGTGTTACATCAGTAAAATGGGCGGGAGGGGGATACTTTATCATATATATAATCCTTTATATAGCACACACAGAATACACTCATATTGGTCCCTGTCCCCACTGGGGCTCACAATCTAAATTCACCTCTCAGTATGTTTTTTGGAGTATGGGAGGAAACCGGAGTACACGGAGGAAACCCACGCAAACACAGTGAGAACATACAAACTCATTGGAGATGTTGTCCTTGGTGGGATTTGAATCCAGGACCCCAGCGCTGCAAGGCAACAGCGCTAACCACTGAGCCACTGTTCTGCCGTATCATTCAATTACTCTTGTACAACAACTCCGACAGTACTGAAATAACACTCTCTAGCACATGATAATTATAACTTTTCAATAAAGCAACCGTCAGCAGCGGAGGTAGTGTTTGCAGAACAATCCATCGCCCACCCCTCTGGTCTTGAACGGGCTGGCTATGATTACCTTGTGCAGAGTATCTCTACTGTGGTACTGCCAGCAATCAGCCTGGCCGCCTGCAAGGACATGGCATCTAGGAATGGATGAAGATGTTATCTCTTGAACAAGGGCACAAGGGGAAAATTCATAGGGGCCATTAAGGCTTTCTGGCAATAGTTATGTAAAAGTTGGTAATTCTTAGGAGTATTTAGTTAAAGAAGCAGTACCTTTTTATGAACACAATAAATACTGCGTATTTTAGAGTAGTTCTTGCTGAGTAAAACCAGGGTATTTCCACTGTGGGTGATGCATTGATTAAGAGTTATTACAGTTTGATCTTAATTATGATTGCATCCTAGTGGCCAGAAATTTCACCTATTGTTCACCTAAGTGAAAATATATTAACCCTTTATGGACCGGTAGCGGTCCTGAAATGTCACCGGGGTTTGCGCCTTAAGGACTGGAGATGGTCCTGGCACATTATGGGTTTTGTGTTCACAGCCCTTCCACGGATGTCTGAAAGTGACTGCGCCAATACCGCAGTGGTCAGTTTCAGACTCTCGTTTGGCGAGCCAGTACATGTGATCAGTCACATGTGCCGGCTCACCGAATGACATATATGCAGCCCTTAAGGTTGATACAATTCCAGGACCACTGGACATTAAGGGTTAATGTCCGATATACTGGCGTATTTGTTTTGGCGATGCGATAGGAATATTTCACCATGGAGAATGTACATAGAATCTGTGTAAAATCTGTACATTTTCCCCTTTTCATGTCTGGTGAAGTGTGTGTGTGGGGGGGGTGCATATTATACACAAGTCTAGAAAAACCCCCAGCTATCTGAGCCTCCCTCTACCTCTCCTCTCTCTCTCTCGTCCCACCCTCACCCTTTACCCTCTCCCTTCCTTTACCCATCTCTGACCCATCAGGAAGAAGGCAAGAGACCTGCCCATCGGGCAGCATGTTTGAATTTGCCACCCGTTTCTTTGGTTACACATACCTCCCAACATTTCAAATTGCCAAAGAGGGACATTTATGTTTTAGGGGGCATTGCTGGGGGTGTGGCTGGTGGGTGGGGCATTAGTGAGAATTTTTAGGCTATTTAATGACCTATAGACACCTCCTTGTGTAACCTAATAAATGACTTATAACAATATCAAAGTATTTTACTTACACAAACTAATTTATACTCACATATGCTGTCGTTTAAACAAACATTAATGTGAGTTTTATTGCTGTAGAGCACTGATACACTTCTATACACACACCACACAGTCTGATCTCTTAAACACAGGGACACCAGGGTGATACACTTCTATACACACACCACACAGTCTGATCTCTTAAACACAGGGACAGCAGGGTGATACACTTATATACACACCACACCATCTGATCTCCTAAACACAGGGACACCTGGGTGATACACTTATATACACACGACACAGTCTGATCTCCTAAACACAGGGACACCAGGGTGATACACTTATATACACACCACACAGTCTGATCTCCTGAACACAGGGACACCGAGGTGATACAATTATATACACACCACACAGTCTGATCTCCTAAACACAGGGACACCGGGGTGATACACTTATATACACACTACACAGTCTGATCTCCTAAACACAGGGACACCGGGGTGATACACTTATATACACACCACACAGTCTGATCTCCTAAACACAGGGACACCAGGGTGATACACTTATATACACACCACACAGTCTGATCTCCTAAACACAGGGACACCAGGGTGATACACTTCTATACACACCACACAGTCTGATCTCCTAAACACAGGGACACCAGGGTGATACACTTATGTACACACCACACAGTCTGATCTCCTAAACATAGGGACACCAGGGTGATGCACTTATACACACACCACACAGTCTGATCTCCTAAACACAGGGACACCAGGGTGATACACTTCTATAAACACCACACAGTCTGATCTCCTAAACACAGGGACACCAGGGTGATACACTTCTATACACACCACACAGTCTGATCTCCTAAACACAGGGACACCAGGGTGATACACTTATATATACACCACACAGTCTGATCTCCTAAACACAGGGATACCCGGGTGATACACTTATATACACACCACACAGTCTGATCTCCTAAACACAGGGACACCAGGGTGATACACTTCTATATACACACCACACAGTCTGATCTCCTAAACACAGGGACACCAGGGTGATACACTTATATACACACCGCACAGTCTGATCTCCTAAACACAGGGACACCAGGGTGATACACTTATATACACACCACACAGTCTGATCTCCTAAACACAGGGGCACCAGGGTGATACACTTATATACAAACCACACAGTCTGATCTCCTAAACACAGGGACACCAGGGTGATACACTTATATACACCACACAGTCTGATCTCCTAAACACAGGGACACCAGGGTGATACACATATATATACACACCACACAGTCTGATCTCCTAAACATAGGGACACCAGGGTGATGCACTTATACACACACCACACAGTCTGATCTCTTAAACACAGGGACACCAGGGTGATACACTTCTATAAACACCACACAGTCTGATCTCCTAAACACAGGGACACCAGGGTGATACACTTCTATACACACCACACAGTCTGATCTCCTAAACACAGGGACACCAGGGTGATACACTTATATATACACCACACAGTCTGATCTCCTAAACACAGGGATACCAGGGTGATACACTTATATACACACCACACAGTCTGATCTCCTAAACACAGGGACACCAGGGTGATACACTTCTATATACACACCACACAGTCTGATCTCCTAAACACAGGGACACCAGGGTGATACACTTATATACACACCGCACAGTCTGATCTCCTAAACACAGGGACACCAGGGTGATACACTTATATACACACCACACAGTCTGATCTCCTAAACACAGGGACAACAGGGTGATACACTTATATACACACCACACAGTCTGATCTCCTAAACACAGGGACACCAGAGTGATACACTTATATACACACCACACAGTCTGATCTCCTAAACACAGGGACACCAGGGTAGGAAAGAGGGACAGAGGGATTTGGGTGTAAAAGAGGTACACTTGGATGGTATGGTTACATCTTTTGTTTTTTTCAGGTCCTGGAAGGCCATGTATTTACATTTCCAGATTCACATTGCGAGTCCATCTATTGCCCTCAGTAACTGCACAGTGAGGACAATCTATGAATTCACTGTATAAAGATACATGAAAGCAGAGGGCTGTCTGTACTGTGGAGATCACACTTTCTGATAGATTTCCCCTCTCCTTGGTCCCCTGCCCGTCACTAACAGGATGGAAAGGGTTTATGTCTACTCAAATAAGTGTAGAATTTTTTAGCATCTTAAATTAATTCTCCCTTCCCGAAGCTGTCAGACATCCACACATCATCTCCAAACATGCCTCAAATGAGCTGATGGATGTAAACAAATGAATCATGGCTGGCGGTTTCTAAGTGCTCCTGTGTTCCAAAGTGACCCTTGGTTTGTGCACAGGAGCACTATTTAAATCCATCAGCTGATCGGCTGTATGTCTGAAGAGGGCTTATAGATGTCTGACAGCTTCTGGTAGGGGGAATTAATTTAAGCCCCTACACTTCATGCAGCGAGTAGCTATCCGGCTATTTTTATTCTAGTTTATAGTCCATTCTAGTTCATAATAAAGTAAATAATGCATTAGGGGTTGCGTCTCTTCTCTCCCTTTGTATGTTAAAGAGCCAGTGCTATGGCAAGATACCCCATGCATCAACACAGGGTAGGCAAATTTGCTTCTGTGAGCTTAAAGGGATAGTAATACTTCATTTTAACTTTATTTTATTTTGTAGGCATTAAAAAAACATGAAGAATGATATAAGTCTTATCTCTCAAACCTTTATGGTTTATGAGATATTCACAAGCAAAGTGTCCCCTTCCCGACCCTTTTACTGATGTAACACTGCTCAGCCAGATCAGAAGGGAGGTGACCAGGTAGACTGCAGAGAGGGAGAATCTTCAATTAAGATAAGGGAAAAACCTGAAAAGCCTGTCAAGGGAGGCAGGGTTTTCATTGTTCTCATAGGAAGAAGATTGTCCCCTTCTGTTATCTGTCTGGTCTATGGACTGCATTCCACATCTGAGAAGAGACTGTTTACAGTAGGTAAAAGGGGCGGGAGGGGGAAACTTTGCTTGTAAATATCTCATAAACTATAAAGGTTTGAGAGATAAGACTTATATCATTCTTAATGTTTTTTTAATGCCTACAAAATAAAATAAAGTTAAAACGAAGTATTACTATCCCTTTAAAGGAGCAGTAAACTTTTTTTCATGAAAACACATATTTTATAGAGCATTTCCTGCTGAATAAAACAAGGTCACTCCCATCTCTGTCACATGTTTTATTCAAAATGTATAGCAGTTTAAATAATCAGGAAGTGAATTTACTGTGTTTACTTCCTGACAGTTCTAACTGACAGGAAGTGAATTTACTGTGTTTACTTCCTGATTGTTCTAACTGACAGGAAGTGAATTTATTGTGTTTACTTCCTGATAGTTCTAACTGACAGGAAGTGACTCAGCAGTTTCTGTCACATTCTATGGAGAACTGTATGTGTCTGACTTTTCTGACTTTCCTCTCCATTAGAATCTAACAGGAAATCTAATTAGAATTTGACCAGTAGAGGGCACTGCTAATGTAAAAAAACATGGGTTTAAACTGTAATAACGCTGGAAATATAAATCTCTCAGCAGTGGGAGTACCCTTATTTTACTCAGTAGGAAAATCCCTACAATATATATTTTTTCATAAAAAAAGTTTACTGCTCCTTTAAGCATAACCCGATGCGCTATGTGTAATAACTTACTTTCCTATAGTTTTAAAAATATGCCATGTAAAAGGATCCCCCTTCCACCCCTTTTGGCAGCATCACACTCATCCTTGCATGGTCGGTTGGAGAGCGGCAACGGACAAACTGTAGTAAGCTAAGGAAAATCTGGGGTTTTCCTTATACTTACTGTCTTAAAGGGATATAAATTCAATTAATCTTCACAGTGTATGGGCCATAGAGAGTGTTATTTCAATGCTGTCAGAGTTGTAGTACAAGAGTAATTGAATGATAAAGTATCCCACTCCCATCCCTTTTACTGATGTAACACTGCTCACCTCAGAGCTGCAAGACTGTCCAGATGGATCTCAGAGAGGGACAATCTTTAGTGATCATAAGGAAAAACATGAAAAACCTGTCAAGCGGGCAGGGTTTTCCTTATGATCACAGTAAGAAGATTGTCCCTGGCTGTGAGATGTCTGGTCAAGAGACCAGGTTCCACATCTGAGGGGAGGAGGCTTACACTAGGTAAAAGGGGCGGGAGGGGATACTTTATCATTCAATTACTCTTGTACTACAACTCTGACAGTATTGAAATAACACTCTCCATGGCCCAAATACTATGAAAATTAATTAGAGCTGTTTTTATTTTGAAATATTACTATCTCTTTAAGTTTGCCCTTCACTGTGTCTGTCCGGTCCCACGACCGGATTGCAGCTCCAAGGGAAGGCATCAAGAAGGGTTGGGAAGGGGATCCTTTTATATGTCATGTCTTTAAACTATAGCAAAATAAGTTATTACACATAGCACAACGCATTATGCTTAACATAATGAAGACTCAGCGATTTACTTTATTTTAGCCATTACTATCCCTTTAAAGACACCTTAGTCCATACCAGAAGATGGTTTTTGGTCCAGTTCGCCACAATATCACCCAACTGGCCTCTGTAGACGTTTAACATAATAATTGTCATGTGTATCTCTCCTGTGGTGTTCAGACAGATATTCTCCACAGAATGTGCTAGTAACAACTTCATCAGGAATGAAGCTGTTAGTCACTTTCTGACAGTTTGGGTGGTTATAACTTCTGAATAAAAGCAACTACCAGCAGTAGAAGTACCCTTGTTTTATTCAGCAGGAAAAAGTCCTATAACACATAGGTTATCATTAAAAAGTTTACTGCTCCTTTAAAGTCACTGAACGCATTCTGATGAAGAGGTCAGCATTTTGACTTTGAAATGCGTTGGGAAAACGGAGTGAAGAATGGAGGTATAATGAAACACTCATTTGGTTAATGTGCCAAACAGACAGCTATGTTAGGGTGACCACATTTCCATTCTGCCATTCTGGGACATGTGGTCACCCTAGTCCCGCGGCTGAGGCTCCCGCTGGCGCTGACCATCTTTCTGAGGCTGACAAAGAGTAAGAGTTCCATTGGGAACAGCCTCAGAAAGATGGTCAGCAATGGCGGGAGCCTCAGCCGTGGGTCTCACTTGCAGCGGCAGCATACCTGCTCCACCCCAGCTGTCTCGCATGCACCAGTCCAGCCAGCCAATGAGATGTATTTGCTATATGGTCTTCATTGGCTGGCTCTGCCAGCCAATGAGGACCATATAGCAAATACATTTCATTGGCTGGCTGGACTGGTGCGTGTTGCTCCATTCCGGGACTCTTTGTTGTACCGGTGAGGGGTGACGCGGGACACAGACCACCAATAAGGGACAGTCCCGGGCATTCCAGGACGTGTGGTCACCTTAAGCTATGCTGACCAGTACTTGTAAAGGAAATAACCGACTATTGCGCAGCCACCGCTGTAGTCCAATTTGAATGTGTGGCCCTAGAGCTGAGACTAAGGACGCCCACACCAGATCTCAATAAATGGTGGAGAATGGTTAAACATATGAGTGACCATGAGTTGCACTAAGCTGAACAATAGCATTTACTTTGCTAATGTAGAGGTGGAAGATAAGAAATCCATATTATTTTATTTTATTTAGAAAATGTTTTACCAGGAAGAATACATTGAGATTTCTCTTGTTTTCCAGTATGTCCTGGAGTGTTTACAGCAAAGAGTTACGTATTTGCACAAATACAGAGACATTCTATACACACACACACACAAACACACTAAAAATGTTTTGTATAGTTGAATATTGTTTTTAGATATAAAGAAGCAGTTATTTTTAAAGGGATAGTAATGTTTCATAATAAAAACAGCTCTAATTAATCATCATAGTATTTGGACTTTGGAGAGTGTTATTTCAATTCTGTCAGAGTTGTAGTTCTAGAGTAATTCAATGATAAAATATCCCCCTCCCGCCCCTTTTACTGATGTAACACTGTTCAGCCAGATCAGAAGGGAGGTGCCCAGGTAGATTGCAGAGAGGGACAATCTTCAATTAAGATAAGGGAAAAACCTGAAAAACTTGTCAAGGGGGGCAGGGCTTTCATTGTTCTCATAGGAAGAAGATTGTCCCCTGCTGTTATCTGTCTGGTCTATGGACTGGATTCCACATCTGAGAAGAGATGGCTTACACTAGGTAAAAGGGGCGGGAGGGGAAACTTTGCTTGTGAATATCTCTTAAACCATAAAGATTTGAGAGATAAGACTTATATCGTTCTTCATGTTTTTTTAATGCCTACAAAATAAAATAAAGATAAAATGAAGTGTTACTATCCCTTTTAGGATTTTAGTCTGGGAGAAGATCTAATTTTTTCAGGTAGGTTATTCCTGACTTTCGGAACTCTGAAGGAAAAGGCAGATGGACTGGCTTCTATAGATTATTCATAAAAAGGAACATGTTTTCAAGATAGTGTTAAATTAATACGGACAGATTAAATCCCACTAATGGGTAGGAAGAGATATATATATATGACAGCTGCATTTCTTCATGGATATCTGTTTTTTAAGAATCTCAAATAGTGTGCAGTATTAAAAAAAATTATGTTTTTTCTGCATGTATGTTTTTGGGAGAATCTGATTCAGTAATTATCGCTATTACTAGATATGATCACACCGATATCTCTATTCTTTAAGTTAGATTGTATCCAAATGAATTGATATCACAATTTGGACATATACTATGGGAGTTTATTTTATGTTTTATTTTATATAGTTTTTGATATGTTTATAGTGGATACCATATTGACATCTGTGGTTAGTGGTTCAGCACCGGCAGCAGGTTCAGTACTAGCAGCAGGTACAACACTAGTGGCTGCAGTTACAGAAATGGTGGCACTGGCAGCAGAGGCAGAACATCTAGGAACAGGTACAATACTAGTAGCTGCAGTTACAGAAATGGTGGCACTGGCAGCAGGGGCAGCACGTCTAGCAATAGGTACAACACTAGCGGCTGCAGGATCAGAAAT
This sequence comes from Rhinophrynus dorsalis, assembly GCA_037306005.1. Classification (NCBI taxonomy): domain Eukaryota; kingdom Metazoa; phylum Chordata; class Amphibia; order Anura; family Rhinophrynidae; genus Rhinophrynus; species Rhinophrynus dorsalis. The sequence goes on from CM074718.1 coordinate 21,514,550, forward strand.
GGTGGCACCGGCAGCAGGGGCAGCACGTCTGGCAACAGGTACAACACTAGTGGCTGCAGGATCAGAAATGGTGGCACCGGCAGCAGGGGCAGCACGTCTGGCAACAGATACAACACTAGTGGCTGCAGGATCAGAAATGGTGGCACCGGCAGCAGGGGCAGCACGTCTAGCAATAGGTACAACACTAGCGGCTGCAGGATCAGAAATGGTGGCACCGGCAGCAGGGGCAGCACGTCTGGCAACAGGTACAACACTAGTGGCTGCAGGATCAGAAATGGTGGCACTGGCAGCAGGGGCAGCACGTCCAGCAACAGGTACAACACTAGTGGCTGCAGGATCAGAAATGGTGGCACCGGCAGCAGGGGCAGCACGTCTAGCAACAGGTACAACACTAGTGGCTGCAGTTACAGAAATGGTGGCACTGACAGCAGGGGCAGCACGTCTAGCAACAGGTACAACACTAGTGGCTGCAGCTACAGAAATGGTGGCACTGGCAGCAGGGTCAGCATGTCTTGCAGCTGACCTGTCCTGCTCTCACTATCCTTTTCTCCCTCCCTTCCCATTCCCTTTTCTCTCTCCCTTCTTATTAAATTCCCCAAGATCCCTTGGGGTGATTTAGGGGGACTGCACAGCATTGGTTCAGTACTGCTAGTCACTTCCTCCTCCTCCTCAGACTCAGTGGACACATAATGGTCCTTCCAGCTCCTCCATTGATTTTTTTACCCTGCTCATAGTGATAGGAGCCACTATGAGCCTCTCCCGCCTCAATTTTTGCTGAATATCACAAGAGAACAGCACAGCACGTCTATCTCACTCTGAAGCTGCTTCTATTGTGTTTGCCTTCAGCGAAAACATCACGTTTTTATAACGGAAGTGCGAAAACAATGTAAATCAATGGGCAAAAACTTTTTAGCCATTGAAAAAATGGAGAAAGATTTTGGTCAATGGGCGAAAAATGTGAAAACTTTAACCGCTAGTTTTAAAGTGGATTTTCCTGCGAAAAAGCGGATAACAACATGGTTTTCACGAAATTTATCACGGGAACATGGCGACAACTTTCACCTATCCCTACCCACTGGTTCATAAGTTTCAGAGCTTTAAATGAGTGCCATATTATCTAGAGGTTCCACTGCAATTATTACATTACTGAGCTCCTCGTGAGTATGTCTCATAATTTCATGCTGCTGAGAAAATTTGGATACACAAAACATAATATTACTCTCTTCCATCTGGTGGTTTCTACCTTCCTAATTTTTATGATGGCATGTATTTTTCACCCTATTACCATCCCAGCGGTTATCAACTGTTTTCGTGATGGGCTGTCTCAGCACTGCAGGGAGGGATATCCGGTTGGTTACCCAGAGACAAGTCAGCGGAGGAGCTGAACATGACCTTGGCATAAAGCTGTGCTGGTAAAGTGAAGGAACCTCCTTCTCCTCCGCTTTGCTGTCCTATGCAGCATGGAACTTCCCCCTTGCTCCGCTGTTCCCTGGTAATCTGAACCATGTAATCTATAGGGATGCCGGGGCTGCATGCTGTTCAATGCCCCTTCTCGCCCAGTCAAGTGACTACAAAAGTACGCCCCAAGGACCAGGCTCTGGTAGACAAAATTATGGCCTAGTAGAGGCTGCTGTGCGTAGTTTCATAGCACGACCTGACAATCTCATGTTTTCATGCAGCGTAAGATTTTCAGGTCGCCATTTTTATCATGGCAACATGGTTAATGCGCCATGTGGTTGCATGCTTTTTTGCGTGCAACCTTTTAAAAGGATACCTGTTCGGATACAGCTTATATTGTGTCATATATCTATTTTGCTGTTATTGTTTTGTTAACGCTACGGTTTCTCTTCTGTACATGGTTTTTGTTCTTACGCACCATTGGAGTAGGGTATTCGCCCGAGCTGCTTCCATATTAATATATTTGTCATTTTCCCATCCATCTGAGCTCCACTGTATTATTTTATAAAATGAAGCTGTTACTCACTTCCTGTCAGTTATTCTGCATAGAATGTGCTAGTAACAGCTTCATCAGTAATGAAGATGTTAGTCACTTTCTGATAGTTTGGATGGTTATAACTTTTGAAAAAAAACAACTACCAGCAGTGGAGATGGCCTTGCGTTACTCAGCAGGAAAAGTCCTATAACATACAGGTTATCATTAAAGGGATAGTAATGTTTCATAATAAAAGCAGCTCTAATTAATCATCATAGTATTTGGACTTTGGAGAGTGTTATATCAATTCTGTCAGTTGTAGATCAAGAGTAATTGAATGATAAAGTATCCCCCGTCCGCCCCTTTTACTGATGTAACACTGCTCACCTCAGAGCAGTAGGGAGTGTCCAGGTAGACTGCAGAGAGGGACAATCTTCAATTAAGATAAGGGAAAAACCTGAAAAAACTTGTCAAGGGGGGCAGGGCTTTCATGGTTCTCATAGGAAGAAGATTGTCCCTTTCTGTTATCTGTCTGGTCTATGGACTGGATTCCACATCTGAGAAGAGATGGCTTACACTAGGTAAAAGGGGAGGGAGAGGAAACTTTGCTTGTGAATATCTCTCAAACCATAAAGGTTTGGGAGATTGGACTTATATCATTCTTCATGTTTTTTTAATGCCTACAAATTAAAATAAAGATAAAATGAAGTATTACTATCCCTTTAAACAGTTTACTGCTCCTTTACAGTCACTGAATGCCTTTATTGCAGATCTGTTATAATGATCTACTGAAGAATAAACTGGTTCTATTGTAGCATGAAATGAAGTCATTTTTGACTACTACAATATGTTTATCTTTTGCAGAAGCCTCGTGAATCAGAGACATCTGGTCACTTAATATCTCCATCCATCATGTAAAGATTTCCTTAGTGGCCGATCCTCCACATGCTGCCTGAAAGACACTGTTCTCAGTGCATAAATCTAATGTTTTCGGCATAATGGGGTTGCACACTCTCCTCTTAACATCCCCGAGGGAAGACAGTTTCCTAATTGAAAGCAGGTGCTCTGACAAGTTCTGGTAGTACCTTGGCTGACTTTGAATCTCAAGTTTGATCTCATCAAATTTTCCTTCCTCCTCCAAACTTGCTGGGTGGTTTGTAAAATGAGTACGCTCTAGAGTCCTCCTGGCATTGTCATTCCACCTCCCACCTAGTGGATTTACGGGGCTCCTTTTATAATCTGAGAAGACTGAATCACTTCTGGCAGCGATGGGGATGAGTGCACGTTAAACATAATAAACACCAGCTGGAATTCAATTACTCTTCTAGGTTTGTTTTATTATATATTTTTTACATAACATCATTGAGATAATACTTATTTTTTTAAACAGGTCTAAAAGGGCCTGAAATGTATTCAATAACTCATTATGCTATTGTGTTTATGACCCTAGTCATGTTGTGGTGTGCTTGTGGTCTGTGATGTTGCCGCTGTTAGTTTCAAGGACTGATAATGAGGATCTGGAAAAATTCAGGTTCCATTCAAATCAACTAAGAACAAATCTTGGAGGATGGAATGAGAGAGAGACAGCAGAGGGCAAGAGCGAATGTAAGGGTTTAATGTAAGAAGAGTGGAAGGGGCAGGTCATGAGGAATGGTAAAGGGGGAGTGTCACACTCTGCCTTTTTATTTTGCCCTCATCTCCTTCCTTTCTTGGTTGTTCCTTCCCTTGCTTGTCTTTGGTTTCCTTGATTTTAAATTGTCATGGGTTCCATTCAATCCTTGCTTGGTTATCGAGCTAGTTTGATTCTGAGTTTCCTGTTCACAGCTACTTTGATTGACCTTCTGAATTAGTAGCTGGCTTGTTCCTGGCTTTAGCTCGTTTTACCCTCCATTACTTCTGACACCCCCATTTACTCTGGCCTGCCTTTTGGCTATGCTATTGTTCTTCCTACTACAGCCCCTGGTACCTCGGCCCTACTGACCTTGAGTCCAATTTTGTGGTTGGCTGCCTACCTCTATGTGGAACTTGTCTTCTGTGGCTCTGTCTACTTCCTAGCAAGGGCTGTCTTGTGTTGACCTCTGTGCTTCTCTGAAGAACTCGCTATATGGGTGATCTCTTACTTCTGGCTGCCTTAGCCAATTGTGAGCTCTTTCAGCACTTTCTTCAATATTTCTGCTGGTTTGCTTTTCCCCTCATTGGTGGGTTCACTAAGCTGTATTAGACCATTATGTTAGGCAGATACTGCCATTCCTGTCAGTACATATCCTCCACAGGAGGGTTCACTAAGAGGTCCCAGCTGATACATTGGGCAGGTTCTGCCATTTCTTCCAGTACATTCCCTCCTCAGGATGGTTTACTAAGTGGTCCCAGCCAGATAACGCCATCCCTGCCATCTTTGGTCAGCTCCCTAAGAGTGGAGGTAGCCTTCTGCTATCTCCCGTATCTAGCTGTCAGTCCACTAGTACCTTTGGATCATTCTTCCTTTGAGGAGTCCTCTACCTCCCCTTTTTAGTGGACCTAGTCTGCTCCGCATTAGGAAGTCTTGTTTTTAAATGGTCTCAGCCCGCTGTTCCAGACTGGAGACTTTGCCAGAACTATCAGCTCCGGTGCTTATCTCCTGTTCCTGTGGGCTTCTTCTCTGCCTCTCCAGAGATCATAGTTCTGCATATCAGGGTCCTATTCTCACTGGAAGGCCTACATCTTCTTCTCGGTTCACAATCAATGCAATGCTGGTCAGGGACCTGGCTCAACTGGCGTAGGACATCTGGCTTCGCACCCAGCACCTTTATTTGGCTTTGGCTGCAGCAAGACATTCTTGGGACAGGCACTGATCACCATCTTCCCACTCCAGCGTCACTCCTAAGCATCTGAGATTCACATACATTTAGATTCCAATCACAACATCAAGGAGATGGAAACAAATGGACTTACAATGGGAAGTAAAGGAGAACACGACAAGGGATGCAAAGAGGGGCTGGTCAAGGAAAGGGAAGGGAAATGGGCTTGAGATTATGAATGTGTCGGGGGACTGTGTACGGAAAGCTGGAAGGTGAGAGACCTTCCCTATCTTGCTTGGACAAGTTCTCTTGACAGGAACATTCTGTGAATAATGTCTAAGGGCGAATTCTTTTTTTAAAACTTTAAAATGAAAGAACTACTTCTCGGGATGGGTTCTTTGCACTTCTGAAATGTCCTTCTTTGCACATTAAAACAATTTGCAAAATTCTTGTGCTCGTCCTTATCTGGGAGCGCCAGGGGTCATGGAAACATTGGCCCATATTTATAAAAGTAAACAGGAGTTATTCTGGAGTAATCCATCTGTAATAACTGTCTAGAGACACACAACAGTGGAAATATAAGCCTCTTGGAGCCAGACCCTGAGAAGGAGTAAAACTGCACAAGCTTTTACTAGAAAATATGGCAGCAATAAACTATATGAGCAACAAAACATATGGGAACCCAGGAGCAGGTCAACACAGTAAACAAGAAAGTTGCAAGTCGCAGTACCAGTTAGGGATGATCTGAGAGGGTAGACAGGGCAAGCAGTGGTCTGAGCAGGCAGTTCTAGTTAATCATCATAGTGTTTGAACTATGGAGAGTGTTATTTCAATTCTGTCAGAGTTGTAGTTCAAGAGTAATTCAATGATAAAGTATCCCCCTCCCACCCCTTTTACTGATGTAACACTGCTCAGCCAGAGCAGAAGGGAGGTGCCCAGGTGGACTGCAGAGAGGGACAATCTTCAATTAAGATAAGGGAAAAACCTGAAAAACTTGTCAATGGGGGCAGGGCTTTAATTGTTCTCACAGTAAGAAGATTGTCCCCTGCTGTTATCTGTCTAGTCTTACAACCAGATTCCACATCTGAGAAGAGATGGCTTACACTAGGTAAAAGGGGTGGGAGGGGGATACTTTATCATTCAATTACTCTTGTACTACAACTCTGACCGTATTGAAATAACACTCTCCATGTCCCAAATACTATGAAGATTAATTGGAGCTGCTGTTTTTGTGAAACATTACTATCACTTTAAAGTGAAATTAATGGAGCTTTAAAAGTTGCTCCCCGAGACTTCTGTACGTTAAAAGGAACAGATTGCACTAATTCTAATACCTTACTTGTTTGTAGAGATAAAGATCCCCGCCTGCCCCTTTCTGGCCAACTCCCACGGAATCTGAGATCGTGTCGTGCGACTTGACGGCTGCAGCGAGGGACAAACTTCAGTAATTAAATATAAGGGAAATCCTGTCCCCCTTGACGAAGGAGGACAGGATTTCCCTTTGCTTACTGAAGTTTGTCCCGACCAGCTGCCCCGACCAGCCTGCATGTTCTCTGTGATGTGGGGAGAAGGGGCGGGCGGGGGATCTTTATCTCTTCATAACTTGAACTACAAACAAGTAAGGTAATAGACAAAGTGCAATAGGTTACTTTTAACATACAGAAGACTCAGAAAGCAACTTTTAAAGCGCCATTAGTATCACTTTAAATTGCGCTTTTAACCCCTCCAATGCATTCAGAGAGGTCTCCAATGCATTGAAAAGCAACACATTGGAGACCTCTCTAGCATTCAAGGGGTTAAAAATCTCTATTCAAGTGCATGGGAATTTAGAAATTTTAATTTCTTCCTTTTGGCGTGGTTGGCGTACTCCAGAATAATTCTAGCTTCCTTTTATACATATGGACCACAGAGCTATATGGAAAAGCCAAAAGCAGTGTGCCTACAGCATTAAGTGTAAAAATAAATTTAAAATGTACACAAACAAACAAAAGGATAGATATAAGGGAGCAAAGAAAAACACCCCCAAAAAACTGGAGACTTTTAATCCCAGCCAAACTAACACATTCAACTCTCCTGACTACACTGGTTCCTCCTGTGCGATTGGTTCCAATTGCTAGCCTATACCGAGCATGTGACCTGACTCTTCCTTGTTATTGGCTGCATCACACACCAATCAAGATGCAAAAATATTGCTTGGCCATAATAGCTTTATATCTCTATAATGACATCAAAATATTAAAGACGTGTCTGGGGAACTGAAGTTCCCTTCACTTCCTTGGTTTGCCCTAATTTGAGCAATAAGCTCCTCCTTTTCAATTAGTCTTACTTTCAGTATATTCTGTTAAATGATATTGGAACCCATTCTTTCAGCAGTGATCTTTTATTCAGTAAACAAAGTATAAATTGTAGGACCTTTCCTGCTATGATATGATTTCTTCCAAAATTATTACAGCTCAAATTGTTAGTAACACTACCACTCTGTGTCCAGACATTTCTTTATTGCGTTGCATTCTATGGGAGAGCTGGGACGCAGGCTTCTCTTCTCTATAGAATGTGATAGCAACAGTTCTATGACTTTCTGAAAGCTTGAACTGTAATATCTTTTGTAGTAACCATTTCACCAGAAGTGGAAGCAACTTTGTTTTACACAGTAGGAAAAATCCCTACAATATACATCTGATTCTCATAATAAAATTTAATGGGGGGAGATTCACAAAGAGGTGATAAAGTGGGGATAACTTCTCCAGTGATATCACTTATCCAGTTCCTATGTTATTCTATGTTCCACAGAATAACATCGGAACTGGAGAAGTGATAAACTTGAGGGGTGGGATTCACTAAGCGGTGATAAAGAGGTGATAAAGGAGAGATGACCTCTCTAGTTTATCACCTCTCCAGTTTCTCTGTTATTCTATAGAGCCTATTCACTAAGATTTCTTCATCGTTGGAGATGTTAGTGAATAGGCTCTATAGAATAACATAGGAATTGGAGAAGTGATAAACTGGAGAAGTCATCTCTACTTTATCACCTCTTTATCACCGCTTAGTGAATCTCCCACCCACCGAAAGTCATCTCCATTAAAAAACATTAAAAATGATATAAGTCTTATCTGAGATATTCACAAGTAAAATAAAGTAAATTTCCCTTTTTCTGGCTGTTTCAGCCAAGTCTGCCATCTAGTGGACAGATTTAGAATCCGGTCCACAGATCAGCTGGCAGCTCTTTAGCAGTGCTGAGATCACGATCTTTAAAAATAATTTATTCACTGGAGTGGTCTGCAAAGTTTGCTTGCAAGCCAGGCACACTTTGTAGACAGTTCCAATGAAGCAGTTCTTTTTAAACATCATGAACTCAGCACTGCTAAAGAGCTACCAGCTGATCTGTGGACCGGATTCCAAATCTGTCCACTAGATGGCAGACTTGGCTGAAACAGCCAGAAAAAGGGAAATTTACTTTATTTTACTTGTTAATATCTCCCAAACCATAAATGTTTGGGAGATAAGACTTATATCATTTTTAATGTTTTTAATGGGCTACAATATAAAATAAAATTATTTTCAAGTATTACTATCCCTTTAAAAAAAAAAAAACATTTTTGCTTTTGTATTTAACCTCTTGCATCTGTAAAAATCTTCCTCTCAGTTTATCCCTTTAACGACGTGACTAGCGCTCATATTAACACACCCCAGTGTGAGTTATACATATTTATATAAACGCACCATTCGATGAATCATGTCCTCCATTAATCTTATTTTACTGCGTGATTGAGCAATATGGCAAGATCTAGCCAGGGAGAAGAATTCTAATAGTCTAATTGGTAAACACTGTTAATTGCATTCAAATGACATTCACCTTTACCTGTATAATATACATGTTTTTCTGCATGCTGAAGATCTTTTTTTAATTAAAGGAATGCTAATGATTAAAACCATGTTCATTTAAAATATTAAAAGATATATGTATATGTTTTAAAATAGTATATACATGTATGTGCCTGCAACCCTCTATTTATATCTAATATAGGAGGCAAATAGAGTCAAGTCGATACCTTTATTGGCTAACTATATAGTTCTAGGATGCAAGCTTTCAAGACCTCTTAGGTCTCTTCCTCAGACATGTTATATAACATGCCTGAGGAACAGACCTAAGAGGTATTGAAAGCTTGCATCCTAGGTCTGTTTAGTTAGTCAATAAAGGTATCGACTTGACTCTATTTGTCTCCTGTATTTCTATGGTTAACACGGTATCAACTCTCATCTGTTATATCTAATATGACGTTGGAAAAGTAGTCCCTGCTGTCTGATATTCACCAAAGTGGTTAAATGTATACTAATTATTAAAATCCTGCATGTGGGTGGCATGACATAAAAATAATATTTCATAACATATAATTTTGCCTAATAACAAAACCAGTAAAAAGAATCATAGAACAATAAGGGCCGTATGTTCAAAGAAGCAGTGAAATAACTTTTGTCGTTTGTAACAACTTTTCAAAGTACAGAGTCGTTGGGCTCATCAATATTTTCAGAGAGTGTCGGTTGTGATTGGAAATACGTCGCTTGCCCTGACTGAAATTGTTGTATGTAACAACAAAAAATATCTTAACTAACGACAAAAATGTCTTAGCTAAAGACAAAATTCTCACATTCAGAACTACACATTCCCTCCACTTTTTTCTTAACGTATAAATTTTGTCTTTTGCAAGACATTTTTGTGTCGTTAGTTACGACAAATTTTCTTTTCCTCTATACGACACTGGAGATTAGTTCAGTCACGCCCTTGCCCCACCCCTTTGACTGGCAAGTCTGGAGCTGTGTCGTATACAACGGACATTACTAGTTTTTTGTTGTATACTCTATAGAAAATATGTCGTTCATGCATTCAATTACTTATTTTTGGCATTCGTACAACATATTTTGTTGTTATCCTTTTGAACACATGGGCCAAAGAGTAATATATATAAAATTCAATATAATCAAAATATTCAAAGTAAAAATCGATCAACCTATCCATTTCCAATTCAGATTCAGCAATATACATCAACCCGATTAACCATAGTAATATAATTCTGATTTAATAGTGCATAATTTCATAGTCATATACAACCTAAAAAAACATGTGCTATAGTGACACTGATTGAAAAGTCCCACGCAGAAAAAATCCGGATAACGATGAATAAATCCAAATTGATTAATTCAAATAAATCAATCAGTCTACTTTAGTTTGATTGATTAATAAAACCATCCGTGATAATCAATGAGATGGGTCTCTTGTGATGATATAGAGTGATCCTGGATTTAATATAAAGAAAGAGACTTCAATTCTATTTAATCCATAAATAGTGTATCTGCTTCTAAAAGAACAATATTTATTAAAGGGATTGTAAACCCCCAAAAAACTGTAAGCCAAATGATAGGAATAATAAAAATATACTTAATGCCCTCATTCCCATCACTCAAACCGTTCTCCGATCCCTCCCCTTTCTGCCTGACGAGCTGTAAAGCTGTCAGAGGCAGAATCCGGTTGCCCGACTGTAGTCGGCTCTTCAGGAGTGCTGACATCGGGATATATAACTATAATTCTTCATGTGTATGGTCTACAACGTGTGCCTGACTTACAAGTACACATTGTAGACCATTCTGATGAAGTAATTATAGTTAGATATCTCGATGACAGTGCTTCTGAAGATCCGCCGTCTGGTCTCGGAAGCAGGAACTCATGATGTCTGCTATACAGCAAACGCATGAGAAGTGGGAGGGAGCGGAGAGCTTTATTTTCTTTCATCTCTCAAACCATAATGGTTTGAGAGATGGGAATGAGGGCGTTAAGTATGTTTTTATTATTCCTAGCATTTGGCTTACAGTTTTTTGGGGGGGTTACTATGCCTTTAAATGAATATATAATGATGTATAAAGTGATTTTGTTAATCATATAGTGAGGATAAGTCCAATGGGAACAAACAAGTAAAGGTGATAAATGAAATGTTGATTAATGGAAATGTCCAAATATTTAAATGTTTTCTTGGAAATGGAGCATAAATTATTTTATTAAAGCGGAACAATTGCAACACAACAATTACATCGACTGTATTCAAAATTAATTCCCATACATCTTCTCACTCGTGGCCAGTGTGTTGATTTAGCAGGATTGGATGTCTTTTATAACTACATATATAAAATCATTTCCAATATATCTTATTAGAGACCCGAGACTATAAACACTATGAGGACATCTTGAATTAAAGGGATAGTAATGTCTCTTCAAAGACTTTCACGGAGTCTTCTGTATATTAAAGGAGCAGTAAACTTTTTTTATGAAAACACATATTTTATAGAGCATTTCCTGCTGAATAAAACAAGGTCACTCTCATCGCTGTCAGATGTTTTATTCAAAATTTATAGCAGTTTAAATAATCAGGAAGTGAATTTACTGTGTGTTTACTTCCTGATAGTTCTAACTGACAGGAAGTGACTCAGCAGTTTCTATCACATTCTATGGAGAACTGTATGTCTCTGACTTTTCTGACTTTTCTCTCCATTACGAACTAACAGGAAATCTAATAATGTAAAAAACATGGGTTTAAACTGTAATAACTCTGCAAATATAAACCTCTCAGCAGTGGGAGTACCCTTATTTTACTCAGTAGGAAGATCCCTACAATATATATTTTTTCATAAAAAAGTTTACTGCTCCTTTAATAGTAACAGATTGCGCTATGTACAAGTTCTTACTTGTGTGTGGTCCAAAAGTTATTCAGTGCTAAAGATACCCGCCCACCCCTTTCTGGCCGCCTCCCTCCGAGGGAACTCGACGGCTGCATCGAGGGACAAATTTCCCCCTTGACGAAGGAAGGAAGGATTTCCCTTTGTTTACTGAAGTTTGTCCTTTATTGCAGCCGTTCTGATGAGACTGCAGATTCTGAGTGACTTGGCAAGAAGGGGCGGGCGAGGGATCTTTGGCACAGAATAACTTTTGAACTACATGCAAGTAAGATCTTAGACATAGCACAATCTGTTACCATTAATATATAGAAGACTCAGAGAAAGGCTTCTAAAGAGACATTGCTATCCCTTTAAAGGAATAGTAATACTTAATAATTACTAATCCCTATATTTAAGTCCTATTAAAAAGAAATGTATTGCCCCCAGTGTCATCTCTCAAACCTTTATGGTTTGAGAAATAATCGCTCCTAAAGTTGCCCTCTCCCTCCCCCTTCCCTGAAGTCAGTGTTGTAGTTGACTGCAGGGAAATACGGTCATAGATCATCAGTCGGCTCTGCAGCAGAGCTGAGATCACGTTAATAAAAAAAAAAAATCTTTCACTAAAACGGTCTTCTACGTGTGCTTGCAAACGAAGAGCAAACCAAGCCCACGTAGAAGACCATTTCAGTGAAAGATTTCTTTTTAATTAACGCAATCGTGGCTCTGATGAAGAGTCGCCTAACGGTCGTACGACAAGCTTCCCTGCAGTCAGCCACAACGCTGACTTCAGGGAAGGGGGAAGGGAGAGGGGAACTTTAGGAGCGATTATCTCTCAATACAGGGGTTAGTAATTATTAAGTATTACTATCCCTTTAAGATAACAATTGAACTCTTACCCTACATATGGAGAAACATGGACACCATGTGCAGTTGTGTGGAAAAAGAAAAAATAAGTTGGGTAAAGACACTGTAAGCTATAAGAATTATTTCTGTGCTTGTACTCATGGGACTAATTAAAATATATTAAGAATCGATATTTTGGTCCAGTAGGGACATTTCTCAAGATATACATTAAAAGACAATAAAATGGCAAACAAATGGTGGCATAGTGAAAACTGTAAAAGCCATCTAATAGAATCAGGGTATCAATCTATAATACTGTGCACTATTTGTGTTAAAGGGATAGTAATACTTCATTTTATCTTTATTTTATTTTGTAGGCATTAAAAAAAAACATGAAGAACAATATAAGTCTTATCTCTCAAACCTTTATGGTTTGAGAGATATTCACAAGCAAAGTTTCCCCTCCCGCCCCTTTTACCTAGTGTAAGCCATCTCTTCTCAGATGTGGATTCCAGTCCATAGACCAGACAGATAACAGCAGGGGACAATCTTCTTCCTATGAGAACAATGAAAGCCCTGCCCCCCTTGACAAGTTTTTCAGGTTTTTCCCTTATCTTAATTGAAGATTGTCCCTCTCTGCAGTCTACCTGGACACCTCCCTTCTGATCTGGCTGAGCAGTGTTAGATCAGTAAAAGGGGTGGGAGGGGGATACTTTGTCATTGAATTACTCTTGTACTACAACTCTGACAGTATTGAAATAACACTCTCCAAAGTCCAAATACTATGATGATTAATTAGAGCTGCTTTTATTATGAAACATCACTATCCCTTTAAACATGATAGTATCGCTTCATTGTTGGTAAGGATAGAGACAACTAAGCGTTGTTAAACATAAATGATTGCATACAAAGTATATGAATAGAAATTCATAATGACAAGGTATCATTTATAATATTATGAATTAAGTATACTCATATTGCAATTTTGTTAGAAAAAGTTGAAACAACTAGAAATGCTATTAAAACAAAAAGATGTGAAGTATGTGAAAAAATTTCATAATAACATGAAGCGGCCACAATGTATCCGATTTGTGTATGAATACAAGTATAACACCTGTGTGTTGTTTTATTTTGTGTTATAGTGTACTTGTTATTAAATCCATCACTTTGTTATTATGAAATGTGAAAATAGCATTTTTAGTGTATCATATTACAGAACTCAAATAAAAAATAAAAACTTAAACTAGTAAAAAATACAAGCCAAAAGATGTGAGAGGCTTCTGAGCACGAACAAAAGCGCAATGGCCTGTTCTCCGGCTAGTCACCGCTCAAGAGCATCACATTTTAGCTCTCTAGTGCCATTACAGAGGAGAAATTTCCACATACATATTAGACTAATCCCGCCCATAAGGGCGGTCCAGTACCAAAATGATGGGCAAGTCTCCCCTGCACGGAAAAACCAGCTAACCCCAGACGTACATTTCGGCCTTATTTTGGGCCTCGTCAGTGAGGTGCAGCTGGCTTCCCTAGGCTCTGAGAGCAAGGGGTCCACGTCTGGATTACCCTTTACACTTAGGGAGAGACCCTAAGTGTTTCTCAAAAACAAGCCAAAAATGATGTGAGAGGCTCTGAGTACGAACAAAAGCACAATGGCCTGTTCTCCGGCTAGTCACCGCTCAAGAGCATCACATTTTAGCTCTCTAGTGCCATTACAGAGGAGAAATTTCCACATACATATTAGACTAATCCCGCCCATAAGGGCGGTCCAGTAACAAAATGATGGGCAGGTCCCCTCTGCATGGAAAAACCTACTAACCCCAGATGTACGTTTCGGCCTTATTTGGGCCTCATCAGTGAGGTGCAGCTGGCTTCCCTAGGCACTGAGAGCAAGGGTTCACGTCTGGATTACCCTTTACAGACATGGACCCCTTGCTCTCAGTGCCTAGGGAATCCAGCTGCACCCTCCTGACGAGGCCCAACTAGGCCAAAACGTAAGTTGGGGGTCAGCTGGTGTTCCCGTGCAGGGAGGACTTGCCCATCGTTTTGGAACTGGACCTCCCTTTTGGGTGAGATTAGTCTAATATGTATGTGGAAATTTCTCCTCTGTAATAGCACTAGAGAGCTAAAATGTGATGCTTCTGGGCAGTGACTAGCCGTAGGACAGGCCATTGTGCTGTTGTTTGTTCCCAGAAGCCTCTCACATTCTGTATGTTTATAGTAAAAAATACAATAACATTGTCTGAAGCACCAATACAGTTAAAAAGGCGTAAAAAAATTCTAATCTTGAAAAAAATATATCTTATACTATGTTTGCCCATCAATTATGATTGACATGTACAGCAAGAGATAAGAGAGAAAATGAATCCTCTGGACCTTCTGCATGAAATACAATAATATCCATACTGATGTCAAAAAATCTTTATCCAAAAAATATTTTCCTAAAACAAATTCTCCAAAAAATGTACATATAACAGTAGGAATCTTCCAACAAAAAGGGCAAAAATGAAAAGAAGAAAGATCTATACTTCATCTATCTTCAAGAAACAAGGAAAAATGAATAGCTTCATGACGTTCTCCTGGTGCAACTACACCCAATGTGCGAATCCAAAATCTTTCCTTCTGGAGAAGAATATTTGTCTGATGCCCTTCCCTTCTCAGTGGTGGAAGGTGGCCTGTGGGCATGCTTGTAAATGAGGAAACTGAGTGTACCATCATTAACAAGTGTTTTGCAATTGGTTCCTCGGCAGTGTTCTCCTCTGTTCTTCAGTACTGCTGGTCAGCGCATTGATATGTAGGCTTCTCACTATCGCGGGACTTACCCACTCCTCTTCAGTGACGTCGACACCCCCTCCCGCATAGAATCTGGACAAATTCATGCATGGACACAAGAACGCGCTTTTCAAGGTATGTGCAGACATGGCCGACACAGTTTGACCTGGAGCAGTTTTTATTTCATAATTATGGATCAAGCAGACTGTTCTCACCACTTCCAAAGGTAACACTCTATATAACTTTACTATAGAAACTGAATTAAGCTTTGTAAAAATTAAGTATTACTATCCCTTTAAAGCTGTACGAATTGCTGATCTATGTAAAGATATTCTTCCTTTACACTCCCACCCGTTTGCTCTCCATAGACTAATCCACAAGGACAGATCAATAAATAGATTACAAATTTGGCTGTATGTGTTAAACAATGTTTGATGTCATACATTTTGCTACTATAGGGGTCTTAAAAAATGTGATTATTTCTCAAATGGTTTAGTTTTGACCATCAAATCCTTAAGATTTTTTCCTTATTTAACACAGAAAAGGGGTTTCTTTCTAAACACCTGTAGTAAGGTTTCACCTGAAGAAACAATTGTATATGTATCATTATGTACTTTTTGTAAACATGTTGAAGTACACATGAAGGTGGTTTGTATCACTATCTGATCCTCATTTTTGGGGGGCTGGTTGGGTAACTGAGCTTTTTGTAAGGCTTTCTTAAAATTTTCCATAATTATCTTGTCTTGGATAACACCTGTCAGAGAACCGCTTGGCCACTTCCCCATAATTCTTTCCTCATTAGTTCTGATTCAGAATTATTTCTGGTTACTCCTTAAAAATGGAGACATAGGCAATGCATTCCATATCGACTTTCGATGTTGGCTCTTAAAATGTAATAAAGTATTCCAATCTGTTGATTTTTCAAATAATGTGTAAAACAATTATGTCTGATGTCCATAACAATTCCAGAGCCAAAAACGTTACTTTGGTGGTTTCCACTTATGATGGAGATTTTAACTGGACTACCCCACTGATTCAAAGTTTCCACAAATGAGAGAAATCAACTTTCATTACCCATACACATGATTAAAATATTGTTGATGTACCCTTAACACCAAATCATCTGGTCACTATGTGTTTTAAAATAAATTATTTTTTAAAATTATACAAGTAATAGTTTGCATAGGCTGGGGCCATGGGACTCCCTTAGCCATCCTTTTTTTTCTGGAGATAAAACATCTCCTCAGATCAGAAGAAATTCCAAGTTAATGTCATTTCTGATAACCCCATAAGAAATGGGATAGGGGGATCGTAGTATTTATCAGTTATTCACCAAAAATTCTAAAGTTTGCATGCCATCTGCATGAGGAATGATATATAGAGGTTCCTGACACCAAAACTTACAATTATTATGTCCCAAGATGGATCAAACGGTAAATCTTGGATCGTTTCAAGGTGTTGGAGAAATACTGGTGATGATGTGCAGGAATCCAGTAGCAGTAGTAACCATCATAGCAGTAACAGTAGTCAGCAGCAGGATCCAACAGATAATGCTGCTAGCACCCTCACCACATTCCCTATGACTGGGAGACTCCAGAGACCACCAACGGTGGATGGTACTGCCACCCCATCCCCCAACATTTCTCCTGTAACTGAGAGACTCCAGAGTCTACCAGCAGCATAATGCAACCAGCACCTCCATCACATCCCCTGTTCTCGTGCAGGGACACCAGAACCCACCAGCAAATAGTGCTGCTGCCAGCAGAAGCAGCAGCAGCACATCCCCTGTGACTCAGAACCCATCAGCAGAGCCAGTTATTGTTGCACTTGTCATCACCACAGCAAACAGTGATGTAACTACATTACCAGGGCCTAGCAGTAGCAGTTCAGAGCTCAGCCTGTCTCTGTGCCTGCTGTTATGTCTGTGAGTGTGAAACCAGGTGTGCCACCTACACCTATGTCACACTCACCAACAATACAAGCAAGACTGACTACCCTTCAGCATATGTCAAGCTCATGTAAGGCAGGATCAATCATTTTTATAGAGTGGGAAAGAATGATCCATTGCTAATGTCATTCACTCACTGCCCCACCACTACCACCTGCAACTTGTTGCTTTTGTGGGACAGACAATGTACACAGTGACTGATTTCTTGAGAGAGGTCTTAACATTTTCAGCTTGTGTACTAAGCGCAGTTGTGCCAAGGTGTGTGATCCTGACCCATCCCACTCTTAACAACCTTTTCACACACTGAGCATGTTGCAGTTGTTCATAACAACTGCTTTGGTCCTTCTTTCCCACAGGGAAAAGATTCCAATGCCGATGATTCTACGGAAGGTTCAGGAGGAGGAGGAGGATAGTTGTCTCTGGAAAACTTCTCCAGATGCACCTGAAATGATGGAGACCTGTTAGTGCTGCTCAGCAGCACTAACAGAAAGGAAACGACAACACCTGCACACTTGGTGATGGGCAACTAAGTTTTTTCACTGCAGTATGTACCAGTGCTGGCCACATACACTGTATTGTGTGTGCTCAAGTGGGTGATCATTTTAGCCTAAAACATGGATATCTTACAGGTATGCAGTAACAATACAGTGTGGACACTCATTGGAGCTAGATGGTGTTCATGTGCATCAGTGGTCAATCCATATCCTGGGAGCAGGTCCCATAAACATGTGCCACTGATGTTGGCTGGAAGGGGATCACTGGAAATGTAGTCTGCCAAAGCTGTACGGCCTCAGGTTGCCCGGCCCTGGTACAGGAGGTGTAATCAACCTTTACCCACTGTCAGCAATTAGCTAACAATATGAATTATCTAGGTGCTGTGTATTGTGTCTGAAGAGTGCACTTGACTGCTGCTATATAATTAATAATATAATAGAGTTTTACAAAAGGAATATTGAAGGTTACTCTCTGCGGCCCCAATCAGACATCACATGGAGCGTTCACTACGTTATTAATTTATTATACAAAAGAAATATCAGAAATTTTACTGTGATTTCTCAAGGCTAGAGAACATTGTCTTACACATTTGCTACTTACAAATAGCTAAAAATAGGCAAGTCTGGGTTTTTACTTGACTTTTCTACAGAAGACTTGTTAATGACACACAAAGCTATTTATAGGATCTAAGCAAATTTCTACTGGAGAATCAAAGACGGAAGAGCATTCGTACCTCATTAGGGTGACATTAGTACAGCATTCTGAATACTGTGTAGATTGCTATCAGATGAAAGTGCTTGGGCCCAATAGTATCATTCACACAGGCCATTGTTGCATCTCAGAATGCATTCTGCAGGAATTTTTATATGTTCTGCAATGGGTAAATACAGATTACAAAGAGCCTGATTTGTCTAATAGGCCACAATGCAGATGGTTCACACAAAAGATGTTGGAGGTTGTTATGTTCATTGGAATATCCTGTAACTGGTCAATTCATCTGGATGTGTCAGCCAATCACATCTCGGTGACACCCATGTGGGCTGGCCATCCATAAAACCTCTTCTACGCCCCCATGTGAGAGTATTTCTGGGGAAATGTAGGAAATCTGATTTATATAAGTGAGAACAGCTTGGTCAGTGATAAAATGGAGTCACCTGGATGAAGCCTTAATCTTATTTATAGTTGAACTGTTACTTTGCAATAAATAGATGATTCTGAAAGTGCTTTCATAATCATATATATATATTATGATAGCCATTTTTTTATTTCAGACAATAGCTTGGGATATTTATCTTTATTTCTCAGTTTAATCAAACAATTTCATGCTGGCTGCAGGGTGTGGTAGTTGGGATGGCGAGAAGCATGGAATGTTAGTTTGTGGCTGTCATGCTAGCCAGTACTGTTTTAGTTGCCTAAACTGATGGAGAAATAAAGATAAATATCTCATAAACTATTGTTTAAAGGGATAGTAATACTTCATTTTAACTTTATTTTATTTTGTAGGCATTAAAAAAACATGAAGAATGATATACGTCTTATCTCTGTTCAACCAGATCAGAAGGGAGATGCCCAGGTAGACTGCAGAGAGGGACAATCTTCAATTTAGATAAGGGAAAAAGCTGAAAAACTTGTCAAGGGGGGAGGGGCTTTCATTGTTTTCATAGGAAGAAGATTGTCCCCTGCTGTTATCTGTCTGGTCTATGGACTGCATTCCACATCTGAGAAGAGATGGCTTACACTAGGTAAAAGGGGCGGGGAGGGGAAACTTTGCTTGTGAATATCTCATAAACCATAAAGGTTTGAAAGATAAGATTTATATCATTCTTCATGTTTTTTTAATGCCTACAAAATAAAATAAAGTTAAAACGAAGTATTACTATCCCTTTAAAATAGAAAATGACACACAAGTATTGGTGCATTTGAAAGTTGTTTTAAAATCACCAATACATCACAAAGTGATAGGTTCACTTTAACCTTTTAAGACCAGAGAGGTATGCAATGCATAATGAAGCAATATATTGTACAACTGCTTGGTCCTTAAGCAGTTAACAAAGGCAAAAGAGAGAGCTACTACTATAAGACTTACTAGCTTGAAGAGAAATTGCTATAAATGTGTTCCATCTACTGAGTAATCATTTGGGAGACGTACGGGTGAGCAACTCATCTCTACACATTGCAAATTCACATCTCTGAAGCTCAGAGAGTTAAGAGAGAGAAGTGTATATAAGCATTGTGTTTCACCCAATAAAGGTTGTTCTGTTTTATCCTCCACAATACAATTTTCGGCTGTATATTTCTGGAGGGGATTCCTGCAGGGGACTTGGCTGGTGATCCTCATCCCAGCCACTGCAAGAGATAAATTCACTTGCCTCACACATCTATCAGCAAGTGGCGGCCACCTGTTCCTGCCTCCTCGCCGATCCAGAGTATCCGTGACAAGAACCAACAGAGGGGCTCAGCTGACTGGGCAAGCTTGTGTGCTGCATGTGCCGTGACCTCCACAGTCCCTTTAAAATGTACACTACTTTGAGGCATTATGTATTGATTGCCTTCTTCTAGGCAATTCCTTCAGTTATACACATTGTAAAGGAATGGTCTCTTCCATATTCCAAAATCAGCAGGCATGCTTCTGTGGGATTCGTCCATCTAGCTGGATCTTTACCCAGTCTGACCTCTGCTGGTGTCCAGCTAACATTAACATGGACCTGAATGTCAAGACTTGGAAGTTTTTCAGTTCAGGTTCAAGACTCAGCACCTGCAGCCTCCATAAGTAACAGTCCCTTTAGTTGGTGAGGTTGAAAAAAGACACAAGACTATCAAGTTCAACATTTGAAACATTAAAGGAGCAGTAAACTTTTTTTATGAAAATATATATATTGTAGGGATTTTCCTATTGAGTAAAATAAGGGTACTCCCACTTCTGAGTCATTTATATTTCCAGAGTTATTAGTGCCCTCTAGTGGTCAAATTCTAATTAGATTTCCTGTTAGATTCTAATGGAGAGGAAAGTCAGAAAAGTCAGAGACATACAGTTCCCCATAGAATATGATGGAAAATGCCTGTCACTTCCTGTCAGTTAGATCTATCGGGAAGTAAACACAGTAACTTCGCTTCTTGTCAGTTAGAACTATCAGGAAGTAAACACAGTAAATTCACTTCCTGTCAGTTAGAACTATCAGGAAGTAAACACACAGTAAATTCACTTCCTGTCAGTTGAAACTATCAGAAAGTAAACACAGTAAATTCACTTCCTGATTATTAAAACTGCTATAAATTTTGACTAAAACATCTGACAGCGATGGGAGAGACCTTGTTTTATTCAGCAGGAAATGTTCTTTAAAATATTTGTTTTCATAAAAAAAAAAGTTTACTGCTCCTTTAACTGTTGATACAGTGGAAGGCAAAACAAGACACCACTGAACGGGGATTGTTGTCTCTGGAAACAGCAGAGCAGCGAGTAAAGACCAAGTCCAGCCCACCAGCCATACAAGTCCATTTTTCTGGCCACCACAATTCCTGATAGGATAGGTTTTGTGGCTACAAAGTGCATTCATGGACACAGACCTAGTTTTCCTTAATAAGTTTCCTTTGTAATTCTAAAGGCATCATTTTCCTTTAACCCTCTGAGTGTCGGAGGGGTAAGAAACGCATTGCAGAGCAATGCGTTGTGTACGCCTCTGGCACTCAAAGGGTAACATAGCTCCATTGTATTTTATGTGTTGCACAGTGAATGTGTTGGCGAGGTATGGTCTTCAGACTGTCTTGCTGGGTCTATTACTCTAACATTGATTACAATATACTATACAAGCTCAAGTATAAACTAAATAAGGAAACACAGGAGACTGAAGATTTCTGGAGCAAACCAACTGCTTTACAGCGGACCAATACCATACATCCCAAGTGTCCCTCTTTAGGAGGGACAGTCCCTCTTTTTGAACCAAATCCCTCTGTCCCTCTTTCCCACCATGGTGTCCCTCTTTTTAGGAGATCAGACTGTGTGGTGTGTATGTTTAGTGTATTCAATTGCTCCACAGCAATAAAACTCATATATATGTTTTTATATACTTCAGTATATGTCTATTTAAATTAGTCTGTGGGATTAAAACACCTTGGTCCTGTTCTAAATCATTTATTCAGTTACACAAAGAGCTGTCAATAGGTCACAAAATAACCTAAAAATACTCAGTAATGCCCCGCCTACTAGCCACACCCCCAGCCACACCCCCTATAACACAAGTGTCCCTCTTTGGCCATCTGAAATGTTGGGAGGTATGCAATACATTTACCAAATATTTACATATGGCTTTTAACTGCTGCAATGCTAGAGAGATGTCCAGTGCATTGCTTTACGATGAGCTGGCGATCTCTCTATCATTCAAGGGGTTAAAATCCCAATTAAATGTTGTAGAATTTGTATTCATCCCCATGGCTCAGTTGGTTTGCTCCAGAATTGCACCTCTTCAGAATGTTCATGTTGTCTAATAAAGATAGGAAGAACAGCGGCGCAGAGAGGACTCTAAGTGTAGTATTAGGGGAAATCTGTGGTCTTCACTTTCACCCAACGTGCTGCATATTCACATTCTTCTGACGCTAAGTAAACCGCCTCAAGTATATAGCGCATGCCCATGATGGTTATATGGATCCACCTCTTAATGTCCCTCAGTCACCACCCACAGTCCTCCAAAATCAACTGCTTAAAGGGATAGTAATACTTAAAATGTAAAAATAAAAATATGTTGTAAGGTTTAACCCCCTGAGTAAAACAAGGGTACTCCCACTGCTGAAAGATGTTTTATTCAAAAGTTATTACAGTTCAAAGTTTATGGTGTAGCAACAGCGCCACTGTACAATTTCAGGCCACTGTGATATTGCACCTAAAAAAATTCAGCTTTGACCTGTAATAACTTTTGAATAAAGCACCTTTCAGCAGTGGGAGTACCCTTGTTTTACTCAGGGGGATAAACCCTACAATTTTTTTTACATTTTAAGTATTACTGTCCCTTTAACAGTGATGCCTTCAACAAATCTAGGGTTTCCCTAGGACTGCACACTGAATTATAACAACCTCATTGGAAGTCCAGGAGAACCCCCAAAAACAAAGGCTAGGACTAAGAGTGGCCAATAAATATTATTGAAGGCACTCGGTGGACCTACTAGATCAGTGGTTCTCAGCCCGTGCCCTCAGTGGCCACTAACAGGCCAGGATTTGATGACTTCCTTGTTAGAGCACAGGTGAGTTAATCAGTGTGAATGAGCCTCTGATCACATGATTTCCTTGTTAGAGCACAGGTGAGTTAATCAATGTGAATGCGCCTCTGATCACACGATTTTCTTGTTAGAGCACAGGTGAGTTAATCAATGTGAATGAGCCTCTGATCACACGATTTCCTTGTTAGAGCACAGGTGAGTTAATCAATGTGAATGAGCCTCTGATCACATGATTTCCTTGTTAGAACACAGGTGAGTTAATCAGTGTGAATGAGCCTCTGATCACATGATTTCCTTGTTAGAGCACAGGTGAGTTAATCAGTGTGAATGAGCCTCTGATCACATGATTTCCTTGTTAGAGCACAGGTGAGGTAATCAATGTGAATGAGCCTCTGATCACATGATTTCCTTGTTAGAGCACAGGTGAGGTAATCAGTGTGAATGCGCCTCTGATCACATGATTTCCTTGTTAGAGCACAGGTGAGTTAATCAATGTGAATGAGCCTCTGATCACACGATTTCCTTGTTAGAGCACAGGTGAGTTAATCAATGTGAATGAGCCTCTGATCACATAATTTCCTTGTTAGAGCACAGGTGAGTTAATCAGTGTGAATGAGCCTCTGATCACATGATTTCCTTGTTAGAGCACAGGTGAGGTAATCAATGTGAATGAGCCTCTGATCACATGATTTCCTTGTTAGAGCACAGGTGTGTTAATCAGTGTGAATGAGCCTCTGATCACATGATTTCCTTGTTAGAGCACAGGTGAGTTAATCAATGTGAATGAGCTTCTGATCACATGATTTCCTTGTTAGATCACAGGTGAGTTAATCAATGTGAATGAGCCTCTGATCACATGATTTCCTTGTTAGATCACAGGTGAGTTAATCAATGTGAATGAGCCTCTGATCACCACACCTGTGCTCTAGCAGAGAAATCCCTAAGTCCTGGCCTGTTAGTGGGTCCTGAGGACAGGAGTTGAGAAACACTGATATAGAGTATCGATAACAGCACTAGAGTTAGTTTCAATATCTAATTTATTCTGTTAAAAGTTATGTTACAATGTGTTTGGTGAAAACTAGCACTGTTATGTAATATCCAGGTTATGAATAAGATCAGGTTGCTCTTACCTGCTGTGATAGAAGCCAGTCTCACATAGTCAAACCTCCGTACGAATGGCTCATAAGGTGAACTGTCCAGGACATTTACACCTAAAAGCAAAAGGACAGGTTTAGTTGTGGAGCGAAACCCCAGTGTCCAATCACTCAGACATCTTTAGTGATAGAACTCCATTTATTTACTTTTTTCCCTAGACACATGCAATTTCAGTTCCATCTTTACTGCCACATCAAAATAAAAATACACTACAGAGAATTATATTTTGGTCCACTTAATTCACAGCTGTAAAGAAGTGGTAAAGGTTGTTTTTTAATGAAAAAAAATCTGTCAATATATATTTGTTTTAGGGCCTCTTAGCTGAGTAAAACAAATAAACCATTTGTTTTTTTAGTGGACAGCCACATCTTTAGCAGGGAAGTGGTTAAACATTCAAAGGCTTAAAAGAGTGGTACATTTTTTAAGGAAAAATATCTTATAAACAAGGATACCCCCATTTCTGGGAGACATTTTTTTCAAAAGTGTTTTTTTGTTTGTTATTTTATCAAACCATTAGCAACAGTTCCAACAATGTGCGGACTGTCCTATCGGGGGATCGGGTATCCCCTGGTGGGCCGCTAGATCATGGGCCAGTGGGGGAGATCAGAGGATCTCACCTCACCGTCCCACAATATTTTGAAGGAGAGATCTGTGTTGCCACCAGCACTCTCTGTGACAGCCTTTGGGTTCCTTGTTAACCCTTTGAGTGCCAGAGGGGTACGCAACGCATTGCAAAGCAATGCGTTGCGTACCCCTCTGGCACTCAAAGGGTTAATGCAGAGCACCAGGATATGACATAATATCCTGGCGCCTGCTCTTCCATGCCACACAGGGACCACGATAGGGACGTTGGTGCGGCTAGTGGGCTGCTTTAAAAAAAAAATGCCCGGGCTGGTATTCCCCTACAATCCGCCCCTGGTTCCAACTGGTGTACAAAGAAGGTATTTTTTTAATAAAGTACTTTGTGGGAGAACTAGAGTCCTTGGCTACAGTTCTCTATAATCAGTGATGGGAACATAAACATCTAATGCAGGTGTGCTCAGACCCCCCCTCCCCAATAGTGCAGGATTTCAGGATCTCCTCTCATGAACACAGGTGAATCAATCAGTGCTTCAATCATTCTGAAGGATCTGCCTGAGGGATAGTAATGCTTTCTAAATACATCAGCTCCGATTAATTTTCATAGTACATGGGCCATTTAGCTCTGTATTTCAATAATGTCCGTGTAGTAGTTCAACAGCAATTCAATTCTAAAGGATCCCCTTCCCACCCCTTTTACCTCTCCCTAGCCTCAATCCCCTCAGTTGTGGAATCCAGTCCTGGGACAGGACAGCATTCAGCGAGGGACAATATTCATAGACAGAGTATAAGGAAGACCCTGCCCCTCCTTGATGAAAGAAGGCAGGATTTTCCTTATGGAATGAGAAAAAAAAGAAAAAAAACGAGGCGCTTCCTCGTGTGATACTGTAAACTTAAAGGGATAGTAATACTTAAGTATTACTAATCTCTATAGTAAAGTCCTTTTAAAAATACATGCATTGCCCCCAGTGTCATCTCTCAAACCTTTATGGTTTGAGAGATGATCGCTCCTAAAGTTGCCCTCTCCCTTCCCCTTCCCCAAAGTCAGCGTTGTATTACATCACACAGAGCATTCAGTGCTGGAGATAGACTTTAACACTGTATTACATCACACAGAGCATTCAGTGCTGCAGGGAGACTGTAACATTGTATTACATCACACAGAGCATTCAGTACTGGAAATAAGCTGCCACACTGTATTATATCACATGCAGCAGTCATTGTTGGAGATGGACGCTAACATTGTATTACCACACACTGCACTCAGTGCTGCAGGGTGTCTGTAACACTGTATTACATCACATAGAGCATTCAGTGCTGCAGAAAAACTGTAACGTTGTATTACATCACACAGAGCATTTGGTGCTGCAGGGATAGTGTAACATTGTATTACATCACACAGAGCATTCAGTGCTGCAGGGAGAGTGAAACATTGTATTATATCATACAGAGCATTCAGTGCTGGAGATAGACTGTAACACTGTATTACATCACACAGAGCATTTGGTGCTGGAGATAGACTGTAACATTGTATTACATCACACAGAGCATTCAGTGCTGCAGGGAGACTGTAACATTGTATTACATCACACAGAGCATTCAGTGCTGCAGGGAGACTGTAACATTGTATTACATCACACAGAGCATTCAGTGCTACAGGGAGACTAACATTGAATTACATCATACAGAGCATTCGGCGCTGAAGATAGACTGTAACACTGTATTAATGAACAAAAAGCATTCGATTTGGTTGTGCATTTTATGTATTTGCAGAATATGCAAATTTAACAAAAAGGGTCACCATGCCTTTAAAACACATTACCACTAAAAAGATTAAGGAACTTTTTAAAATCTATAGTCATAGTATACATGCATTCAAAGTCAGCTCCCCACCTCAGGGTTATTACACAGTAAACTCAATTCCAATTCCTTGGGGGCAGGACCATAACTACCAAAGGGCAACCAATCAGGTGATGTGACCTCACACATTATCCTCCTCATGCAGTTCACCCATGGGCACACAGAAACAAAGTAAAAGGTACATACTGGGGCTAAAATCATCTGCACCACAGAGGACAACACATTTTTTCATTGATTTAAAAGGGCTCTGCGGTGCATTGGAGACCTTATAAGCACCAAAGGGGTTAAATGAAAAGGAGCAATAAACTTCATTGGGGTTTGAGGTTCTGGAGCCCACCAACAAAGAACCATTTCTGCCTCCATGAACATCAAATCCAGTACTTACTAAAATACATTTTGGGGAACCAATCCTCACAGAATTGATTCATGGGAGCCATCAAAATTGCTTGCCCAGATTAATACTCCATCTTGTAGCCCTTAAAAAACTGAATTAAATGAGCCCAGTTGGATCTCTCAAACCTGTATGGTTTGAGAGATATCTGCTTTTGAAATTGTGCTTTTTTCCCCTCTAGCTAGAACGCTGACATCAGGGGAATCCGGTCCACGGACCGGCGGAGTCTCTTCAGCAGAGCCGAGATCATGTTATGGAAGAAGAAATCCTTCACTGAAATGGTCTTCTATGTGTGCTTTGCAAACCAAGCACAAACCAAGCACACATAGAAGACCATTTCAGTGAAGGATTTCTTCTCCCATAACGCGATCTTGGCTCTGCTGAAGAGCATCCATTTGCTCAGGGACCGGATTCCCCTGCAGTCGGCTAGAACTCTGACGTCAGCGGAGAGGGAACTTTGAAAGCAGATATCTCTCAAACCATAAAGGTTTGAGAGATGCCGCCGGGCTCATTTAATTCAGTTTTTTAAGGACTACAAGATGGGGGATAGTAAAATGTAAGTATTACTATCTCTTTAAGGTAAGTAGGGTAAGTGGTTGTGACTATTTATCAAACTGCAGGAAAAGCAGCATATCATACACACTGCTCTTTGCCAGCACTTCTCTGAGATCATTGATGGATACCTTTGCCTATTCATCAATAATCTTTTGTGTTTCCCTGCTCAGGGGAGGGCTGGCCTGGGGGGCACTTGCCTCCTGGGCTGGTCATATGTATATGCCAGTGGGCCACTGCCTCAGTCAATCTCCAACATGCTGCCATAAATGTAGCTAGTTTAGTGATACCACAGAGCCTACAACTAAAATGGACCTACACAAATGATATCACAGAGCTACAATCCAAATGGAGCTACAGTAGTAGCTTGTAGGTTCTATGGTATCACTAGTGCAACTTTACTTAAAGGAGCAGTAAACTTTTTTTTATGAAAACACATATTTTATAGATCTTTTCCTGCTGAATAAAACAAGGCCATTCCCACTGCTGTCAGATGTTTTATTCAAACGTTATAGCAGTTCAAATAATCAGAAGTGAATTTACTGTGTTTACTTCCTGATAGTTCTAACTGACAGGAAGTGACTTTACTGTGTTTACTTCCTGATAGTTCTGACAGGAAGTGACTCAGCAGTTTCTATCACATTCTATGGAGAACTGTATGTCTCTGCCTTTTCTGACTTTCCTCTCCATTAGAATCTAACAGGAAATCTAATTAGAATTTGACCACTAGAGGGCACTGCTAATGTAAAAAAACCTGGGTTTAAACTGTAATAATTCTGGAAATATAAATCTCTCAGCAGTGGGAGTACCCTTATTTTACTCAATAGGAAAATCCCTACAATATATATTTTTCATAAAAAAAGTTTAAATTGAAAACTCTGCAGTATCAGTAGCATCGCCCCATTTCAATTGTAAGGTATGTGGTATCACTTGCCTTATTTCACAACATCAATGCCAATTTTAAAATTAAAAAAAAACGGGTGGGCTGGGACAGTGGGCTGGAATGACATTAGAAATGAGCCACTTTATTGTAGTTGCCCCCTAGGCCTCAAGTTGCCAGCCCTCCCCTGTCCCTGCTTTGCGTATGTAAAACAGGGAAACATTGCATAAATTGGCCAAACAAAGCAATACACCCACATGTTCACCCCATACATTTAATGGGATCTGCCAGCTTGAGGCTGGAGGATTAAAATGGGGAATCTATCTGGCCATTGATGAATAAGCGATGGACAGATCCAATCCGGCAGTAGCTGAATGGGCGAATGGTCAATGTGCTAAGAAATCATCTGATTTTCTTGCGCATTGAGCCATTCTCACCTTGATGAAATCCACCCTAAGAGATATTAGTGGTGTTTTAACAAAGGATCTCAATAGGGATGATTTCCTAAAAAGAAAGGGACCAGCACACTATATGTGTGGTGGAAAAAGTGGCAAAAAATGTACAGAGTCTCTGACAAAAGATGCAGGGTCACTGGGCATGACCTGGCCAAAAATCAGCTATGGATCTCAAGAACACCGCATCATTCCATGCACCCGGCTAGCATCTAGTTTAGGAGTTTTATAGACCTATCACTTGTCCCTTCAACCAGTACCTAGTAGAAACCCGGTACAAAACAGTGAATTTCCCAATATTTTCACATGACATTGTAATCTCCATTTCCGTAGTGATGAAATAAATAAATAAGTGAATTATACATCTGATTTGTATGTTTTGCCATTTCCATTGCTCTTTGTTATGAAATATATTTGTTTCTGTCAGTCTGTTGAATTGAAATTGTGTTCTCTGAGACTCATTAACTCAGCAGGCACTATTTCTATGGTGATTTGATTGGCGGCTCGGCTAGACAACATATTTCAACCCTTTGAGTGCCTGAGAGGCGTGCAGCGCATTGCGCTGCACATCTCTCTGGCACTCAAAGGGTTAAACATTTTGCAGCTTGGGTCCTGTAATGTTTGAGCAGATAGGAGATTTAAAACGAAAACAAACACTTCCTAATAGTAATTCCCTACATTACTTACTATGGTCAGAAAAGATTTACGGCCCGTTGATAATTTTGCCCCTTTGCATTTAATCAACAGAAAACTGCCAAATGTAAGAATTCTCCAGCACAGTAATGTCTGGGCAGATAAATAAGTTAAAAGGAAAACAAATGCTTCTGAATAATAACTCCCTACATTACTTACTATGGTCAGAAAAGCTTTACAGCCCATTGAGAATTTTGCCCCTTTGCCTTTAAAGCGGAACTACCACCCAATAATAAGATAGCATCACATCATTGGCCATCTGGTGACTAGCTACTTAGTAGCGCTAGTCGCCAGAATTCTTACCGGGTTAAAGAGAAATCTCAATTCTTCATGGACTGACAGCAAGATGGAGCGCGGACATCTTGCCATAGTGACGTCCACGCGTCTGCGCTGTCAGTCCCAGCCAGGTCTAGGAGGCGTTGCTAGGAGCCGTCCGGCTCCAAAAGGGACTGACAGCACAGGCACGTGGACGTCACTAGGGCAAGATGTCCGTGCTCCGTCTTGCTGTCAGTCCATAAAGAATAGAGTTCTCTTTAAAGGGATAGTAATGTCAGAAAAAAAGCATTATCTATATGGTAGATACAATTAAAAGAGAGTACTTGCACTTATTCGTATCTCTCACACCTTTATGGTTTGAGAGATATAGGAAAATAAAGTTCTCTGGTCCCTCCCCTTTCTGCTTGATGAGCTGTAAAGCTGTCAGAAGCAGATTCTGATCGCTTGACCAGATGTGGCTCTTCAGCAGCGCCGATATAATGATATCTAAAGATAAATACTTAATTTGGAACGGTCTACAAAGTATGTCTAGTTTGCAAGCACACTTTGTAGACCGTTCCAATGAAGTATTTATTTCTAAACAGCGTGATTTCAGCTCTGCTGAAGAGCCTCTGTCTGGTCAAATGACTGGAATCTTCAGCCGTCAGCTAGATGGCAGACTTCAGTAAAACAGCCAGGAAAAGGTAACTTTAGTAAGTTATATCTCTCAAACCATAAAGGTTTGAGAGATAAGACTTACTTTGATCTTAATCATTTTTTAATGTCTACAATATTAAATCAACTTAAAATTAACCATTACTGTCCCTTTAATCCTATAAGAATTCTGGCGACTAGCGCTACCGAGCAGCTATTCGCCAGATGGGTAATGATGTGATGCTCTCTTATTATTGGGTGGTAGTTCCGTTTTAGTCTAGAGAAATTGGCCAAAGGTAAGAATTCACCAGCGCAGTTCTTCTTACATTTGCCCCTAATGCCAAAGACCGCACTTCAGGTCAGGAAATACAGTGTACGAGTACCGTAGTGCATACCAGTGGGCAAATTCCACCATGGTTAGGATTTTAATGCCAGCAAGCCCTGCAGACCAGCCCTATATTATGCTTAGGGAAACGGTGTTAAATCAGGCCATTTCCTCTACTCTAATACAGAGCATCAACTATAAAGTAGGGGAAAAGAATGCAACAAAACCCATGGACTGTTCTTTTTCTCCTGTATGGAAATGGAGTTAACAGGAGGATTTTTGGAGTACATAACTTAGTTAATTGATTTGGGAAGGTGCCTGATTTAGAGCAGAATTGATGTCATGTCCATGCCAGAAGGACCACAGCATTTCAAGTAGCGAAAGAGGGACATTTGTGCTTTAGGGGGTGTGGCTGGGTGGCGAAGCATTACAGAGGATATTTAACCCTTTGAGTGCCAGAGGGGTGCGCAACGCACCTCTTTGTGTAGCTGAATAAATGATTTAGAACAATACCAAGGTATTTATTTACACAGACTAATGTATAAGCACATATACTGAAGATTAAACACACATTAATGTGAGATTTATTGCTGTGGAGCAATGTGATACACTTCTATACACACCACACAGTCTGATCTCCTAAACACAGGGACACCAGGGTGATACACTTCTATACACACCACACAGTCTGATCTCCTAAACACAGGGACACCAGGGTGATACACTTCTATACACACCACACAGTCTGATCTCCTAAACACAGGGACACCAGGGTGATACACTTCTATACACACCACACAGTCTGATCTCCTAAACACAGGGACACCAGGGTGATACACTTCTATACACACCACACAGTCTGATCTCCTAAACACAGGGACACCAGGGTGATACACTTATATACACACCACACAGTCTGATCTCCTAAACACAGGGACACCAGGGTGATACACTTATATACACACCACACAGTCTGATCTCCTAAACACAGGGACACCAGGGTGATACACTTATATACACACCACACAGTCTGATCTCCTAAACACAGGGACACCAGGGTGATACACTTATATACACACCACACAGTCTGATCTCCTAAACACAGGGACACCAGGGTGATACACTTATACACACACCACACAGTCTGATCTCCTAAACACAGGGACACCAGGGTGATACACTTATACACACACCACACAGTCTGATCTCCTAAACACAGGGACACCAGGGTGATACACTTATACACACACCACACAATCTGATCACCTAAACACAGGGACACCAGGGTGATACTTATATACACACCACACAGTCTGATCTCCTAAACACAGGGACACCAGGGTGATACACTTATATACACACCACACAGTCTGATCTCCTAAACACAGGGACACCAGGGTGATACTTATATACACACCACACAGTCTGATCTCCTAAACACAGGGACACCAGGGTGATACACTTATATACACACCACACAGTCTGATCTCCTAAACACAGGGACACCAGGGTGATACACTTATATACACATCACACAGTCTGATCTCCTAAACACAGGGACACCAGGGTGATACACTTATATACACACCACACAGTCTGATCTCCTAAACACAGGGACACCAGGGTGATACACTTATATACACACCACACAGTCTGATCTCCTAAACACAGGGACACCAGGGTGATACACTTATATACACACCACACAGTCTGATCTCCTAAACACAGGGACATCAGAGTCATACACTTATATACACACCACACAGTCTGGTCTCCTAAACACAGGGACACCAGAGTGATACACTTATATACACACCACACAGTCTGATCTCCTAAACACAGGGACACCAGAGTGATACACTTCTATACACACCACACAGTCTGATCTCCTAAACACAGGGACACCAGAGTCATACACTTATATACACACCACACAGTCTGGTCTCCTAAACACAGGGACACAAGGGTGATACACTTCTATACACACCACACAGTCTGATCTCCTAAACACAGGGACACCAGGGTGATACACTTCTATACACACCACACAGTCTGATCTCCTAAACACAGGGACACCAGCGTGATACACTTATATACACACCACACAGTCTGATCTCCTAAACACAGGGACACCAGGGTGATACACTTCTATACACACCACACAGTCTGGTCTCCTAAACACAGGGACACAAGGGTGATACACTTCTATACACACCACACAGTCTGGTCTCCTAAACACAGGGACACCAGCGTGATACACTTATATACACACCACACAGTCTGATCTCCTAAACACAGGGACACCAGGGTGATACACTTCTATACACATCACACAGTCTGATCTCCTGAACACAGGGACACCAGGGTGATACACTTCTATACACACCACACAGTCTGATCTCCTAAACACAGGGACACAAGGGTGATACACTTCTATACACACCACACAGTCTGGTCTCCTAAACACAGGGACACCAGCGTGATACACTTATATACACACCACACAGTCTGATCTCCTAAACACAGGGACACCAGGGTGATACACTTCTATACACATCACACAGTCTGATCTCCTAAACACAGGGACACCAGGGTGATACACTTCTATACACACCACACAGTCTGATCTCCTAAACACAGGGACACCAGGGTGATACACTTATATACACAACACACAGTCTGATCTCCTACACACAGGGACACCAGGGTGATACACTTATATACACACCACACAGTCAAATCTCCTAAACACAGGGACACCAGGGTGATACACTTATATACACATCACATGGTCTGATCTCCTAAACACAGGGACACCAGGGTGATACACTTATATACATACCACACAGTCTGATCTCCTAAACACAGGGACTCCAGGGTGGGAAAGAGGGACAGATACATTTGGGTCTCAAAGACAGACTGTTCCTCTCTCTTAAAGACACTTCAGAGGAATGTATTGCTTCTATCTCTCAAACTGGGATACTTGGGAGGTATGGAGCCCTAATAATTACTAAAGAGGGACATTTGGGAGGCACGGACCCCTAAAATCTCCTAAAGAGGAGGAGGTATGGACAACTGATATGTCCTAAAGAGCGACACTTTAGAGGTATGGACCCTTAATATCTCCTAAAGAGGGATACTTGGGAGGTACGGACCCCTAACATCTCCTCAGTATAATGCTAATTGCAGTTTGCTGTAACGCTAGGATCCATTCACCGCACACCGAAGGGAAACATGAACGCGTTCCTTGGGGCAGCTGGGAGGGAGGTGGGAGGAGAAATACGACACCCTGTAGAGCTGTACTGTGCACATAACGCAGAAGTGCACATCACAGAATTTGGACTATCTTTTTTACATTTTTTAAAAAAAAACAGCTTTCAAATAATAACTTTAATTAAGAAAGCGGATGGTAACACCTTTTTATATGGTGATACATCCGCTTTAAAATGACTTGAAAATAAATATGGGTGATTTGGGGCACTCTTCACAGAACAACCTATTTATAATAAAGTGACAGTTTTACTTTAACCCTTTGTGTTTGCAATGCGTTGCGCACCCCTCTGGCACTCAAAGGGTTAAGCACTTGAATGTCAGAGAGGTCTCCGATGCATTATGAAGCAACACGTAGGAAAACTCTCAAGCATTCAAGGGGTTAAAAGCCCAATTTAAATCACAATGAGTGTGATCTCAGTGATGGAACCGCACGTGCAGACTGACCTTCCATGAGTGTGTGATGGATACTCCAGTATATATTCAAACAGTTCTTCTCCTTCTTCATCCCTCGCTTGCATTTGCAGCCGTGAAGCTGGCTGGAGAGAAGGGCCGTCACCGTGCGCCTGCACTGATTCTTGGCATTCGGGCCGAGCTTGTTTGCCCCGTTGCCTGCTATGCACTGACGCAGAGTGCGGAAGTTGAAGCTACAGCTGGGATTGCTGGTGCAGGCCTCCCCTGCCTGCAGACAGTCTCTACTCGATGATGTGGGGGCTGCTGTCCTTTCTGGGGAAGAAATTAAGAGATGGTGGTTGGTATGGTTCTCGTATATATATATGTGACAGGCACTGGTCTCATATATCCATAATATCTAGACCATCAATAATAATAATAACGGGGTGCACTCAGGACTTAAGGGATAGTAATACTTAAAATGTAAAAAAAATATGTTGTAGGGTTTATCCCCCTGAGTAAAACGAGAGTACTCCCACTGCTGAAAGGTGTTTCATTCAAAAGTTATTAATTTTCAAAGTTGAATTTTTTAGGTGCAATATCACAGTGGCCTGAAATTGTACAGTGGCGCTGTTGATACAAGATCCTATGGACAGCTCTGGTCCCGGGACCATAAATCTCCATAGGATGGTGTAGCAACAGCGACACTGTACAATTTCAGGCCACTGTGATATTGCCCCTAAAAAATTCAACTTTGAAAATTAATAACTTTTGAATGAAACACCTTTCAGCAGTGGGAGTACTCTTGTTTTACTCAGGGGGATAAACCCCACAACATATATTTTTTTACATTTTAAGTATTACTATTCCTTTAAAACAAACTCTCTAAATAACCTAGTACGTACCTCCCAACATTTCACATGGCCAAAGAGGGACACTTGTGTTTTAGGTGGTGTTGCTGGGGGTGTGGCTGGTGGGTGGGGAATTACCACGAATATTTAAGTTATTTCATGACCAATTGGTGCCTCTTTGTGTCACTGAATAAATGATTTAGAACAAGACTAAAGTATTATACTATATACTATACTACTAAAGTATAAACAGACTAGTTTATACACACATTAACTGAAGATGATATGAAGATTAATGTGAGTTTTATTGCTGTGGAGAAATGTGATACACTTATATACACACCACACAGTCTGATCTCCTAAAAAAGAGGGACACTAGGGCAGGAAAGAGGGACAGTGGGATTTGGGTATCAAAGAGGGACTGTCCCTCCTAAAGGGGGACACTTGGGAGGTATGCTAGTAGGAGGGGTAAAAGAAAACCAACTCCTATAAACAATAGTCCTTTAACCCCTTAAGGACCAGCGGTCCAGGGAAGTTACCTTCCCTTAAGGACCACTTTGATCCTTGCTGACACGCCAGTACACGTTACCTGTTACGTGTACCGGCACGTCACTTTGAGGCCTAAGAGAGATCGCTCAGGTCTTGGAGCGATCAAATTTAGGCCCCGTTTTTACTTACAGCACTCCCGGTAGAGCGCTGTAAGTAAAAAGTACATGACGTGTATATCTTTATTAGTGCAAAAATACAAAATAAGAGACACATTTAAAATCAATTAAAAGCAACATGGAGAGTGACCCTTATATTATGTCTTATTTTGTATTTTTGCACTAATAAAGATATATATTTAATATTAACTATTCATTTACTTTCTTGACCAGAGTGCCTCTTATTTAAAGGACTGTTGTTTATAGGAGTTGGTTTTCTTTTACCCCTCCTACTAGGTTATTTGGAGAGTTGGTACGGTTCTCAACACATTCAACTGCAGATAATACAAGAATCAAAACATCAATATCCTCTGAAATGCAGCATACCTCCCAAGTGTCCCTCTTTAGGAGGGACAGTCCCTCTTTTGGACCCAAATCCATCTGTCCCTCTTACCCACCCTGATGTCCCTCTTTTTTAGGATATCAGATTGCATGGTGTGTATAAGTGTATCACATTGCTTCACCGCAATAAGACTTACATTATTGTTTGTTTAAAAGTCAGTATATTCTATATAATAATTCGCTAGAATGTTTGTCAGAAGCCATCATGTTCAGTAGAGACTGCCCGAGTTCACGAAATGCTGGGAACACAGAATGCTGGAAGCATGGAATGCTGGGAGTTGTAGGAATGCTGGGAGCACAGAATGCTGGGAACAGGTGTAGGACTGCTGGGAGTTCTGTGCTGAAAGCATTCTGTGCTTTCAGGCAGTCTCTAAAGTGCATGACTGTGTCTGCGGCAGGAAGCAGTGCAGGACTGGCCTCTTAACCCTTTGAGTGCCAGAGGGGTACGCAACGCATTGCAATACGTTGCGTACCCCTCTGGCACTCAAAGGGACCTTGGCCCGTGTAGATGGGCCTTTACACTAGTCTGTTTATAAATTAGTCTGTGTAAATAAAATGCTTTGATCTTGTTGTAAGTCATTTATTAGGTTACATAAGGAGGTATCAATAGGTCATGAAACAGCCTAAAAATTCTCAGTAATGTCCCGCCCACCAGCCACGCCCCCAGCAAACCCCCTAAATCCAAGTGTCCCTCTTTGGCAATTTGAAACATTGGGAGGTATGATGCAGACATTCTTAAACAATCAGTAATTTTTTTCAATGGTAAAACATGAATAAAAACATATATTGCAAGGGTGTCAGACTGCAATCTAAAAAGGTTGAGACAGTTCAGGTTTTTAGGAATATCCCTGGTTATGTACATGTGTTGCAGTCATTAGTATTGTCCTTCTGACGGCAACACCTGTGCTAAATAAGGGATATCACTAAAATGTGCACTGACTCAGTCCTCTTGGAATGCGGTTTGGCTCCAGATACATTGTATTTTACTGTTTTAAAAAATACAAATAAAAAAAAGGAGGGGGATGATTATTTCACAATCATTACAGTTCAATCTGTCATAAGGTTTAGGAGCAGTTACTATCACATTCAATGGAAAAATGTAGCCTGAGGCTTACCTCTCCCATCGTAAACAATATGAAAAACAGTGTGGATACCATGTGGCACAGTGACTAAAAGTTTAATACACACACAGGTAAGATTGAGCTTTAAAAACTTTTGACTGAAACATCTCCCACGAGTGGGAATACCTTTAAGTTTACTGCTTCTTTGACTCTTTCAATTCAGAGACATTTTTAAAGCAGCGGGAGAGAACCACACTTAGAGACATGCAGCAGGGGACACCCTAACCAGGAGGAGCCCCATTTGATAGCTGCGGGACACCACTTTCAGTTTGGAAATTTTAGTTTCTCCTGCACAAATTTGCTCAAGAGTGGTATTGACAGAAAGGGAACATGATACTGTTTGCAGAAGAAGCAAGGATATGCAAATTCCTTTGGCGTGATTGCCTGATCATCAGGCACGAACTTAGGCTAAAACATAGTGGTGTGAATATCTTGGTCCTTCTTTCTTCAAAATAAATATACTGTAAAATATTGGGTATGTTGCTTCTTTTCAACTTATGTGAAGTGGGTGGATGAAAAAATATATAAAATATATAAATGTTTCTGCTCCCCTCATCCACATACCTCCCAAGTGTCCCTCTTTAGGAGGGACAGCCCCTCTTTTGGACCCAAATCCCTCTGTCCCTCTTTTCCACCCTGATGTCCCTCTTTTTATGAAATCAGACTGTGTGGTGTGTATAGAAGTGTATAATACTGCTCTACAGCAATAAAACTCACATTAATGTTTGTTTAAATGTCAGTATATGTGTATATAAATTAGTCTGTGTAAATAAAATACTTTGGTCTTGTTATAAATCATTTATTAGGTTACACAAGGAGGTGTCAATAGGTCATGAAGTAGCCTTAAATTTCTTTGTAATGCCCCACCCACCAGCCACGTCCCCAGCAACACCCCCTAAAACACAAGTGTCCCTCTTTGTCAATTTAAAATGTTGGGAGGTATGCATCCATACACCCAGCTCAGTGCACTGCCTGCTTCCCCTCCTTCTACTCACCCCCCACCAGAGGCATCTGAGATATCTGCACACTGAGTGGCATACTTGCAATTGCCACTCACTCCCCTCATAACCCTGTGAGAACCTGTTATTTGAAACCAATGGTAATG
Source organism: Rhinophrynus dorsalis (assembly GCA_037306005.1). Classification (NCBI taxonomy): domain Eukaryota; kingdom Metazoa; phylum Chordata; class Amphibia; order Anura; family Rhinophrynidae; genus Rhinophrynus; species Rhinophrynus dorsalis. The sequence continues at coordinate 21,552,807 of CM074718.1, forward strand.
CCCTTTGAGAACCAGAAAGTCCTCACTGGGCACTACCATAGATGCAATGCATAGACCTCTGCTCATTGAATCTATGGTAGTGGCCTGCAAGGATCTTCAGGTCCTCAAAGGGCATTACCATTAACTTCAATTAAAAGGTCCTCACAGGGCAATGCGGGAAGCGGGCGGCAACTGCAAGCATGCCACCTGCTGTGTCGATATCTCAGATGCCTCTGGAGGGGGTGAGTAGAAGGAAGGGAAGCTGGGAGGGCACCGAGGTGGGTGGAGGGAGGGAATCAGTAAAAAAATCTAGGGTGCATATTATACACAGGCACTTTATTTTTCCCAAAAAATCTTGGGTATAATTTAAACCTGCGTATTATACCTGAAACTCTATGGTATTTGTTATCAATTGAAAGAGGAGAGATTCCACTTGTGACATGAGATGTCTTGTGGGAGTAAAAATACGTTTATTTTGTTGGTATAATCATGGTGTTTCTCAGTACATGTTGTAAGTCCCTCAGTGTCACTTGGATGATCCTCATGGCAGCACAGAGTTTAGTAACTAATTACCCACTGTCGGTCACTTACTGTGAAAAGCAAGCTCTGTTGTGCCATCTAATTACCCACTGTCGGTCACTTACTGTGAAAAGCAAGTTCTGTTGTGCCATCTAATTACCCATAGTCGGTCACTTACTGTGAAAAGCAAGCTCTGTTGTGCCATCTAATTACCCATTGTTGGTCACTTGTGCCATGAGGGTCATCCACATGACACCACATAATTTACAATCTTTGATCTCTATTATCCATGTAGCACGAATGAACTTGCACGCCACACAATGTGACCCACACCATTTCATTAGTTTTAGATTGTTAGCTCTGTAGTAAAGTATGATTCATATACTGAAAGCCCAGTGGTGTTGTGTGGGTCATACATTGTAGTTTTTTATGGTCGGTGGTGCCATGAAGGTGACACTGACGGTACCACAGAGATTGTATTTTACAGTAAGTGAGCCACAGTGCAACATTAATCGTTTATTGTAAGTTCTGTGATGTTGCCTGGGTCAAACACTGTGGACTATAAGCTCTGTGGCATGATGTGGGACAGTCAATATTTCTTTTTATTTTATGGATATTGTAAGGTTGCGGTTATTATTAGGAGATGTTACTTTTCCTATTAAAAAAAATTGAAAAATAGGAAAGGACCCTAACACAGGTTCTGGTAATAAGTGTAACACTGCCAGTTGATAATACTGACAAAGATCTAGGTCAAGAACACAATGTAACTCACAGTAAATATCAGTGAGTACTTATCAGTAGCAGAGGCAGAAATAGTTCTTAAAGGGAAATTCCCTGCAGTCAGCTAGAACGCTGACTACGGGGAATGGGGGAGGGAGAGGGAAACTTTGGAAGAGATTATCTCTCAAACCATAAAAGTTTGAGAGATGACACTGGGGGCAATACATTTATTTTTAATAGTAATATAGGTATTAGTAATACTTAAGTAATACTATCCCTTTAAAGACTAGAGAGGTAATACATGTATTATGATGCTACTCGCCATACATTTAATTATTGAAGGGTGACTTATTCCTACCTGAAAGTTCCGCTTTAAATGTTACTGTCCCTTTAAGTTTACATTGAGTCCATCAGCCAGTAAGGTTAGTTTGATCGTAATCAACAGCCATTTTGTGTGTCTTCTGGTATGAATCAACATGTGAGTTTATGTGCTGAACATTTTGTACTTTATTAAAACTGTATTTTCGAGGAATTACTGATTAATGCTTGATTTGGAGGATTTTTTTTTTCTCCTCCTTCTGGGAGGTTAAATCTGTCCTGAATATGAACCTATTTACTTAATACATAAGTAGGTATGCTTTCTATTATAATTAGATTTGTTATTATCAGTAGTGTGCATTTTATGTTTTAATCCTTCATCTCTATGTTTGACTTTTACTCCCCTACATCTGAAAAAAAGTTTTCTATTCTCTATTATTTTTTAACATCTGTGATCTATTCCATTAACAGCAACCATAAATCCTAGGGAAAGTAATCATCTTTGGAAGAAAAGAGACTGGGATTTATATCAGGAGCAGTGAAGAATGGAAATTTGTAAATCATGTTTATAGCTAATAACCAGGGCAGGTTTAAGAACCTCTGAGGCTCCTGACAGAATTGTAAATGAAACCCCCCAAATGTAGGTTAACATTTAGGACTGTCTTAAGTTCAGCTATAGCCTTCCTTTTCCTTCCTTCCTAACACTGTGAAAAGTAGCTACATCTATGTATTGTTCACCCCAAACGGTCTGACTCCTGGACCACAGGATTAACCCTTTGAGTGGCAGAAGCATTGCTCTGCAATGTATTGCACACCCAAACCCCTGCAACCCATACATTCTATAGACCTTCCTTTTGGGAAACTAACATGAGGCCCCCAGCAATGCCCATGCATTAAAATACTCCTGAACAGGGCCGGATTTAGAATTAGGCAGAGTAGGCATCTGCCTACAGGCGCACCCAACAGAGGGGCGCCTGTCACTGGGATCATGTATGTAATGTGCCCGGAGTCATGAAGACAGGTCTTTGCCTCCTCCTTCGGCACAGACCTGTAGCTGCTGCGCTTCCTTGTCGGCTTTTAGTAATACAGAGCGCTGGGAGATGACATCATCTCCCAGCGCCCTACATTACTGAAGACCGCGCGGGAGCTCCAGCAGCTACAGCTCTGTGCAGAAAGAGGAGGCACAGACCTGTCTTGCTGCTGGACCACCAAGGAAGAGGTAGGAAACGGACACTGGGGCAATGTCAGGGTAATATTGAGCTGATGGGGGCAATGTGGAGCTGATGGGGGCATTGTGAGGGCAATATAGAGCTGATGGGGGCAATATGGAGCTGATGGGGCAATGTGGAGATGATGGGGGCATTGTGAGGGCAATGTGGAGCTGATGGGGCAATGTGGAGATGATGGGGCAATATGGAGATGATGGGGGCACTGTGAGGGCAATGTGGAGCTGATGGGGGCAATGTGGAGCTAATGGGGCAATGTGAAGGCAATATGGTATATGGAGATGATGGGGGCAATGTGGAGCTAATGGGGCAATGTGAAGGCAATATGGTATATGGAGATGATGGGGCAATGTGAGGGCAATATGGAGATGATGGTGGCAAGTTGGAGCTAATGGGGAGCAATGTGGAGATGATGGGGGGCAACGTGGAGATTAGGAGCATTGTGGAGGTGTCCAGTGCAGATGGCCCATGGGGGGGGGGGGCTTCAGATTTCATGCCTACAGGCTCCTGAGATGTAAATCCGGTCCTGCTCCTGATTATAACCTTTCGAGTGCTGTTGGGGTATACAAAGCATTACTTGCATAATGTTAGAGACTAGTAGAGAAGAAATGGTACCTTTATTGGCTGATTGGGTCTAGGACACACACTTTCAAGAAAACATAGGTCTCTTCTTCAGGCATAATAAGAATGAAATCTGAATACACAGTACATGACAGGTTAAACACTCATGCAAATTATTTTAATATTTATATTTCACTGGCAGTGAATATCCTCGTCACTATGGGCCATAATTTTTTCACTAGGCTCTGGTAAAGTCTCCTTGAAGTGGACCAGAAAACACAAACAAGATTTATTACCTTTCTGATGCTGCATTGAATTTTAGTCTTTATCCAGTGATAGCTAAGTCTATAGAATGTATGGGTTTTATAATGTCGCACATGTTTCTGCAGTGGTGTAACTAGTCTTTAGAGGGTCTAGGTGCAAATATTTTTTTGGGCCCCCATCTCAAAAATATTTTCACAGAGGCATAACAAGAACCTCCAGGAGTCTGCAGCAGATGAGGCCTCCTTGGATTCTGGGCCCCGGCACAAACCCTCCATCTGCACCCTATGTAGTTACACCGCTGTTATTCAAAGGGTTATATTTAACGATTCGAAGGTGCATCACCAGTGTCGTAACTATAGGGGTTGCAGGGGTCGCACCTGCGACTGGGCCCATCACTCCAGGGGCCTGGCCTCCTCCTGAGACCTCTCCGCCTGGTGCCCACAATCTCCCCCTGGCGCTCTAGTAATCCAGAGCGCTGGGAGATGACGTCATCTAGTAATGCAGAGCGCTGGGAGATGACATCATCTAGTAATCCAGAGCGCTGGGAGATGACATCATCTAGTAATCCAGAGCGCTGGGAGATGACATCATCTAGTAATCCAGAGCGCTGGGAGATGACATCATCTCCCAGTGCTCTGCATTACTAAGAGGACTGCGCAGGAGCTCCAGGGAGGTAGGAGATGGGGGCATTGTGAAGATTGAGGGGCATTGTAGAGGGAGTCAGTGTGGTTGAGGGGGGCCAATGTGGTGGTGGGGGGGGCCCGTGGCACTTCTTGCACTAGGGCCGGAGGCTTCTAGTTACGCCTCTGTGCATCACATGACCTGCGCCTATATAATATCACTGAGCCTGTGTCTGGGATCAAGTACAGTGAACTTAAATGGACAACTGGTCCAGCACACAACACTTAAAGTGACAGCTGCTCCTTAGCGCCATCTCTGTAGCAGGAATATGGAAACAAAGGGCAGAACACAAGAAAGTGGAGAATTTACTATTTTTTGGGAAAGCCATAAATGTATGTGGTATCTGAGATTGCTCACGTTTTGATGCAAGAAACATACTAACTCCGTTATCCTAAATTAACGGCAAAGTTAGACAGACATATGACAATGTGTGCTAATGCCCTTGCTGAATTAAGCAAATTCACTAATCCTAATCACAAAACGGTGGACTTCTTAGCCACGCCCACTTTTTGAAACTGATTCGCTAAAAGAAGAGCAAATGTTCGCTAATTCTGAAAAAACTTGCCATCAAATAACTAGGATTGCGCACGCTTTTTGCATTCCGTCCAAAGTTTTGCATCTACTTTCTCTGTACCCAGTTAGCACTTAACCCTTTGAGTGCCAGAGTGGTACGGAACGCATTGAAAAGCAATGCATTCTGTACCACACTGGCACTCAAAGGGTTAACATGTAACAGAGATATACAGTTGATGAGGATAAAAAGATGACATGAGTACATCAAGTTCAACCTTTCTCAGATCTCCAAGAAATGTTAAAAAAAAAAAAGAAGAATTTTACTTCCTAGCTCCAAAATAGCAGTCTTAAAGGAGCAGTAAACTTTTATTTATGAAAACACATATTTTATAGAGCTTTTCCTGCTGAATAAAACAAGGTCACTCCCACCGCTGTCAGATGTTTTATTCAAAATTTAAAGCAGTTTAAATAACCAGGAAGTGAATTTACTGTGTGTTTACTTCCTGATAGTTCTAACTGACAGGAAGTGACTCAGCAGTTTCTATCACATTCTATGGAGAACTGTATGTCTCTGACTTTCCTCTCCATTAGAATCTAACAGGAAATCTAATTAGAATTTGACCACTAGACGGCACTGCTAATGTAAAAAAACATGGGTTTAAACTGTAATAACTCTGGAAATATAAATCTCTCAGCAGTGGGAGTACCCTTATTTTACTCAATAGGAAAATCCCTACAATATATATTTTTTCATAAAAAAAGTTTACTGCTCCTTTAACAATATACTACCTCCACTGAAACATATTATCATGATTCTCTATATTGTTCTTAGCTAAAAAGGTATGCAGTTCTTTTCTGAATGTACCTACAGTATCCACCAAGCTATGGAATGCCACATCTTTACTGCCCTTACTTAAGATAAGTAATTTTCTTTATCATAGTGAAATACTTCCTTCCTCTAATTATAATGTGTGAGTTGTGCTCAGCACTTTGTCTAAAGATCTTCCCAGAAAGTTCGTTGTATTGCCATTGAATATACACTCTACCTGCCTGTATCTATATGTCATGCATCCTATACTTAGATTGTAACCTCTATGGGGCAGGGACCCTGTATCCTAATGTATACTCACCTGTGAGTGTTCCCCTTATGACTGTCTATATAAGCACTTAAAGGGATAGTAATATTTAAATTCAAGTTTAATACTGTAGGCATTAAAAAAAATAATACAACAATGTAAGTCTTATCTCTCAAACCTTTATGGTCCGAGAGATATAACTGGTTAAAGTTCCCCCCTCCAGACTGTTTCTGACAAGTCAGCGCTCTATGGGACAACAGCAGATTCCGGTCTTTTGACCGGACGGCGGCTCTTCAGCAGATCCAAAATCACGCTATTTAGAAATAAATACTTAATTGGAATGGTCTACAAAGTGTGCCTGGTTTGCAAGCACACTTTGTAGACCATTCCAATGAAGCATTTATTTCTAAATAGCGCAATTTCGTCTCTGCTGAAGAGCTGCTGACTGATCACATGACCAGAATCTCCTGTTGTCAGCTAGATGGCTGACTTGTCTGAAACAGCCTGGAGGGGGGAACTTTATCAAGTTATATCTCTCGGACCATAAAGGTTTGAGAGATAAGACTTATATCGTTGTACTTATTTTTTTAATGCCAACAATATTAAATAAACTTAAGTTTAAACATTACTATATCTTTAATCACCGCACTTATCGTACCCCTTCTGTACTAAATGTAAACTGTAAAATGCTAGCTACACATGTTGATGCTATATAAATAAAAATATACATATATTTTTCACACCCCTCTGGCATTCAAAGGGTTAAAAATTATTATGGTGACCAAAGCAACAAAACCGCCATATTCACCCAAAAATCCAGTTTTTTTTCAGCTGTAATACATATTTAATACAGCATTCAATGGGAGTACTATTGCTTTAGTCAAAAGGAAAAGCCCTACATGTTCATTACTTATAATAAGTAACAATTTGTCATTAAAGGGATAGTACCGTTTCATAATAAAAGCAGCTCTAATTAATCATCATAGTATTTGTACTTTGGATAGTGTTATTTCAATTCTGTCAGAGTTGTAGTACAAGAGTAATTCAATGATAAAGTATCCCCCTCCCGCCCCTTTTTCTGATATAACACTGCTCAGCCAGATCAGAAGGGAGATGCCCAGGTAGACTGCAGAGAGGGACAATCTTCAATTAAGATAAGGGAAAAACCTGAAAAACTTGTCAAGGGGGGCAGGACTTTCATTGTTCTCATAGGAAGAAGATTGTCCCTTTCTGTTATCTGTCTGGTCTATGGACTGGATTCCACATCTGAGAAGAGATGGCTTACACTAGGTAAAAGGGGCGGGAGGGGGAAACTTTGCTTGTGAATAACTCTCAAACCATAAAGGGTTGAGACATAAGACATATCGTTCTTCACGTTTTTTTAAAGTTAAATAAAGTTAAAATGAAGTATTACTATCCCTTTAAGCAATACATAAAATCAAAATAAATGTAATCCTGTTACAGTTAAAAATATTGCGCTTAGCAAAGTGCCAGAGTTTACATTATTTTGGAATATAAATGTTTCTTCTCAGTTGGATGGCAGAATGAAATTTGAAAAAAGTTCCTCTGCTTGACTAGTTAAAGATCCAGGTATAGATAACAGATGAGAGTTGGTATCGTGTTAGCTGTAGAAATACAGGAGGTAATTATAGTCAAGTTGATACCTTTACTGGCTAACTAAGCAGATTTAGGATGCAAGCTTTCAAGACAACTCAGGTCTTTTCCTCAGGCATGTCCTCAGAAGAGACCTAAGAGGTCTTGAAAGCATGCATCCTAAATCTGCTTAGTTAGCCAATAAAGGTATCAGCTTGACTATATTTGCCTACAGGTATAGATGGGCAGCAACTTTTGCCTTGTCAAACCTTCCATATTTGATTTTTCCTTTCTTCTCTAAGAATCATTGTACAATTTCTGTCCAGTAGGAAATAATGAATATCTCCATGTCTGTTGCGTGTGTCTTTGTGTGTGTGCATGTCTGTTGCCTGTGTGTGAGAATGTCTGTTGCACTCATGTGTGTCTGCGCATGTCTGTTGCGTACGTGTATATCTGTTACATGTGTGTCTACGTGTGTGCATCTCCGGTGTGTGTGTGCATGTCGTTTGCATATTTATGCCGCTCATTGTGTGTATGTGTCTGCCTTTGTGTTTCATATGTCTGTGTTTATCAGTGTGTTTACATTTCACACACCTACTACCAACGGTCTTAACGTGACGGCACCAGCGTCCCACATTGCTAGTATATATATATATTTATATATAAATGGATAAATGGGCACTCCTATTCGACCAAACAAATTAATAGCTATTTAATGCCTGGGTGCTACTTCCAAAAATGTATAAAAATAGAAATGGCATAGTATTACCATGAAGGAAATGCACACTCAGGACTTATGAAAAAATGATTATTTATTCATCATATGTCGACGTTTCTGAGTGAGCATTTCCTTCATGGTAATACCATGCCATTTCTATTTATATATATATATATATATATATATATATATATATACACACATATCCTATATAATAATTCTCTAAAACGTGTGTAACAACGCAGTGATGCGCAGTAGAGACTGCTGTGCGTGCTGCAGTCATTCACAGTGCATTACCTTACTTACACATTGTACATTAAATGGATAGAACACATTTTTAAATGGTATTATTTAAATATAATGGAAACCAACCAATGACCACATCTTCTACTGAGACCAATTATTTAAAATCATTTTTTAAACCCATTGAACATGCACTCTCCTGGCATTCAAAGAGTTAATCCAGCCCCTCCCCCAACACAATTATGAAAGCCCAGCTAATATCTTATAGGACGTTTGCCATGCGTTTAACGAAGGGAAAATTATACATAAATATTCTTAGGTCTTACAATCTGAATGAGAGGAAAGTGCATGGTGTGCATATAAATATTAGTAAATATACATTTTGAAGAACAAAATTTGCATTCTTGTCAAAATCTTCATAGAACAAAGGTGGCACACTAAATGGTTGCACACGGAACCTTGATTGTGAACCACTAATATATTAGACAGATGTTAAAGGGAGCGATGTAGATAAAGATAAATCTCAATGCAAACAAGAACACTATGTTACTTTTTATTGATGGACAGTTAACACAGTGTGAGAACATGACCACCAATAAACTGTAACACATTGTTCACTTTAACAGGTCCCGAGAGGTCAGTTTCCCTTCACTTGTAACTACATGTATGTGAGTACACAGAATAAATCTACTTATGAGACTCATCTTAACCCTATGAGTGTCAGTGGTGTATGCAATGCATTGCAAAAGGTTAAACACCAAACATCTTATTTTTTTTAAGATTTTTTTTTTTAGTCTTATGAATAAGAATATAATATGATATGAAACATCCTCAGATTTCTCTGTTTGCTTATATGATTATGTTTTGACAAATATATGTATTTATGTATATGTTTCTTTCTAAAGCTGTTTTGGGTTTGCAGTGATTTACATAGTAAGGCCACGTTGACACACTGTTAGGGCGAGATGTCTACAGACTTGTCATAATGAAAACGTTGTCAGATCACGAGTTGGTGGTGAAAGGACAATATTTTCAGAAGTAAATCTGTGATGTTTGACAAATCTGCCCCCCTTGACAAGTTTTTCAGGTTTTTCCCTTATCTTAATTGAAGATTATCCCTCTCTGCAGTCTACCTGGGCACCTCCCTTCTGATCTGGCTGAGCAGTGTTACATCAGTAAAAGGGACAGGAGGGGGATACTTTGTCATTGAATTACTCTTGAACTACAACTCTGACAGTATTGAAATAACACTCTCCAAATTCCAAATACTATGATGATTAATTAGAGCTGCTTTTATTATGAAACATTACTATCACTTTAACCACAGATGGCTAAGTCTATAGAATGTATGGGTTAACCCTCCGAATGTTAGAGGGGTGCGCAACCCATCATTTGCAACGAGCTGCACAGCCCCGTGGCACCCATAGGGCCCAAATTATGTTTATTGTGCGGGATAATGTGACATAAATTCCCTATCACGGTTTAGGGCACAGTTCAGAGTGTTGCATGTGCTAATTTTATCGCTGCTTTTATCTCCAGGTTTCCCCATAGACTTCAATAGGAAAATGTTTGATAAAACGGGTGGTAACATTTATCACCTGCAATATAATCTAGCCCTCGATGAGCCGAAGGAGAATTTGCTCTTCATGTTCTGGTTTCGGTTGGAATGTGGTATAGGAACATTATCTGTGGCACATATATGTTTAAAGGGGAACTTTCACCCCGCAATAACTTAAGGTTAACTTATTGCACACCTGGCGACTAGCTGCTTAGTAACGCTAGTCGCCAGCAATATTACCCGGTTCTTCAGATATTGGCTTTTTGCCGATGGTGACAGGAGCACGGCACCGCACGGTGCAAAAGGGACTGACAGCGCAGGCGCACGGACGTCACTGTGAAGAGACGTCCGTGCTTCCTGCTCCTGTCACCATCGGCAAAAAGCCGATATCTGAAGAACCGGGTAATATTGCTGGCGACTAGCGCTACTAAGCAGCTAGTCGCCAGGTGTGCAATAAGTTAACCTTAAGTTATTGCGGGGTGAAAGTTCCCCTTTAACCTGTCATGTACTATGAATTCAACCTTCCTTCTTATTATGCCTGAAGAAGGGATCTAGTGCCTTGAAAGCTTGCATCTCAGAGCCACTCAGTTAGCCAATAAAGGTATCATTTGTACTGTTTATTTTACTCTAGGATGCACACACTGCTGATATCGTTAAGCATGAACACAGCCTACTTGCAAAACTATGCTCTGGAGACCTCGTTAGCAGTCAAGACATTAAGATTTCTATTCAAATCAATGGGAATTTAAAACATTTTCATTCCAACAATGCAGTTGGTTTGCAATTGTTCCAGAATTACCCTTCTATTCCTTGATTAATAAGACCCAGTGTTGTGATAGAATGTTGATCAAGGGAAATATACGACTGCCTTTTGGAGTCAGGAAGAGATCTTGTTACCCACTTACTTGGGACTTAATTGGAAATGGTTTCCTCTGGATCCACAAGGGTGAAATGGCATGGGCTGAATTTGTTTGACGAATATCTTTTTCAGGCCGGATCAACTATGTTACTATGATCTTTATAGCAGAATTTTGAATGGACTATAGAGCAGGGAAGATGAAACCCATCCACAAGTCTCCCTCCCCCTCCACCAACAGTGCATGTTATTAGGATTTCCTTAAAGGAGCAGTAAACTTTTTTTTAATGAAAACACATATTATATAGAGCTTTTCCTGTTGAATAAAACAAGGTCACTCCCATTGCTGTCAGATGTTTTATTCAAAAATTATAGCAGTTTAAATAATCAGAAAGTGAATTTACTGTGTTTACTTCCTGATAGTTCTGACAGGAAGTGAATTTACTGTGTTTTCTTCCTGATAGTTCTGACAGGAAGTGAATTTACTGTGTTTACTTCCTGATAGCTCCAACTGACAGGAAGCGACTCAGCAGTTTCTATCATATTCTATGGAGAACTGCATGTCTCTGATAGGGTTGCCACCCAGCCGGTATTTTACCAGCAGGCCGGTAAAAAATTGTCTTCTGTCCAATGTTAAGTCTATGGAGAGAATGCCATGGCCGGTATTTTTTGTAAGAAAAGGTGGCAACCCTAGTCTCTGACTTTTCTGACTTTCTTCTCCATTAGAATCTAACAGGAAATTTAATTAGAATTTGACCACTAGAGGGCACTGCTAATGTAAAAAAACATGGGTTTAAACTGTAATAACTCTTGAAATATAAATCTCTTGGCAGTGGGAGTACCATTATTTTACTCAATAGGAAAATCCCTACAATATATATTTTTTCATAAAAAAAGTTTACTGAGCCTTTAATTAAACAAGTGAGTGTTGGTAATACAGGCAGACCCTTCAGAATGACAGAGACTCTGATAGATTCACCCTTGTTCATGTCAAGAGATCCTCAAATCCTGCACTAATGGGCCCCTGAGTACCCCTGGTTTTAAAGATTTGAGACTGACCTTGTAATAATTGTAAGTTCATGATTTCTGACAACATAATATCATGTAAAGAAATAAATTATAGTACAGGGATATTATTTTAGTGCATTTCACTATAGCTCACTCAGGTCTCAGTTGAAGAAAAATACCAGGGGTGTAACTAGAGCCTACTGGATCTTGGGGTGAAATATGAGGCCAGGACCTGCCAGTTTGGATGGGGAAAGTAAAAGTAAAGTAAAGCACACAGATTCAGACCTTGTTTAACCCTTTGAGTGCCAGTGTGGTACCCAACCATACATGTGAACATTTTCTTCTAGGGTCTCCGGAGGATATAAAAGATGTCACGCGCATCACAAAGGGACGGGGATTGATCATTGTTCAGGGTAGGGCTTAATGGGCTGTCTAATAAAGTGGCCGAGAAGTGGGGAGAACAGGGTGGGTAGGAGCAGAAGTGAGGGGGAAGTGGGAGGAACAGGGTGGAAAGGAGGAGAAGTGAGAGGCACCGGGTAGGAAGGAGACAAAGTGGGCAGGAAGTAGGAGGAACAGAGTGGGAAGGAGACGAAGTGGGCAGGAAGTGGGAGGAACAGAGTGGGAAGGAGACAAAGTTTGCAGGAAGTAGGAGGAACAGGGTGGGAAGGAGGAGAAGTGAGGAGAACAGGATGGGTAGGAGGAGAAGTGAGGGGGAAGTGGGAGGAACAGAGTGGAAAGGAGGAGAGTGAGAGGCACCGGGTAGGAAGGAGAAGAAGTGGGCAGGAGTAGGAGGAACAGAGTGGGAAGGAGTAGAAGTGAGGGGGAAGTGGGTGGAACAGGGTGGAAAGGACGATAAGTGAGAGGAACCGGGTAGGAAGGAGACAAAGTGGGCAGGAGTAGGAGGAACAGAGTGGGAAGGAGGAGAAGTGTGAGGAACATGGTGGGGAGGAGGAGAAGTGGGAAGAACAGGGTGGGGAGGAGTAGAAGTAGGAGGAACAGAGTGGGAAGGAGGAGAAGTGTGAGGAACAGGGTGGGGAGGAGGAGAAGTGGGAAGAACAGGGTGGGGAGGAGTAGAAGTAGGAGGAACAGAGTGGGAAGGAGGAGAAGTGGGAGGAACATGGTGGGGAGCAGTAGAACTGGGAAGAACCAGGTGGAAAGGAGGAGAAGTGGGTGGAACAGGGTGGGGAAGGAGGAGAAGTGGGAAGAACAGGGTGGGGAGGAGTAGAAGTAGGAGGAACAGAGTGGGAAGGAGGAGAAGTGGGAGGAACATGGTGGGGAGCAGTAGAACTGGGAAGAACCAGGTGGAAAGGAGGAGAAGTGGGTGGAACAGGGTGGGGAAGGAGGAGAAGTGGGTGGAACAGCGTGGGGAAGGAGGAAAAATGAGAGGCACCGGGTAGGAAGGAGACAAAGTGGGCAGGAAGTAGGAGGAACAGAGTGGGAAGGTGGAGAAGTGGGAGGAGCATGGTGGGGAGGAGTAGAAGTGGGAAGAACCAGGCAGAAAGGAGGAGAAGTGGGTGGAACAGGGTGGGGAAGGAGGAGAAGGGGAAGGAACATGGTGGGGAGGAGTAGAAGTGAGAAGAACCAGGCAGAAAGGAGGAGAAGTGGGTGGAACAGGGTGGGGAAGGAGGAGAAGTGAGAGGCACTGGGTAGGAAGGAGACAATGTGGGCAGGAAGTAGAAGGAACAGAGTGGGAAGGAGGAGAAGTGGGAGGAGCATGGTGGGGAGGAGTAGAAGTGGGAAGAACCAGATGGAAAGGAGTAGAAGTGGGTGGAACAGGGTGGGGAAGGAGGGGTAGACGTGGGATGAACCGGGCAGGAAAGGAGGAGAAGTGAGTGGAAGAGGGTGGGGAAGGAGGAGAAGTGGGCAAAGTTTCATAAGAAACTCTTCACCATTAGAGAATCACCTCTTTAGCAGCAGACTTGGTAATTCACTGCAAAAACCAGAGTCCCCAGGTCAGATCGGGAGAGTTCCCAGCTATGTATCTGATGCATTGCACTGCCATGTGTTGGATACCTCTCTAGCAATCAAATGGTTAAAGTGACAGTCAACCTTTTTGATTTTACATATTCTGCAGGAATCAAATGACTTCTGTTCTTCTGTTCATTTTTTTCATCTCTGCCTTACGTGTTATTTCTCTGACATGAATCTATTTGATTTCTTATTTTCTTTGTGGAACCGTGAAAGCAGAGACAGTGCAATAATATAAAAAAGATGCAAAACAAAAAATAGAGAAACAAGAGCGGGCCGGGGATGATGGGAGTTGTCGTCAACAACAGTCAGGTGTCCTCAGGTTGCTCAACTATGAACCAAGCAGTGGCAAGTAATGAAAAATGTATGTCTCTGATCCAACTCTTTGCTTGCTTGTGAGGTTGGCATTGATTCTCTGTAGCATCCAACCGCTTGTAGATGTACTTTTTTTTTTTAATGTTATACTGTATGGGTTTCAAGTATAAATCTTCTTGTGGTTCTTCAGTGTAGAAATCCTAATTGCACACAGTGGGATAAGTGCGCAGATGTTACGGGAGGTAGAAGGAGTTCTACACATCTAAAGGCTATGGTCAAAGATCAGGATTCTGACAGGGCAAATCCACAGGGATCTCAGCTGGAAAAACACTGCAAACTGTCTAAGTAACAGATGTGTGAAAGACGAATGTAATGCTTCTTGTGGCATTAATAAAATAAAGACCTGGAGATAGGGAACTGTACAGTGGATACGATGCTGACTCATGTAAAATTCATGCTCCATATAATTATGTTTTTGAAAACACAGTATTGTGCATACCTCCCAAGTGTCCCTTTTTAGGAGGGACAATCCCTCTTTTAGACTCAAATCCCTCTGTCCCTGTAACGGATCCCACCCGTTACTAGAGCCTTGTCTGGGCATGGCATTTATTCATCCCTGGGCCCAAGGATTATGGATATTGGACACTCCTTTGTGCCCGGGCATACAATCTCTCAAGCCCTTATCCTGGACTAAGAGACTTTGGCAAGCCTTATGTGGATAGGCAGCTGTGCCAGAGGAAAGAGCAATTCAAGGCTTGTGTGCTGCAAACTCTTCTGCCCTGCAAAGGGTTAATTATTTTAGTTTGGGCATATTTACTTTCAATCTGTATTGCTGCCCCCCAAGCCTTTTGCTTAATTATTCAACCCCTGGCCATTGTTAAGGAAATGTATATTCTAGCCACTCAAGTCATTGTATTGTGAACTGTCTTGTGGCCCCCTGCTGTGTGCTAATCCAATCATGTCTGCCCTATTATGTTTCCCTGAATCATTTGTTGTTGGTTCCTTGACACTTTGTGGTGACTGAATTATCCCTGTGACTACCCCATTGTATTCTGCCCTACCATTTGCTGTACCCTATTGGAGGAACTGTGATTGAATTAAGTCTCCTGTACTGCGCTCCAAGTTAGTGTGGTTTGAAACTGTATAAATATGCTGTGGTTTGTTGTAATAAAGAGTTATGTTTTGGAGTGAACAAGGAGTCCTGGAGTCTTGTATTGCTTATGGTCTAAAGAGTCCACTCTGATACCCATCTGCGCCAAGTATCCTGAATCGTCGACCGTCTGCTGCCAGTTTCCTGCGATCTAACTTCGTGGACTATCAGGCGGCGACGTGGACTCTTCCCTGCTTCCAGCGATCCTGCGACTGATCCTAGTGACCGTCCATACTTCAACTGGTGCATCTGACGGTGCTTATCCTGCGTCAAGAAGAAGAGACCCGGGAACGACGGCAGAAGGCGACGCGGTCCCTTCTCAGCTTCCGTTACAGTCCCTCTTTCCCACCCTGGTGTCCCTGTGTTTAAGAAATCAGATTGTGTGGTATGTATATAAGTGTATCACCCTGGTGTCCCTGTGTTTAGGAGATCAGACTGTGTGGTGTGTATATAAGTGTATCACCCTGGTGTCCCTGTGTTTAGGAGATTAGACAGTGTGGTGTGTATATAAGTGTATCACTCTGGTGTCCCTGTGTTTAGGAGATCAGACTGTGTGGTGTGTATATAAGTGTATCACCCTGGTGTCCCTGTGTTTAGGAGATCAGACTGTGTGGTGTGTATATAAGTGTATCACCCTGGTGTCCCTGTGTTTAGGAGATCAGACTGTGTGGTGTGTATAGAAGTGTATCACCCTGGTGTCCATGTGTTTAGGAGATCTGACTGTGTGGTGTGTATATATAAATGTATTACCCTGGTGTCCCTGTGTTTAGGAGATCAGACTGTGTGGTGTGTATAGAAGTGTATCACCCTGGTGTCCCTGTGTTTAGGAGATCAGACTGTGTGGTGTGTATATAAGTGTATCACCCTGGTGTCCATGTGTTTAGGAGATCATACTGTGTGGTGTGTATATAAGTGAATCACCCTGGTGTCCCTGTGTTTAGGAGATCAG
Source organism: Rhinophrynus dorsalis (assembly GCA_037306005.1). Lineage (NCBI taxonomy): Eukaryota > Metazoa > Chordata > Amphibia > Anura > Rhinophrynidae > Rhinophrynus > Rhinophrynus dorsalis. Next base: position 21,569,022 of record CM074718.1, read on the forward strand.
ACTGTGTGGTGTGTATATAAGTGTATCACCCTGGTGTCGCTGTGTTTAGGAGATCAGACTGTGTGGTGTGTATATAAGTGTATCACCCTGGTGTCGCTGTGTTTAGGAGATCAGACTGTGTGGTGTGTATAGAAGTGTATCACCCTGGTGTCCCTGTGTTTAGGAGATCAGACTGTGTGGTGTGTATATAAGTGTATCACCCTGGTGTCCATGTGTTTAGGAGATCAGACTGTGTGGTGTGTATATAAGTGAATCACCCTGGTGTCCCTGTGTTTAGGAGATCAGACTGTGTGGTGTGTATATAAGTGTATCACCCTGGTGTCGCTGTGTTTAGGAGATCAGACTGTGTGGTGTGTATATAAGTGTATCACCCTGGTGTCGCTGTGTTTAGGAGATCAGACTGTGTGGTGCGTATATAAGTGTATCACCCTGGTGTCCCTGTGTTTAGGAGATCAGACTGTGTGGTGCGTATATAAGTGTATCACCTTGGTGTCCCTGTGTTTAGGAGATCAGACTGTGTGGAGTGTATATAAGTGTATCACCCTTGTGTCCCTGTGTTTAGGAGATCAGACTGTGTGGTGTGTGTATAAGTGTAACACCCTGGTGTCCCTGTGTTTAGGAGATCAGTCTGTGTGGTGTGTATATAAGTGTATCACCCTGGTGTCCCTGTGTTTAGGAGATCAGACTGTGTGGTGTGTATATAAGTGTATCACCCTGGTGTCCCTGTGTTTAGGAGATCAGACTGTGTGGTGTGTGTATAAGTGAAACACCCTGGTGTCCCTGTGTTTAGGAGATCAGACTGCGTGGTGTGTATAGAAGTGTATCCCCCTGGTGTCCCTGTGTTTAGGAGATCAGACTGTGTGGAGTGTATATAAGTGTATCACCCTGGTGTCCCTGTGTTTAGGAGATCAGACTGTGTGGTGTGTATATAAGTGTATCACCCTGGTGTCCCTGTGTTTAGGAGATCAGACTGTGTGGTGTGTGTATAAGTGAAACACCCTGGTGTCCCTGTGTTTAGGAGATCAGACTGCGTGGTGTGTATAGAAGTGTAACCCTTCTGGTGTCCCTGTGTTTAGGAGATCAGACTGTGTGGAGTGTATATAAGTGTATCACCCTGATGTCCCTGTGTTTAGGAGATCACACTGTGTTGTGTGTATATAAGTGTATCACATTGCTCCACGGCAATAAAACTCACAATAATGTTTGTTTAAACTTCAATATATCTGTTTATAAATTAGTCTGTATGGATACAATACTATGGTCTTGCTCTAAATTATCTATTCAGCTACAGAAAGAGGTGTTAAAAGGCTATAAAATAACCTAAAACTTATTGGTAATCCCTGCCCACCAGTCACACCCCAAGCAACACCCCCTAAAACAAAAACGTCCCTCTTTGGACATTTGAAATTTTGGTTGATATGTTCATATTGTACAAACAGACGTGATTTGTCACTTCTTCACTTTCATGCAGTTGTACCAATGTAGGACAGGACCTGGTAGGTCCTGAAAGGATATTAAGACGCAAGCAAGGAAGCAGGCTGCAAATTCAGATATGCCATTTGTCAGATGAGCGTTGCATTGGGCTTCCTGCCACCCATATGGGCATCCCAATTAAATAGCAACTTACAAAATAAGGCGAGATTGTTTTCCAGCTATAACAACAGAAGAAAAGCTCACATTATATTCAAGAAAATGTGACATATATATATATGTATATTTATTTATATAGTGCAATACATGCACACAGCACTTTACAGAAATAATAATAATAACAGTGCAATACAAGAATACAGGACAGCGCTAAAAGCATCTGGCTAAAGTGTGATCACTGCCTTATCAGATGGGTAAGAAGTGCAGCAAAGGGAATCATACATTGGAAAGGAGACCTTTCACCAAAGAGCTTACAATCTAATCTTGCAAGGTTTATCTAGCTGCTCGGAAATGTTACATTAAAACGTCATTGCAGATCACACTTGCATTGTTTGGGTGCAGTGCTCCCATGACCTGAAATTTCAGTGGTTAGGTCGCTAGACTGCTATTGTAATAGGAGCCACTAATGTACCCACTTAATATAAGGTACTTACTGGAATTAGAGGCCTTATCCTGCCTCTCAGAGTTAATACGTGAACTGGATTATGCCCCAGAATAGCAATGCTCTGGACCAGTAGCAGGATCTCTGCCATCAATGATCAGCTCAGTCACTTCAGTGTAATAAATTGGATTATATTTTTATTATTAAAAACATCAATGAGTATCAATTTACCCAACGTGTTTCATGACCTCAGTGTCACCTCTTCAGGGGACAAATCCCTGACTCCATTATGATGGACTCCTACCTAAGTAAGTCCTGTTATATTCAGTAATTATATAGATACACCTGACTGCTGTATGATGGACTCCTACCTAGGTAAGTCCTTCTGTTACACACAGTAATTATATAGATACACCTGACTGCTGTATGATGGACTCCTACCTAGGTAAGTGCTTCTGTTACACACAGTAATTATATAGATACACCTGACTGCTGTATGATGGACTCCTACCTAGGTAAGTGCTTCTGTTACACACAGTAATAATATAGATACACCTGACTGCTGTATGATGGAATCCTACCTAGGTAAGTACTTCTGTTACACACAGTAATAATATAGATACACCTGACTGCTGTATGATGGAATCCTACCTAGGTAAGTGCTTCTATTACACACAGTAATTATATAGATACACCTGACTGCTGTATGATGGACTCCTACCTAGGTAAGTGCTTCTGTTACACACAGTAATTATATAGATACTCCTGACTGCTGTATGATGGACTCCTACCTAGGTAAGTGATTCTGTTACACACAGTAATTATATAGATACTCCTGACTGCTGTATGATGGACTCCTACCTAGGTAAGTCATTCTGTTACACACAGTAATTATATAGAGACACCTGACTGCTGTATGATGGACTCCTACCTAGGTAAGTACTTCTGTTACACACAGTAATTATATAGATATACACCTGACTGCTGTGTGATGGACTCCTACCTAGGTAAGTGCTTCTGTTACACACAGTAATTATATAGAGACACCTGACTGCTGTATGATGGACTCCTACCTAGGTAAGTACTTCTGTTACACACAGTAATTATATAGAGACACCTGACTGCTGTATGATGGACTCCTACCTAGGTAAGTACTTCTGTTACACACAGTAATTATATAGATATACACCTGACTGCTGTGTGATGGACTCCTACCTAGGTAAGTGCTTCTGTTACACACAGTAATTATATAGAGACACCTGACTGCTGTATGATGGACTCCTACCTAGGTAAGTACTTCTGTTACACACAGTAATAATATAGATACACCTGACTGCTGTATGATGGAATCCTACCTAGGTAAGTACTTCTGTTACACACAGTAATTATATAGATACTCCTGACTGCTGTATGATGGACTCCTACCTAGGTAAGTCATTCTGTTACACACAGTAATGATATAGATACACCTGACTGCTGTGTGATGGACTCCTACCTAGGTAAGTGCTTCTGTTACACACAGTAATTATACTGATACACCTGACTGCTGTATGATGTACTCCTACCTAGGTAAGTGCTTCTGTTACACACAGTAATTATATAGATACACCTGACTGCTGTATGATGGACTCCTACCTAGGTAAGTGCTTCTGTTACACACAGTAATTATACTGATACACCTGACTGCTGTATGATGGAGTCCTACCTAGGTAAGTGCTTCTGTTACACACAGTAATTATACTGATACACCTGACTGCTGTATGATGTACTCCTACCTAGGTAAGTACTTCTGTTACACACAGTAATTACATAGAGACACCTGACTGCTGTATGATGAACTCCTTCCTAGGTAAGTGCTTCTCTTACACACAGTAATTATACAGATACACCTGACTGCTGTATGATGGACTCCTACCTAGGTAAGTCCTTCTATTACACACAGTAATTATATAGATACACCTGACTGCTGTATGATGGACTCCTACCTAGGTAAGTGCTTCTGTTACACACAGTAATTACATAAAGACACCTGACTGCTGTATGATGAACTCCTTCCTAGGTAAGTGCTTCTCTTACACACAGTAATTATACAGATACACCTGACTGCTGTATGATGGACTCCTACCTAGGTAAGTCCTTCTATTACACACAGTAATTATATAGATATACCTGACTGGTGTATGATGGACTCCTACCTAGGTAAGTGCTTCCATTACACACAGTAATTATATAGATAAACCTGACTGATGTATGATGGACTCCTACCTAGGTAAGTGCTTCTGTTACGCACAGTAATTATAGAGATACACCTGCCTGCTGTGTGATGGACTCCTACCTAGGTAAGTGCTTCCATTACACACAGTAATTATAGAGATACACCTGACTGCTGTGTGATGGACTCCTACCTAGGTAAGTGCTTCCATTACACACAGTAATTATAGAGATACACCTGACTGCTGTGTGATGGACTCCTACCTAGGTAAGTGCTTTTGTTACACACAGTAAATATATAGATATACCTGACTGCTGTATGATGGACTCCTACCTAGGTAAGTGCTTCCATTACACACAGTAATTATAGAGATACGCCTGACTGCTGTATGATGGACTCCTACCTAGGTAAGTGCTTCTGTTACACACAGTAATTATATAGATACGCCTGACTGCTGTGTGATGGACTCCTACCTAGGTAAGTGCTTCCGTTACACACAGTAATTATATAGATACGCCTGACTGCTGTGTGATGGACTCCTACCTAGGTAAGTGCTTCTGTTACACACAGTAATTACATAGATACACCTGACTGCTGTGTGATGGACTCCTACCTAGGTAAGTGCTTCTGTTACACACACTAATTATACAGATACACCTGACTGCTGTGTGATGGACTCCTACCTAGGTAAGTGCTTCTGTTACACACAGTAATTATACAGATACACCTGACTGCTGTATGATGGACTCCTACTTAGGTAAGTACTTCTGTTACACACAGTAATTATATAGATACACCTGACTGCTGTATGATGGACTCCTACCTAGGTAAGTGCTTCTGTTACACACAGTAATTATATAGATACGCCTGACTGCTGTGTGATGGACTCCTACCTAGGTAAGTGCTTCCGTTACACACAGTAATTATATAGATACGCCTGACTGCTGTGTGATGGACTCCTACCTAGGTAAGTGCTTCCGTTACACACAGTAATTACATAGATACACCTGACTGCTGTGTGATGGACTCCTACCTAGGTAAGTACTTCTGTTACACACAGTAATTATACAGATACACCTGACTGCTGTGTGATGGACTCCTACCTAGGTAAGTGCTTCTGTTACACACAGTAATTATATAGATACACCTAACTGCTGTATGATGGACTCCTACCTAGGTAAGTGCTTCTGTTACACAAAGTAATTATATATATATATATACTACAAATATTGTTTAACTTTAACAAGACAACTCACATGTAATCCACAGTGTGTTAGGAGAAATGTCTTGACAGGGCTAAGAGCAGGACTGGGAGAGACAACATTATCTTGGGATGAAATGAAAAGGGAATACAAGTGCATTGATGTACCTCAAACAGCTTATCAAAGTATTTTAAAGGAACAACATATACTCCTGAAGAGTAGGCAACATATAGACAGCGTACCCTCCTAGCAATCAAAGGGACATGCAGCTTGAAAGACCAAGGATCTAGATGTGTCAGCAGAAAATACTTCAAGGAAAAGAAAGAAAAGTACCAAAGAAAGAAAAATGACAGACAATACAGGAGATACCGCTGAGGGGTTAAACCGTGCTACAAACCGTGATTAAATCCACCAATAACTTTAAAGAAACTGTCAAGAGGAAGCGCTATGAAGATGATGAGTCAGCAAGACAGTGCATGTGTCAGGGCTCGGGAGTTGTAGAGCTTTCCGCAAAATCCTATTATCCATATAGATCAGCTTTCCTGCTGCTAACAACACAACAGAACTCATTAAATATAGAAAGAGCTATCCCCAAATGTATACACTACAACTTCAAATGCCACTTACAGTCTTAATTATATATTTGTTGAATATGCATTAATTATTCAAACATTTAAACAAGCTATCACTAGAAAATGACCCCCTCCTGTGCTTTAATGATTTCCTTTCCTAATTTATCTTTTTTTTTTTTTCACCCATCCTAGGCCCACGACAATTCTTAGGTCTTCACGAAAAAAAAATGTAATTAACCAGTTTATTGTTTGGGTTTTTTTTCCCATTCTCTCTGTTTTTCAAGACTAACATTTTAATGAAATCGAGAGCATGAAACAAAGTCAACGTCAACAGGGATAGAACATTGAAATAAAAATGTAAATAATACAACAAAATGGGCCAGTTTTACAGCTATGTATTTGGCTTCTGCACATCAAACTGGGAGGAAAGCTGCATTCAATTGTAAGGATTTTTTTAAAGCAACACTAACACCTCCTAATGATACCCCTTACTTTACTATGACTAGGATATCCTAATGACTACAATGACTTTTTTAATTTCAAGGGTGCTGTTTGTCAACATTATGACTATAACACCTAATAATAACTCTGTCTCTGATATATATATATATATATATATATATATATATATATATATATATATATATATACTTGCAGAGTGGCAGAGCATTGCCCATTACTCTATCATTCACTCTCCATGTGTTACTTCATCTTGGGCCCAGCCCCGGTGATAACGGAGGTTGGAGCGGGCAACAAGGCAAAGGGGTGGGAGGGAGGGAGAAGCATGGTGAAAAGGTATGAGGGATGGGGCATCGATGAAAAGGGGTGGGAGGGAGGAAGAGGCATTGTGTGCAGGATGATAGGAAGGGCAGTGAGGCAAAGGAGTGGGTGGGAGAAAGAGGTGTTGTGAAAGGGAAGGTGGGAAGGGTGGAGAGGCAAGACACAAGGGGAGGTGGGAGGAAGGAAGGAGAAATGGGTAGGAGGGAGAAAGAAGCATGGCAAAAGGGAAGGTGGGAAGGGCGGAGAGGCATGACATAAGGAGAGGTGGGAGGAAGGAAGGAGAAATGGGTGGGAGAGGTGAAGAGGCATGGTGAAAGGGAAGGTGGGAAGGGTGGAGAGGCATTACATAAGGAGAGGTGGGAGGAAGGAAGGAGAAATGGGTGGGAGGGAGGAAGAGGCATGGTGAAAGGGAAGGTGGGAAGGGTGGAGAGGCATGACATAAGGAGAGGTGGGAGGGAGGAAGGAGAAGTGGATGGGAGGGGTGAAGAGGCATGGTGAAAGGGAAGGTGGAAGGGTGGAGAGGCATTACATAAGGAGAGGTGGGAGGAAGGAAGGAGAAGTGGGTGGGAGGGGTGAAGAGGCATGGTGAAAGGGAAGGTGGGAAGGGTGGAGAGGCATTACATAAGGAGAGGTGGGAGGGAGGAAGGAGAAATGGGTGGGAGGGAGGAAGAGGCATGGTTAAAGGGAAGGTACGAAGGGTGGAGAGGCATGTCATAAGGAGAGGTGGGAGGGAGGAAGGAGAAATGGGTGGGAGAGGTGAAGAGGCATGGTGAAAGGGAAGGTGGAAGGGTGGAGAGGCATGACATAAGGAGAGGTGGGAGGAAGGAAGGAGAAATGGGTGGGAGGGAGGAAGAGGCATGGTGAAAGGGAAGGTGGGAAGGGCGGAGAGGCATGTCATAAGGAGAGGTGGGAGGGAGGAAGGAGAAGTGGGTGGGAGGGAGGAGAAATGGGTGGGAGGGAGGAAGAGGCATGGTGAAAGGGAAGGTGGGAAGGGTGGAGAGGCATGACATAAGGAGAGGTGGGAGGGAGGAAGGAGAAGTGGATGGGAGGGGTGAAGAGGCATGGTGAAAGGGAAGGTGGAAGGGTGGAGAGGCATTACATAAGGAGAGGTGGGAGGAAGGAAGGAGAAGTGGGTGGGAGGGGTGAAGAGGCATGGTGAAAGGGAAGGTGGGAAGGGTGGAGAGGCATTACATAAGGAGAGGTGGGAGGGAGGAAGGAGAAATGGGTGGGAGGGAGGAAGAGGCATGGTGAAAGGGAAGGTACGAAGGGTGGAGAGGCATGTCATAAGGAGAGGTGGGAGGGAGGAAGGAGAAATGGGTGGGAGAGGTGAAGAGGCATGGTGAAAGGGAAGGTGGAAGGGTGGAGAGGCATGACATAAGGAGAGGTGGGAGGAAGGAAGGAGAAATGGGTGGGAGGGAGGAAGAGGCATGGTGAAAGGGAAGGTGGGAAGGGCGGAGAGGCATGTCATAAGGAGAGGTGGGAGGGAGGAAGGAGAAGTGGGTGGGAGGGAGGAAGAGGCATGGTGAAAGGGAAGGTGGGAAGGGTGGAGAGGCATGACATAAGGAGGGGTGGGAGGAAGGAAAGAGAAATTGGTGGGAGGGGTGAAGAGGATTGGTGAAAGGAAAGGTAGGAAGGGTGGAGAGGCATGTCATAAGGAGAGGTGGGAGGAAGGAAGGAGAAATGGGTGGGAGGGGTGAAGAGGCATGGCGTAAGGAAAGGTAGGAAGGGTGGAGAGGCATGTCATAAGGAGGGGTGGGAGGAAGGAAAGAGAAATGGGTGGGAGGGAGGAAGAGGCATGGTGAAAGGAAAGGTAGGAAGGGTGGAGAGGCATGACATAAGGAGAGGTGGGAGGCATGGTGAAAGGGAAGGTACGAAGGGTGGAGAGGCATTACATAAGGGGAGGTGGAAGGGAGGAAGGAGAAATGGGTGGGAGGGGTGAAGAGGCATGGTGAAAGGGAAGGAGGAAATGGTGAGGAGGCATTACATAAGGGGAGGTGGGAGGGAGGAAGGGTAAAATGGGTTGGAGGGGTGAAGAGGCATGGTGAAAGGGAAGGTACGAAGGGTGGAGAGGCATGGCATAAGGGGAGGTGGGAGGGAGGAAGGGTAAAATGGGTTGGAGGGGTGAAGATGCATGGTGAAAGGGAAGGAGGAAATGGTGAGGAGTGTCTACTGCGCATGTCGGGCGTTACACACGATTTAGCAAATTATTATATAGGATATATATACTTGCAGAGTGGCAGAGCATTGCCCATTACTCTATCATTCACTCTCCCTGTATTACTTCATCTTGGGCCCAGCCCCAGTGATAAAGGAGGTTGGAGCGGGCAACAAGGCAAAGGGGTGGGAGGAAGGAAGAAGCATGGTGACAGGGAAGGTGTTGGGGCAGAGAGGCAAAGGGGTGGAAGGGAGAAAGAGGCATGGTGAAAAAGAAGGCCTGGGCTGCAACACAAAGGGGTGGTAGGGAGGGAGAAGCATAGTGAAAAGGTACGAGGGATGGGGCATCGATGAAAAGGGGTGGGAGGGAGGAAGAGGCATTGTGTGCAGGATGATAGGAAGGGCAGTGAGGCAAAGGAGTGGGTGGGAGAAAGAGGTGTTGTGAAAGGGAAGGTGGGAAGGGTGGAGAGGCAAGACACAAGGGGAGGTGGGAGGAAGGAAGGAGAAATGGGTAGGAGGGAGAAAGAAGCATGGCAAAAGGGAAGGTGGGAAGGGCGGAGAGGCATGACATAAGGAGAGGTGGGAGGGAGGAAGGGTAAAATGGGTTGGAGGGGTGAAGAGGCATGGTGAAAGGGAAGGTACGAAGGGTGGAGAGGCATGGCATAAGGGGAGGTGGGAGGGAGGAAGGGTAAAATGGGTTGGAGGGGTGAAGATGCATGGTGAAAGGGAAGGAGGAAATGGTAAGGAGGCATAACACAAGTGGAGGAGGGACGGAGGAAGAGGAAAATGGGTGGGGGAACAGCAAAAGGGAGGGAGGTATGGGAGGAATCAAGTGATGGGAGAAATCAAGAGGCAAAGCAGCAAAAGGGAAGACGAGAGGAAAAATTATTGAGGCAAAGCAGAGAAATGGAAGGTGGGGGGATGTGGAGGTGAAGTATTGTATTTGAAACTCTGTGCTTTGATTTTGACAGATGGGTTTGCCCTACAAATGTTACAGAGTGTGCAGATGTGGCAGGGCCACAGTCCAAGGGGGCCCTTCGGCTCTGGTCTATCCTGTACCCCATTACAATCAGAACAAGAACTGAATCGCACTGTTGCGATAAAAAGTAGAGGGTGGATAAAATCACTGCTTCATAAGAATAAACATACAAACAGATACACTGAGCTCTCACATCTTACGCATTTCGCACTGAGTGAATATGCAAAGTTTTGTGCGAAAAGTGTAAGCGTGAGATTCAATTCTTGTTCTATATGTGTCAGTTTGGAAGTCGGCACCCTGCGGGGCTTGAGATGAATTTGGCGAGTCACATATGATGTTTATTTCATGAACTCTATTGTGATAAAGTGCCGCCTTGCTTCTTTTGTTCTACCCCCTTACAATTAGAATCATTTCCTACCTTGGCTGGTGGCCTCTGACATCATCACACGTGGCCAAAGTCTAGTTTGAGTATCAGTGAAAACACATGCCTACCACTTGGTTCTACCTCCTTCATGTCAAACAGACATTTAACAACTTTACAATCAATGAAGCGCAGATCCCAATAACGCTGAATGGGGTCAGTAGGACAGTCCCATCTTCATAACTCATTGCCCTCTTCCAATAGAGCAATTAGGATTAGCAACATAATAAACAATAGCTGAAAAGTGCTCCACTGAACAGCGATTACAGATACCTGGAAACTATTATGGTAGAGATTGACTTAGGTAGTTATGGGTTGCCTTAAGATCAATACTGGGACAAGGCTTTTCATGTTTTTTGTTTAACAACACATTGGGTGGAATATAAGAATACGATTCCACAATACAATCAGTTTGGAATGGAATCGATTTATTTAGATCTGCCAAGGGGAGAGCATTAGTCGATGGCCAAAAGTCAGTATATGGCCTTTTGGGGGCATTCCTTTCCTCTTCATCCTGTGTAAGTGATGTGCTAATGAGGCACAGAGGAAACTGGACTAACGTACACCATACGGGGAAAGTGTGAGGGGCTTGCCTCAATTCAGGTCTTAACCATTTGAGTGCCAGAGAGGTACCCCTCTGGCACTCAAAGGGTTAATGACAGAGGAGTGAGTGTGGCGGTTTGCATTACAGCGTTCATCCTCTGTAGTAAATACCCTTAAATGGATAGAAACACTTAAAGGAGCAGCAAACTTTTTTTATGAAAACACATATTTTACAGAGCATTTCCTGCTGAATAAAACAAGGTCACTCCCATCGCTGTCAGATGTTTTATTCAAAATTATAGCAGTTTAAATAACCAGGAAGTGAATTTACTGTGTTTACTTCCTGATAGTTCTAACTGACAGGAAGTGAATTTACTGTGTTTACTTCCTGATGGTTCAAACTGACAGGAAGTGACTCAGCAGTTTCTATCACATTCTATGGAGAACTGTATGTCTCTGACTTTTCTGACTTTCCTCTCCATTAGAATGTAACAGGAAATCTAATTAGAATTTGACCACTAGAGGGCACTGCTAATGTAAAAAAAAAACATGGGTTTAAACTGTAATCTTTCAGCAGTGGAAGTACCCTTATTTTACTCAATAGGAAAATCCCTACAATATATATTTTTTCATAAAAAAAGTTTACTGCTCCTTTAATATGTAAAATATTATATATTGTAGAGTTTATCCTCCTGATTAAAATAAGGACACTTTCACTGCTGAGAAGAGTTTTATTCAAAAGTTATTGCTGCTCAAACTTGAATTTTTTAGGTGCAGTATCTCAGTGGTCTGACATTTTGCAATGGCGCTGTTGCTACACCATCCTATGGAGATTTATGGTCAGCTGACCGGAGCTGTCCATAGGACGGTGTAGCAACAGCGCCACTGGAGCATTTCAGGCCATTGAGATATTGCACCTAAAAAATTCAAATTTCAGCTGTAATAACTTTTGAATAAAACACCTCTCAGCAGTGGAAGGACCCTTGTACTATTCACTCTATATATTTTTATATATTAAGTGTTACTATCCTTTTAAGTGCAGCCACAGGAATAGAAGGTTAACCCATTGGAACTGTGCTGGCAGATTCACACACTGAAAAACTAAATCAGCATGGCATTCTTGGTTACACCTTTAATGGCTAATTTAATTAGTCTTTATCAGACCTTCCTGATCTGCCTACTGATAAACAGTATAACTCTGTATTTTCCCTTTGGAAAGAAATGTATCTAATCTTCTCTTGAATGTATCCATTGTATCTGCCATAACCACGTCCTTGGGCAAAGAATTACACAATTTAACAGACCTTACTGTAAAAAAACCCTTCCTCTGCTGAAGTCTAAACCTCCTTTCCTCTAATCTCAAGGGGTGTCCCCTGGTCACCTGATCAGGCCTTGGAATAAATAGCTCACCGCAGAGATCCTTGTATTGACCTCTCATATACTTGTACAGTGTGATAAGGTCTCCTCTTAGTCGTCTTTTCTCTAGAGTAAATAAACCAAGTTTGTCTAGTCGTTCCTCATACGTCAAGTCCTCCGTTCCCTTAATTAATTTTGTTGCTAAATCACTAACATTTATTACAGTCCCACAAAAATTCAAGCAAACCATACCACCAAGCAGCAACCCATTGATGTCCTCTCTAGCATTCATGGGGTTAAAAGACCCATTTAAATTAATGAAAATTTAGTAAAGTGTATTTGTTCCTTGTGGTGCAGGGGCATGCTTCAAGGGGTACTCTCACCTCCTATAAATTAATTTTGTTCTCTGTCCCCAATACAGCTTGAATCCTTTTTTTTCTTTTTAAATCATGACTGTTAACAACAACCTGCCCCTTTAATCTGAGACATGCATTTAAAAGGGAACTCTCACATCCTATAAAGTAATACTTATTTCATTCTCTGCCCCCAATACAGCTTGGATCCTTTTTTTTCTTTATCAAATCACTAATTTTATTGAGAAATAAGCTTCTAAAGTGTTACCGCATGACCTGGGTCACATGGAGGATGCAAGCGTAAGACAAGGAGGAGGGAATGAGGCACAGCATGGGAGGAGAAGATTGACAGTCGTGTGGTACAGAGCTGTACAGCAGCGAGGCCTGCAGTGACATCATGCGGTAACGGTTTCGAAGCTTATTTCTCAATAAAATTAGAGATTTGATAAAGAAAAAGTTTCTAAAGTGTTACCGCATTATGTCACTGCAGGCCTCGCTGTTGTTCAGCTCTGTACCACACGGCTCTCAATATTCTCCTCTTCTACTCTCATGTTGTGCCTCATTCCCTCCTCCTTATCTTACGTTCGAATCCTCCATGTGACCCAGGTCATGCGGTAACACTTTAGAAGCTTATTTCTCAATAAATTAGAGATTTGATAAAGAAAAAAAAAAGGATTCAAGATTTATTGGGGACAGAGAATGAAATAAGTATTACTTTATAGGATGTGAGAGTTCCCCTTTAAATGCATTTCTCAGATTATGGGGGCAGGCTTTTGTTAACAGTCAGTACCCCAAGAAAATAAATAGTAGAAAAGTAATAATAAAATAAATATTAGTAAATGAAGTTATCGTTTACTTAATGAACATAATATGCACTTAGTCCTTGTCCTTGAACCCCATATTTGCTAATTTTTCATCCAAAAAAGGACATACATGTTTTTGTACAAAGCAGAGCTAGCGAAATTCAAGTAGGGCCATTTTATGACAACTACACTAACTACTCACAAACAGTCTGGGTATCAATATATAATATCCATATAAAACATAGAAACATAGAAACATAGAAGATTGACGGCAGAAAAAGACCACCTGGTCCATCTAGTCTGCCCTTTAGTATTCCTTTATTGTTATCTTAGGATAGATACATGTTTATCCCAGGCATGTTTAAACTGTGTTACTGTGGATTTATCAACCACCTCTGCTGGAAGTTTGTTCCAAGTTTCTACTACTCTTTCAGTGAAATAATATTTTCTAATGTTTTTCTTGATTTTTCCTCCAACTAGCCTCAGATTGTGCCCCCTTGTTCTTGTATTCAGATTCTTATTTATCACACTTCCCTCCTGAACCTTTTTCAGTCCTTTAACATATTTAAAGGTTTCAATCATGTCCCCCCTTTCTCTTCTTTCCTCCAGACTATACATATTTAGATCTCTGAGTCGTTCTTGATAAGTTCTATGCTTTAGACCTTCCACCATTTTTGTAGCTCTTCTTTGAACCCGCTCAATTTTAGTTATATCCTTTTGCAGATGAGGCCTCCAGAACTGTACACAGTATTCCAGATGTGGTCTCACTAGAGCTCTATACAGAGGGATCACAATCTCCCTCTTCCTGCTTGTTATACCTCTAGCTATGCAGCCAAGCATACGATTTGCTTTCCCCACCGCCTGGTTGCATTGGTTACTCATCTTGAGGCTGTCAGAGATGACCACCCCCAAATCCTTCTCTTCTGAAGTCTTTGCTACCACAGAACTGCCAATACGATAGTCAGATTGAGGGTTTCTTTTCCCCAAGTGCATTATTTTACATTTGGAAACATTGAACTGAAGTTTCCATTGTTTTGACCACTTATCTAATAGTGCCAAATCATTCTCCATATTACAGACACCTCCTGGAACATCAACCCTATTACACACTTTTGTGTCATCAGCAAACAAGCAAACCTTCCCTGCCAAGCCTTCCCTTATGTCACTTACAAACATGTTGAACAGAACAGGGCCCAGAACAGATCCTTGTGGCACTCCACTTGTAACCAGTCTCTGCTCAGAATACACTCCATTAACAACAACCCTCTGGTTTCTGTCCTTCAGCCAACTGCAGATCCACTGAACTATCCAGGGGTTAAGTCCAATTCTTGATAATTTATCTATCAGCTCTTTATGGGGAACTGTATCGAAAGCTTTACTGAAATCCAGGTAGGCGATATCCACAGCACCACCTTCATCCAGCACTTTAGTTACATAGTCAAAGAAATCAATGAGATTAGTCTGACAGGATCGGCCCTCAGTGAAGCCATGCTGGTTTGGGTCCATCAGGTTGTTTTTTGTTAGATGGTCAATTATCTTCTTCTTTAGAAGAGTCTCCATCATTTTTACCACTACAGATGTCAGGCTGACTGGCCTGTAGTTACTAGCTTCTTCTTTACTACCCTTCTTGTGAATGGGTACAACATTGGCCATTCTCCAATCATCAGGAACTTCTCCCGTAAGAAGGGACTGGTTATACAGATTAGTCAGGGGGCCAACTATGACAGATCGGAGTTCTTTAAGAACTCTAGGGTGGATTCCATCCGGACCCATCGCTTTATTTGACTTTAGCCGGACAAGTTCCTCTAGAACATCGGCCTCTGAAAACACTGGGGCTAAAATTATACAACTAGAGGCAATGCTGTGTTCAGCCATTTTCTGATTATGAGGGCCGCCGTCTGAAAAAATTGAGCAGAAGTAGTTATTTAGATGGTCAGCGACCGCCTTTTCCTCTTCTATATACTGATTTTTTCCGTTGTTAATTTTTGTAATCCCGCAGTTTTTCTTCTTCCTGTCACTGATATATCTGAAGAAGGTTTTATTCCCCTTCTTAACAGATTTGGCCATTTCTTCCTCTTTTGAGGCTTTAGCAGCATTTATCATCTGTTTAGTCTTCTTCTGTATAGTTTTATACCCTTCTCTGTCCGCTTCACTTCCAGTCTCTTTATATCTCTTATAGGCAGACTTTTTATCTTTCACTATAGCTCTTACCTCTCTAGTAAACCATAGTGGATTTCTCTTTCTTTTCCTCTTGCTAATTTGTCTAACATGTAATCTTGTTGCCTTTAAGAGGACTTCTTTGAGTGTCTTCCACTGAGTACTCACTCTCGGTGTTTTATCCCACCCTTTTAATTCTTTCTTTACATATTCTCCCATATCCTCAAACTTCGTTTTCCTAAAGTCCAATACTTTGGTTGCAGAATGGGATTTCTCGTAGTCAGTCTGGATTCCGAACCACAAACATTGGTGGTCACTGGAACCTAGATTTTCTCCCACCTTCACCTCAGATACCAGGTCTCCATTTGTGAATACTAAGTCTAGGATATTGTCCCCTCTAGTTGGCGCCTTCACCAGCTGTTTTAGGGACATCCCCGTCAGGGCTTCTACGATGCTCCTACTTCTACATGTGGACGCACAAGGGATATTCCAATCAACATCAGGCATGTTGAAGTCTCCCATAACTACTATATCTCCCTTTACTGCCATTTGGGTAATCTCGTCCACTAGCATGTTGTCTTGCTCTTCAGATTGGCCCGGAGGCCTGTAGACTGCACCTATTCTTGTAACTGATCCCTTTTTATTCTGCAGACAGATCCAGAGAGTCTCCAACTCTTTACATGAATTCTGGATCGCTGTGGATTTTATGCTATCTTTAACATAAATGGCTACCCCACCCCCTCTTCTCTCAGCCCTATCTTTCCTATACAACGTGTATCCCGGAATGGCTATTTCCCAGTCATTACAGTCCCTGAACCATGTCTCTGTTATTACAATCAAGTCCAAGTCATCTCTACAAACTATTGATATTAGCTCGCTGAGCTTGTTGCCTAAGCTGCGAGCATTAGTACACATTACACGAAGAACATTACATTTATCACCAACAACAACTCTATCTACCGCACCATCATCTACCTCACCAACATCTGTATGTAAAGCACCAGCAACTTCCTGTGCACCAACATCTGTATCTATCACACTAACAAACTCAGAACCCTGGTTCACCAAAACTGTTCGGGGACAGAAATCAATCTTCTCAATGAAATTCCTGCCCCCTCCATCTAGTTTAAATGCCTCTCCAAGAAACACCTGAACTCTTCTCCAAGTACCTCAGTTCCTCTGTGTGACGGGTGCAGACCATCTCTCTTGAACATTTCTTTACAACTCCACCTTCTAACACTGTGACTGACAAATCCAAAACCTTCTTCTTTACACCACTGTCTTAGCCAACCATTGAACTCCAGGATACGAAGTCTCTTACTATTTTCAGAGATATACAGTTATAAAAATAACGCTTATTCTATCCCCCTTAAATATATTTTGCATGGACGACACTGGAAGGGAGTACATTCACTGACTTGCCCGTGTTATCATTTTGTATATAACATATTGTGTTCTGCCTGCCGAGTATAGAACTTTTCCTACTGAATGTAGTGGTTTTTCTGTAGCATATTGCCTTTACGCTATAGCATCTTCCCTGGCAAAAAAATTATGTCCCTGTGGTTGGCCCAATAGGACAGGCAGTATGGAGTATATTCGAATAACTCCTCCTTACTGACGCCCCTGGGTTTGTTTGCCAGGCACACATCTATCTATCTATCTATCTATCTATCTATCTATCTATCTATCTATCTATCTATCTATCTATCATCTATCTGTATCTATCTATCTATCTATCTATCTATCTATCTATCTATCTATCTATCATCTATCTTTATCTATCTATCATCTATCTGTATCTATCTATCTATCTATCTATCTATCTATCTATCTGTCTGTCTATCTGTCTATTTCTTATTATGTACACTAAACAGAGGAGTTGTATACCTTTTAGCAGCTAAAACACACATGTATACACATATTTTTAAATTATTTTTTGGCGCACATAGCTTTTTTTAATATAAAATCTACCCCTTTTGACCTTTCCTGCGGTACTTAGCTTTTTTTTTATAGGCAGAAAAGAGCGTTTTTGTCTGACGGTCATCCTATTAACTGCCAGAGAGGTATCCGACAGATTGCAATGCAATATGTTGGGTATTTCCCTGGCACTCAAAGGGTTAATGACCTGTCATTCTAAGACAAGTTTAGCTTGTTTTACAGAGAATTATAAGCTCTCTGTATGATATACCAGTAATCTTTTGCAAAACAAACACATTTTGGGGAAATTAACTTTTATGTTTTGGTGGCACTCTGTGGAACATTATGCTAATTTCCTGTATTAATTAGTTCTATTAGAGACCAAACTTACTGTTCACTGCGTTATCAGTATGCGGGTTCTGCCTGGATGCCTTCATAGAACAGTGTTTGGTAATATTGGCCCGGCACAGAGACTAATTAGCATAACATGCCAGACTGTGCCCCTAAAGAATTAAGGTTAATTTTTGCATTGGATACCTCTTTGGCGTTCAAAGAGTTATAAAAAATTGCCTAGAGCAAAAATATAGGCATATTTTAATTTCCTTTAAAATATACTAAACTTCTGTTTGCGTTGCATTGAACTTCTGTCTAGTTCTCAAGGGGTTAATCTTTGATTGCAAGGAACAATAACTGTGCGATCCATTTAAAAGTCTCTCAATGTAAAAACACACCTGCAGGCTTTTGTATGAAGCCATATCAAGTGGGTGTTTAAAGTGCCTCTGATTGATTTTACCGGTAAAGTACTTTAAGAGTGATAGTGCTGTGCTGCTTTTATTTATAAGTATATATTTGAGTCACCAAAGGAGAATTTAGACAGGCTGAAGCTTTATACTGTGGACCAGCCTTCAATATTTAATGCAGGAAGAATGAATACAGCAGATTTTATTGTTTCGCATGCAGTAGATATAGGTGGCCATTTTATTTTATTGTAGTCATATACCAGTGGCCATTTTGTTCAGCCCAAGAATGACTCATAGGCTCTTGGGAGCTCACATGAGTTTTTTCTCCACCCTTCAACCTGAGGGAAGTTAGGAAAGAGGTAGGATGTCTAGAGGAGGTCTATAAGGCCTCAGGACTAGACCCCATTACCCTTAGGCCCCCAGTTAGGCCCTGAGCCATTTATAGCTTCTGGAGAAGGACCTGCCTCGTTACTGCTTTCGCTCCACAGTTTATTTAGTGGTTTAGCTACCAAGGGAGTGGACATCACAGCTTACTTGAAGCCAAATTAACATAGTGCAGAGCACAAGTTTACCAGGTTTCACAAGCAATATATTTTACTAGTGAATGGTGCATGGCGTTGCCTGTGAGATTGGGCATAACATGCAAGGCATGGTGGAAAGCTGCAGCGATTTTCACAGGAGTGGACGGGATGCACAGAAAAAAGAAACCACTTAGAATTTTGTATATATATAGAGGGAGAGAGAGAGAAAGAGAGAGATAGAGTGATAGGTTCCTGGCACCTTTCACTAGCCTTGTTGGATCTCAATAGAATTCAGATCTTCAGAATCTGGTGTGATCTACCCACAGTTTGTCAAATGAAGGGTAGTGTTGCCCCCATCAAACAGCCAGATAGTTGCATTGGTGCATATTCAGGGATACTGGGCAATTGCCTGACTTACCTAGCAGTAAAAGGGTTATGTCTGAGAAGAAATGTAGGTATAAGAAAGGAAGTACCTGGCTTAATTAGTATAATCTATCATCAAAATAACTCAAGAACTAGATTTCAAAATACAAGACCACCAATGTTGTTTTCGGTGATTAGGTCCCTCTAAATACCTGATACAGTCTAAGTACAGTACAGTAAAAGGTAAAAGCTATCATGCTTTTATTTCTGTTTCTTTATTTTATATTATGGAGGCATAAGTTATCAGTAGGGCCCTTCTCCATTGAATGGTAGCAAAGAAGAGATAATTATATAGGGTTAATTCCTGATCTTCAGATTTGACCAGATTTGCTGCCATAATTTGTTTTTTTTTCTGAGCTTGAAAAAAATGTACTCTGAGTATTACATCTTTGGTTGGTTCTGAATGAGCCCAGTGCAAGTTGAAGCTCACTATGTACTCTGTCTAACTTGATTTCTTATTCCATAGGTGCTCCTGGTAGAAACTGGAAATTAAGTAGATTGTCGTGTTGCTGCAGTGACTCTGGTTATTGAGATCATTGACCTGTAGTTAAAGTTCATCCATTTGGTATTGAAAGGCTTTATTTTGGACTACAAGAGTATCTCGGGCAGTAAAGAGGTGCTCTGTGTTGTCTTCCAGAGCAGTGGTTTTCAATCTTTTTTCCTCTCAACGTTCCTGTAACATGCCACCAGGAATTTTCAATGCACCCCTCACATTTTATAAATAATTTCTTTAGGGCTTAATAAACAGAACAATACATAATTGTATAGTTATTCTTAGGTCAGAATGATAACAGAGCATATTCTGATGATCATTCTCTACATGGAGAGGCTAGTAATATTAATAAACCAGTGAAGAACACTGAAGAAAATAATGAGTGACATTCTATTGTTGGTGGCATAATAGAAGAAGGTAGTAGTTCAACAAACTGCTACATCTGACATTAAGGCACACAAGTTCAAAATCTGTCCTAAAAGTAGTAGTAAACTTTGTGAAAATCCCTCTAAGGTGAAAGGAAAGAAAATTGTTGTTGACTTCAAAAAGCCTAGAAGAATACATAAAAGTAGAGGGGAAGAAGTGGTGTGTTATTCTGCGGATGCCCTAATTACTGACGATGATGTTGATCTGGAATATATCCCTCCAGCATCATCTTCTTCTTCAAATATAGATTAAGTTGAGAGTAAGAGAGATGACATGGCTAGAAAATTAGCTGAAAGACAAAGGCTCAATCTTCCTCCACTGAAAATGAGCACTGTGCCTGTCTGTAAACTGTTTGTGAAATCAATAAGAAAGTCTGCACAAATAATGATGCCAAAAAATACACAATCATCCTGTCAGTTATCATCGGCATAACCATTTCTATAAATATACATTAGAAACTCAACGTTAACATTTTGTCAATGTATCCATGGAAAAAGTGGGACACCCGGAGCTGGTGTCCAGAACACACCAAAGTTCCATGGCACGCTGTTTGAGAGCCACTGTTCTAGAGAGTGTTCCCTCTCTCTGATTGGAGTGACAGCTGACTTAAGTTCTGAAGTACTATAACTGGATTACTGGGGTCTTCAACTCCTGCTTCAAAATGTGTTGATCACCCCTCTGCTCCTTAAGATGTTAACCTTGTCTAATTAGGTTGATGGACAAATGTCATGCCTCAACTAGTTATGCAACTAGAAAGAACAAGTTACACCAAGAATAGAATTTACTTGTATTGATCTCTATACACAAGCGGAAATCCTTTACCAGAAGACAATGTAAATCATTCAGTGAATATTACAATGTGTTGTTTCCTTGACAAAGAAACTCAAAGATGGAACATTGAACTGTTTTGAAATAACGAGCTGGGACTGCTCAATCCAGATGGGTGGAAGAAAAAAAAAATGAACTAAGCGTATTTTAACAAAATATGTAAATGATATTGACAGTTTCAAGAGTAGTGAGTTAGTTCTATGAATGTTTAATGTGTAATACTTTATAATTCATATTTTATTGTATCATTAAAACTCGGGCTAGATAAATCCTAGTACATTGCCAAAAGACACTTTCGAAAAGTCCCTTTTAAACCATAGCAGATTATACTTGAAACAGATGTTTCCTATGTATTTAATTGTGACTGCTGAAACAAGAACGGGGTCCCACTTTTGTGACACAAGGCAGATGATGAATAAAATCATAATTTTATTGGAATCAAAAATGAAGACAGACACACAGAGCACTCACATCTTACGCGTTTCGAACAAAACTGTGCTTACTCAGAAGTCTATGAGTAAGCACAGTTTTGTGCGAAACGCATAAGATGTGAGTGCTAGGTGTTTCTCTCTGTATTTTTGATTCCAATAAAATTGTTATTTTATTCATCATCTGCCTTGTGTCACAAGAGTGAGATTATGTTCTTATTTCAATTGTGCAAAGGACGTTTTGGAGGTTTGCTGGGAGTCTGCACCTTGTGGGACTTAAGATGGATTTGGTGAGTAGCATATAATGTTTTCCTACTAACTTTACTGTGATTTGGTGCTGTTTTGATTTTTTGTTTCATTAAATTGTGACTGTCAGATTTTACTATGCAGTTAAAAAAACAAGAGTGGGGCTGTGTCAGCCCAAAATTCCTCCTACCAGCTGTTCTGTGAGTCAGAGAAGGGACCACACCTCTGGCAGGAGAAATGACATAAAGGAGAACTAACGCTTAATAATTATCTATTATAGAGGCAGATATAACAGTTGATAGAATTGTTTTCAGTATGAATCAGTCAGAGAATATATCTAGTTAACTCTTTAAAAAAAGCAAAGACACGTGACAAAATGCAGTGTCACCCCTCGGTGCTTAAACGGTCAAGCTGACCATGTGGAAGAAGCAGAATTTGAGGTCCTGTGGTCCTCATAACAACTGTCATGTCCACCTCCATTGACATGCTATCCAAGACTGATTGAAGATGTCATCTCTTGATCAAAGCCACAAGTGCAAAATTCATAGGGACCATTAAGATTTTTCTGGTCATACTAAGGAATGTGGAGATGATTAATAAAATAATAAGCACGTGCATGAAGTTTTCTTATGTATAAGACATCAAGATTTCATCCTAGTACAGGCTTTTCTCAAAATAATATTGTAGGCTGCCTTTCATTTAATAAAGTTGATTATTTTTTTTAGTTAAGTCCTGGAAGATGTTCATTCAAAAGTAATTACAGTACAAGTTGTCACCCAAACCGGGTAACTGGGCAGGCAAATAGCAAAAGAGATTCAATAGAGACAAGTGTAAAGTTATGCATTTTCGGTATAATAATAAAAATGCAACATATAGTTTAAATGGTGTTTCTTTGGGGAAATCTACTACTGAAAAGGATTTGGGAGTAATGGTAGACAATAGACGTAGCAGTAGCACAGAGTGCCAGCTGGCAGCTGCAAAGGCCAATAAGATATCCTCTTTACGGGTCCATGGTAAGACCCCACCTTGAATATACAGTTCAAAGGACATTATGGAACTAGAGAAAGTGCAGAGGAGGGCTACAAAACTAGTAAGGGGAATGGAAAGTTTTAGTTATGAAGAAAGGCTGGAAAAGTTAAACTTGTACACACTAGAGAAACGGCGTCTTAGAGCGGATATGATAACATTATATAAATATGTTCAGGGCCCATACAAAGGGCTCTCCAAAGACCTGTTCAGTAACAGAATGGTACAAAGGACAAGAGGTCTTCTGCTAAAACTTGAGGAAAGGAGATTTCATCTAAAGCAGCGGAAGGGATTCTTTATGCTAAGAACAATAAAGGTATGGAATTCACTGCTTGAAGAGATGGTGCAATCGAATACATTAGATGCCTTTAAAAAGGGCCTGGATACATTTTAAAGGAGCAGAATATAGAGGGCCATGTATGTTAGTATTGGGGTTAAAGGGATAGTAATATTTCAAAATAAAACCAGCTCCAATTAATCTTCATACTATTTTGGCCATGGAAAGTGTTATTTCAATACTGTCAGTGTTGTAGTTCAAGACTAACTGAATGATAAAGTATCCCCCTCCCGCCCCTTTTACTGATGTAACACTGGTCACCTCAGAATAGAAAGGTGGTGTCCAGATGGCTTGCAGAGAGGGACAATTTTCAGTTAGCATAAGGGAAAAACCTGTCAAGGGGGGAGGGCTTTCATTGTTCTCACAGTAAGAAGATTGTCCCTTGTGAGCTGTCTGGTCTTTAGACCAGATTCCACATCTGAGGGGAGGTGGCTTACACTATGTAAAAAGGGTGGGAGGGGGATACTTTATCATTCAATTACTCTTGAATTACAACTCTGACAGTGTTGAAATAACACTCTCCATGGCCCAAATACTATGATTAATTGGATCTGCTTTTAATTTGAAACATTACTATCCCTTTAACCCTTTGAGTGCCAGGGGTCCGCAACACATTGCAGAGCAATGGCACTCAAAGGGTTAATATTTATTTAGTGCTTGTCGATCCAAGTAGAAATCTGATTGCCATTTGGAGTCGAGAAGGGATTTTTTCCCCCATTCAAGGCGGCTGAATTTTTAATTGCTGAAATAAGGGTGTGTTTTTTTTTACCTTCTTTTGGATCAACAGCAGTAAACAAGAATAGGAAAAGGGTTGAACATGATGGACGCAAGTCTTTTTTCAACCTAAACTACTATGTAACTGTCTTAAGGTGGAGTTCTTATTATTGCATTCTGTGGAAAGTTCTCATGTCAGGTACTGTACTTTTTTAATTGGTATTATACGTGACATCCGGTGCACACGACTCTTGGACTGACTGTCCTTAACCCTTTGAATGCCAGTCTTGCAGTCATAGGGTTAAGGGGTTAAAAATGTCTGTTTGACAGTAAATTTTAGGGATCTCTTTTTTTTATATAATTGAATTTTTGGTACTAGCGTTCCTTTAACTACCCCTGCAATGTAATCTAAACAACAGCCATTTTGCTAAATCCAGTTGAATAAAACATCTGATGACTATATACACAGTGACTTGACCCCTGAAAGCACCTGGTTTTTCCATGCTGAATGTAAGTAACGTTGTGTGTCAGTTGCTCAATGTGAAGCTCTGTTCTGCTTTTTCCTTTCATGCAATTTGTTAAACACCATTTTGCTGTGGGAACATAGTCATTATATGTTGTGTATGGAAGTTGATTTCAAATTGAAGAGGTAAAAATCAGCCTTAGAGTGAAAGTACTAGAAGTCATGTAAAGAAGTGATGCATTGTGCACGAGTTTGAATGATTCAACTAAAATATGTCTAAAATCCCCAAAAAATGCAATCTTAAACTTTTCTATACTCCCTACAAAAACCCTGTTATCAACAGATGTGTATAATCTGAACCCTCCGCACTGTTCTTAACACCTTAAGGGCCCATGACGGTTCTGGACAGTCATGGGTTGTTATACCCTTAAGGACCCCATGACGGTCCTGGACCGTCATGGAATTCCAGGCTCCCAGCATGGCTGCACGCCGTTCGGGGAGTCCGGAATCGGATTGCATTAAGGGACCTTAAGGGACCGCAAAGGTGCCCTTTCGTGGTGTTCCCGAGCCAGTATTGCTGTGCTGTGTTCCTGCGTTCCTGATTTCCGGTGTACCAACTTGGCTTGCTCTGACTACGTTCCTGTGTTCCTGTTCCGTGATTTGACCCGGCCTGGCTGACGTTCCTGCTCGTATCCTGATCCGGCTTGTCTGAGAACCTGCTCCGTGATTCGACCCGGCCTGGCTGACGTTCCTGCTCGTATCCTGATCTGGCTTGTCTGAGAACCTGCTCCGTGATTTGACCCGGCTTGTGTGACGTTCCTGCTCCGTGACCTGCACCGGTTACTTCTGCCAGACTACTCTCCGGCTTCCCGCTGTCGCCGAGGCGACATTCTGACTTCCTCCAACTACTGAACTTTTACGGCTGCAGTTGTTAACCTGTTCTGAGCTGAGATCCTGCTACTAAGCTGTTCCTTGCAGAGCTGTACTCCTCCTGCGAGCCGTTAACCCATGCAGAGCTGTGTTCCAACTATCGAGCCATTAAACCGTGCAGAGCTGTGTTCCAACTATCGAGCCGTTAACCCATGCAGAGCTGTGTTCCTACTACTGAGCCGTTTACTCGTGCAGAACTGTGTTCCCGGTTCTGAGCCTCCAGTCTGGTACACAGCGTTGCTATATGTGCTGGGACGTTTCTCTTATATCACTATCACTGCTGAGCAGGTCCAGTAGGCCTAGTAAGGCGACGGTTCATATCATCCCTTGCAGGGTAGTGAAGTCATGTTACCGCGCCCGGTGGCACTACTGCTTTAGCTGCTACAGTGCAAACCTCTGTTATTACACCCGTGGGGGCTATTGGCTCAAGCTCTTGCAATCCAGTTGCTTCCGTTATCACGCCCGTGGGGGCTATTGACTCAAGCTGTGGCAGCCTACTTGCTCCGTTATTACGCCCGTGGGGGCTACTGTTCAAGTTCAGAAGGTTCTGGGTTGCAGGTTCGTCTTTGCTGGACAGTTATCTCAGTATTATGAACATTTGGTGTTGAGTTCTCTCCACCTTTTACTGCCTATTATCACCTTGGGCGTGCCAAACACCACAACTGAGACGGACTGATTACTGTGTTAACCCTTGTATCTCTGTACTATAGATATATTCTAGCTGCCTGTGTTGTTTATATCTATACCTGTACATTAGTCATACTATTGCCGCCTTGCTGCTACTCTGTGCTGCCTATAGAGGGTGATATTGTCATTCATTTTGCTCTTAATAAAACTGTGTTTTATTTCACCTACTGGTCTGAGTGTCTTGAAAACCATGACAGTGCCGCTGTTAATATATTTGTCCTGGCTTTGTCCGTCATCATATGTGGTTTCTGCTACCTGATACTCAGATGGTATGAGATGTTGGTTCATTTTTAAGAATGTTAGTCTCCCAACATTGCTGCTTGATAGCCGTGTCCTGCGGTCATTGACGATATAACCAGTTGCACTGAAAACCCTCTCAGACTCAACGTTTGCTGGAGGACAACTGAGGGTTTCCACTGCAGTATGTGTCAATGTTGGCCATACACACTGCTTTGTTTGACAGTAATCCATGGGGTCAATGTTTCTGCCTAAAACTTAGCTATCCTGCTACTATGCAGAAACCATCTCACATGCATTGGGACCACTTCTAGGAGCTACACTGTGTTCTTGTGTGTCAGTTACCAACCGCCACCACCACCACTACCCATGCTGGGTTTTAGCTGCCTCTGCTGAGACCCATGAATTGCCCTGTGCTCTGAATGGGATATTCTGGTTGATGATGTAGCCGCTTTTGCTGGTTCAAATGCTTTGCTGCGTTCCTTTTCACTATACTGCCTAGATGTTTGTTGTGCCCTCACTTTCTCCCTCTTATCCTCTACAATGCAACCCTCCACTCGATCAATAAGCATGTCACAATATTCCTTGACAGAATCCGATTCCTCAGAGAGTTGCTGCTGATCACCATGACTCCTTGTTGTGACAAACCGCTGATGGCCCTTTGGCAGAAATTCTGAAATTTTGTGTTTAAAGCGGGGGTCCAGCAAAGTGGCACGAATGTAGCCCTTAAAAAAAACATTAAAAATTATATGTCTTATCTCCCAAACCATAAACCATTGGAATGGTCTACAAAGTGTGTTTGCAAGCCAGGCAAACTTTGTAGACAGTTCCAATGAAGTCGTTCTTTTTAAAGATTGTGGACTCGGAACTGCTAAAGAGCTGCCGGCTGATCTGTGTACCGGATTACAAATCTGTCCACTAGATGGCAGACTTGGCTAAAACAGCCAGGAAAAGGGAACTTTACTTTACTTGCTAATATCTCCCAAACCTTTTTATCATTTTTAATGTTTTTTTAAGGGCTACAATATAAAATAAAATTATTTTGAAGTATTATTATCCTTTTAATTGAAAATTGTCCCTCTCTGCAATCTATCTGGGCAGATTGCAGAGAGGGACAATAACTGCTTAGAGCAGTGTTACACTAGGTAAAAGGGGTGGGACGGGGATAATTTATCATTCAATTACTCTTGAACTACAACTCCGACAGAACTGAAATAACACTCTCCAAGGCCCATATACTATGAAGATTCATTGGAGCTGATTTTATTATCAAACATTATTATCCCTTTAAATCTTTGAGCTTACTAAGCGTATCGCTATATGCCTAATTATCGAGGGTGGGGGACTTTATTTCGGGTGATAGTTTTGCTTTAAAAGGATATCCAGTATGTCCCCAATCAATTAGCTGGACACCTCCTCTTGCACTCAAAGCTTTAAATCAATGAGTTATTTCAATTAGTACCCTGTGGTGCAGAATTGATCCAATTCTTCATTCTTATGGACATATAAAACCTTGCAATCTGTTACACCAGACAGTTTTCCACTTCAAAGACACCTCCATATTATGATTACTTTAATTTTACTTATTTAGTCTGCATCACATCAAAGAAAGTAATAATATGAGGAACTATCATAATAACATAAACAGCCTTTAGCCAAAATGGTTTCTAATTATGCTATACTAAGGGGTATTCTCTCTACAGCAACAAAATGTTCTCTTAGCTGCGCAGTCCTAACAGACTTGTTTTATGGAACATTAAGTGAATCTTAATAAAAGTGTCTGCTGTTTTAAGTACTTGAGTATTTTTATTAAAATTGTGGCTTATGTAAGGATAGCCTCTTGCTTTCACTGCTTTCAGAAAATTCATGTAACATAGTATAAAAATAACTATGCATTTCAAAGATTCATCTTATTCCGGAGATCTGTAATGCAAAAAGCCACTTTCTGATAATTAGGTGGTTGCAGTGAATGTGATGTCCATAAAACCGCTATATGTTTAATCATTAAATCCCCATTTGTCTGTGTTTGCTGTAATAGGTTTCAAGGGAAGGCCAGAGGGACAAAGCTGCTTGTACTGTGGATTTTAGTGAAAGAGATGCCAAATTAATAACATGGTAGGAGAATGAACAAATCTAGCAGCATAGCTCATTTTTTGCCCTTAGATGTTGGCTTCAAGGGATAGTAATACTTCAATTTTTTATTTTATATTGTAGCCCTTAAAAAAGCATTAAACATGATGTAAGTCTTATCTCCCAAACCCATATGGTTTGGGAGATATTAGCAAGTAAAGTTTCCCCTGGAGTTACATCACTGCTCAAGCCTTCAGATTTGGAATCCGGTCCCCAGACCGGCCGCAGCTCTTCAGAAGTGCCGAGATCACAATCTTTAAAAATAATTTCTTCATTGGAATGGTCTACAAAGTGTGCTTACAAGCCAGGCACACTTTGTACACAGTACCAATGAAGTAGTTATTTTTAAAGATTGTGAACTCGGCACTGCTAAAGAGCTGCCCGCTGATCTGTGGACCGGATTCCAAATATGTCCACTAGATGGCAGACTTAGCTGAAACAGCCAGGAAAAGGGAACTTTATTTTACTTGTGAATATCTCCTAAACCATAAAGGTTTGGTAGATAAGACATATCATTTTTAATGTTTTTTAAGGGCTACAATATAAAATAAAATTATTTTCAAGTATTTCTAGCCCTTTAAAGGGATTGTAATATCTTAGATATATAAAAAGTAATTTTGTAGAGACTAAAGAAATCCATCAATGCAATTCCTACCTCTCATTTCTTAGTGAGAAATGATGAAGAAGAACGGAACACTCTGAAACGCGCCATGACTCCTGCAGTGCCTTGAAGCAAGAGAACTGTAAGGCTTAGACTAAGCATTATCAGCATTAAAAGCTTACATCCCTTAGACAACAGATCCTCCTGGACTCCTCTTTCACAGAGCTGGTGTTGTGAATTCCAGGGAGGTAGCTGATGATTACTATTGGCTGCTGTGACGCCACTCCCACCTGAACAGCCAATAAGAAGGTGGTTGCAACTGGCAGTTTCAGCTCTTGCAAGGGGAGGGACAAGAAATTTGTGTGAGACCTGTAAAACAAGGGCCGACTGTATCTTTATAATTCTACAACTGGCAGGGGTGTGAGATAACGACTAATATCTAATGTGCTTTTAATTTTTTCATCTAAATGGACCTTTATTGATAGAGACATACCCCTTCAAATGTATCTGCCCCATAATACAAGTATGTTCAGTAGCTGCGTGCAGAATACCAGTCTGTCCATAAACGCATTCTTTGATCTTCATGGGAAAATACAATCTGGTGAGTGAGTAGCATACCTGGGAACTCTCCAAATCTGCACTGGATTAGGAGTTAAATATCGGGTCTCTGGGGAGAGAAGCTGTTTCTCCAGTGGGGGTGAGTTTCCTGTAAAACTGTGCCCACTTCTCCTCCTTCCCACCCTGTTCCTCCCACTTCCCGCCCACTTCTCCTCCTCTGCACTCTGTTCCTCCCACTTCCCGCCCACTTTTCCTTCTTCTCACCCTGTTCCTCCCACGTCCTACCCACGTCTCCCAATTCCCACCCTGTTCCTACCACTTCACACCCACTTCTCCTACTTCTTACCCTGTTCCTACTACTTCCTGGCCACTTTTTCTCCTTCCCGCCCTGTCCCTACCACTTCCTGTCTACTTCTCCTCCTTCCTACCCTGTTCCTCCTACTTCCTGTCCACTTCTCCTCCTTCCCACACAATCCCTAAAACTTCCTGTCCACTTCTCCCTCTTCCCATCCTGTTCCTACCACTTCCTGCCCACTTCTATTCCTTCCCACCCTGTTCCTCCCACTTCCTGCCTACTTCTCCTCCTTCCCACCCTGTTCCTCCCACTTCCCACCCACTTCTCCTCCTTCCCACCCTGTTCCTCCCACTTCCTGCCTACTTCTCCTCCTTCCCACCCTGTTCCTCCCACTTCCCTCCCACTTTTCCTCCTTCCCACCCTGTTCCTCCCACTTCCCACCCACTTCTCCTCCTTCCCACCCTGTTCCTCCCACTTCCTGCCTAATTCTCCTCCTTCCCACCCTGTTGCTACAACTTCCTGTCCACTTATCCTCCTTCCCACCCTGTTCCTCCCACTTCCTGCCCACTTCTCCTCCTTCCCACCCTGTTCCTCCCACTTCCTGACCACTTTTCCTCCTTCCCACCTTTTCTTCCCACTTCCTTCCCACTTTACCTTCTTCCCACCCTGTTCCTCCCACTTCCCACCCACTTCTCCCTCCCACCCTATTCCACCCACTTCTCCCGCCCACCCTACTCCACCAAATTCTCACCTACTTCCTGCCCATTTCTCATTCCCACCCTCCTTCTCACCTTGGGAGACATTTCTTATAGCACAGTGAGCAATAAGAAGGTGGATCTGGAACAGACCTAATTATCATACTGTTCAGGGAATTAGCATAAAATGCCAGTCAGTGTCACCAAAATATTACAGTTAATTTCCCAAATGCGATGTATTTTACAGAGCAACGGCTAGCACAACATAATGCTAAATGGAAAAATAGGCTGCAACATTAAGAAAAGTCAATTCCATTGTAAAAACTATGAAATGTATTTAAACAGTATTAAAAACATCATGAATTCTCTAACCACTCACAACCTCAAAGACACGGTGACTGGCTCCCAAGCCCACCAATGCATTTCGCGTGAACTACGCTTAAAGGGTTAGTAATGCCCTTATATAAGTTTATGCAGTATTGCAGATATTAAACATTAAAATATCTGCAGAAAGTCCCATCTCTCAAACCTTTACTGTTTGAGAGATATTTGGCGCTAAAGTTCCCCCCCTCCCTCCTCTTCTCCTGACGTCAGCGATCTGCTGTAAGCAGGAGACCCCGGTCCTCGGACCAGCCGGCGGCTCTTCAGAAGAGCTGAAATAGCGATATTTAAGAAGAATTACTTCATTGGAACAGTCTACAAAGTGCGCCTGGTTTGCAAGGACACTTTGTAGACCATTCTTCTTAAATATCGCTACTGCGGCTCTGCTGAAGAGCCTCCTCGAGTTGGCCGACACGGATCTCTTTCTGTCAGCTTTACAGGAGAAGGGGGGGGGAACTTTAATAGTGAATATCTCTCAAACCATAAAGTTTTGAGCGATGGGACTTTCTGCCGATACTTTATTTGTTAATATCTACAATACTGCATAAACTTATATAAGGGCATTACTAACTCTTTAATCATGATGACCTGAAATGCGTTGATGAGCTTGGGAGCCAGTCTCCGTATCTTTGAGGTCGTGCGTGACTAGAGAATTTATGATGTTTTTAATATTGTTTGAATACATTTCATAGTCTTTACAACATGACTGACTTTTTTCATGGTGCACCCTATTTTTCTATTTAAAGGGATAGTAATACCTAAAATGTAAAAAAAAATATGTTGTAGGGTTTATCCCCCTGAGTAAAACAAGAGTACTCCCACTGCTGAAAGATGTTTCATTCAAAAGTTATTAATTTTCAAAGTTGAATTTTTTAGGTGCAATATCACAGTGGCCTGAAATTGTACAGTGGCGCTGTTGCTACACCATCCTATGGAGATTTATGGTCCTGAGACCAGAGCTGTCCATAGGATCGTGTAGCAACAGCGCCACTGTACAATTTCAGGCCACTGTGATATTGCAACTAAAAAATTCAACTTTGAAAATTAATAACTTTTGAATGAAACACCTCTCAGCAGTGGGAGTACTCTTGTTTTACTCAGGGGGATAAACCCTACAACATATTTTTTTTTACATTTTAGGTATTACTATGCCTTTAACATTGTATGTATTGTAACACAGTAACATAGTAATTTAGGTTGAAAAAAGACTTGCGTCCATCTAGTTCAACCCTTTTGCTATTCTTGTTTACCATCGTTGATCCAAAAGAATCCCTCAACACAGCAATTTCAAATTCTGCCTTGATTGGGGTGGGGGGATTCCATCTTGATTCCAAATAGCAATCAGATTTCTCCTCGGATCAACAAGCACTAACTAAATATTAATCCTAATACTAATGTACATAGCCCTCTATTGGACTTGGGACAGGCTAGGCACGGCAGTTCGGCCCATCCTTTTTTGCACACTCTTGGATTACAGCCTTGGGTCCTAGAGCCACTACATTTTGTTTTTTTAATATTGCAAGTACAACATAATGTCAGATTTAAATGTCCTATAAAAAAAATTAGCTAGATTAGGGTGAAAGAACTGCTTGGAGTGCCCGAGAGGTATACCTCTTTGGCACTCAAAGGGTTAGATGATTAAAGCAGAACTATCACCTCTGTAACATCCTGTCTTCATCCCTTCCTTACTGTCCCCTGTGTATATTGGTCTGTATGTTTTCGCTTAAAATTGCATATTAATTTAGAAACACAGACTTGAATTCAATACCTCATGACGTGTCCGAGGGGTAAAGCTGTACTGCAGAGCACCGTATGGTGCAGAAGACACTCCCACTGTGCTTGTGTGTGTGTCGTCCGTCCTGAATCCTACGTCAGTCCCTTCAATACAATGTGACCTGGCGCGCTCCTTGAATCCTGCGCGTCCAGGTCATGTCAGTACGGTGCGAGCGCATTCATGTACAGCGCTCGCACTGTATAAATCAGCAGAATTCAATTGTAGCACAAGTATTATTTTATCCCAGGGGGCGTCTCTCCCACAATGACTGACAAGACACAGGGAGAGCTAACGCATGCGCTGTGGTACTTTTAAGCAAAGATGGCGCTGCTCTCCCTGGTCTTGCAGCGAAATTAAACGGTATTTTTTTACTATCATAGGGGCATAGCAGGGGACAAATATTTACATGAACACCATCAATATGGGTATATATTTGAAACTATGTAAAGTCATTTGATTGTGAAAGTTCCGCTTTAAGAACGTGGGGCGTTTTGATTTTCATCTGTGGGTAAGTTGGATTTCTCTAAATTGCTTCAATTATTCCTAGCACATCAGAGCCAGTGTTACTATTGGAAAACAACAAGGTACATCTAAAATTAAATCAGAACATGTTCTGCAACATTATATAGCTAGGTCAAGAATTAAAATATAAATGATTCCGTGTCAAGAGAGTCTCATAAAGAATGTAATTGGCTGCTCTCTTCTGGCAGGTCAAGTATTAAAAGATGAATTACAGGTCCCATAAAATATATGATTAGTTAATATCCGCAGCCAGCCCCAGACCAGTAAATGATAAAATGGATGAAATGGTGGATATTCCTCTTTTATTATTTATATCAAGCAATATAAAAATGTATAATTGATCCTTTTGGTATCTCAATGGAGACAGAAGAATGACACACTGTGGGATATTCATACAAAGAATAAAAGGGTGCAAATCTGTGGCAAACCAACTGCGCTGTAGTGGACAAACAAATCTCTATTGGGGCTTTTAAAGGGATAGTAATGTTTCATAATAAAAGCAGCTCTAATTAATCATCATAGTATTTGGACTTTGGAGAGTGTTATTTCAATTCTGTCAGAGTTGTAGTTCAAGAGTAATTTAATGACAAAGTATCCCCCTCCCACCTCTTTTACTGATGTAACACTGTTCAGCCAGATCAGAAGGAAGGTGCCCAGGTAGACTGCAGAGAGGGACAATCTTCAATTAAGATAAGGGAAAAACCTGAAAAACTTGTCAAGGGGGGCAGGGCTTTCATTGTTCTCATAGGAAGAAGATTGTCCCCTTCTGTTATCTGTCTGGTCTATGGACTGGATTCCACATCTGAGAAGAGGTGGCTTACACTAGGTAAAAGGGGCGGGAGGGGAAACTTTGCCTGTGAATATCTCTCAAACCATAAAGGTTTGAGAGATAAGACTTATATCGTTCTTCATGTTTTTTTAATGACTACAAAATAAAATAAAGTTAAAACGAAGTATTACTATGCCTTTAAAGGGGAAGTAACACATTATAATAATAACCTGTAGTTACCATTACTATGAACAAAAAAAAGCTAATGTGTGTCTTTCTACAAGAGATGACGGTTCTTATCAGGACCACAGCACCGTAATGTCCGCCCACTGCCAATAGTAATCGTAAACTTTTAAGGACTAGGGGGGGCTTTCTGGCCTTTAAAGGGTTAAGAAGGCTCATATGCCTGTTTCAATTTGAAAAAAAACTTCCAGCAACAGTCATGGCTGCCTCCATGAACATGACATCCAGCCCAGAACTAACTGAAGATGCTACCTCTTGATCCAAAGCACAATGGCGATATTATTAAGGGCCATTAGGATTTCCTGGTTATAATAAGCTAAGTTGTGGATTATTACATGGTGTCAGGCCTCCTTTAATACCTTAACCCTTTGAGTGCCAGAGGGGTACGGAACGCATTGCTTTGCAATGCGTTCCGTACCCCTCTGGAACTCAAAGTGTTAAATGCTCAAGAGGTCTTGAAAGTATACTTTCCCATAGAATACAACAGAATAGTAAAAACTGTAGAATGATGCATCACCCAAAAGTGCGAGTACCTTTGTTTTGCACGTCAAGAAAAGACAAATTATATTCATCAAGTAACACAGCACACTCACTTCAACTGTAAGGATACAGGGCCTTATTCATCAAGTAACACAGTGCACTCAATTCAACTGTAAGGATACAGGGTCTTATTCATCATGCAACACAGCACACTCACTTCAACTATAAGGATACAGGGCCTTATTCATCAAGTAACACAGTGCACTCAATTCAACTATAAGGATACAGGGTCTTATTCATCATGTAATACAGCACACTCACTTCAACTGTAAGGATACAGGGCCTTATTCATCAATTAACACAGCACACTCACTTCAACTGTAAGGATACAGGGCCTTATTCACCAAGTAACACAGCACACTCACTTCAACTGTATGGATACAGGCCTTATTCACCAAGTAACACAGCACACTCACTTCAACTGTAAGTATACAGGGTCTTATTCATCAAGCTGAAGAGCTGCAATTAAAACATTTTTTACAACTCTTATCAGCATATCTACATCACTACTGCATCTGTCACACACTTTCTACATATGTGACATACGTCCATGTATGTGTGTGTGTCTCTCTGTATGTATGCGTTTCACAGTGTGTGACACTCTCTGTCTCTTTAAGTGCGTTTCTGTAACACTGCATATTTCTGTTTCACACAATGTCTCTCTGTGTAAATAATATGACGGGCAACGCCGTCCCACATTGCTAGTATATCTATATATATAAAAGAGAAAGGCTCATTGCATAATTTATGTCTCCTCAGGAGACACACACACCCAGGGGTGGCAATAATGAGGGGTTACTGTTCCCATTGGGTGATTCAATGGGGGTGTGATTTTCACACCAATTGCAGTGGCCGAAGGGAGTTGGCCTACCCCCACTATGCAGCCCGCCCACCACTATCAAAGTCAGAAAAAAACAATATGGCCGCCACTTGCTCCTATACCACAGACAAACACACACATGCCCCACTCACACACACACACACACACACATGCCCCACTCACACACACAAAAGCCAGAAATAAATATGGCTGACACACAGTCACTCACCCTGACTCCCAGTGGCCTCAGCAGGACCTGTACTACAGCCACTGAGGAACAAAATGGCACTCAAAGGGTTAAGGTAGGTCCTCATTGCTCAATTATTTCTTCACTGTCATCATTTGCCATGCAAGACACAGGACAAACAGCCATCAGATTCACACTTAACCCACTGACTGCCACAGGGTTGTGTATCAAGCTTTACCCCTCAGGGAGTGTGTTCAAACCCCTCACACTGCAAACTTGCATTTCCCTCCCACTTCTCCTCCTTCCCCAGCCTATTACTAACACTTTTCCACATTTTTCTTAAGCCCCGCCCCTACTCACGATTAAGCCCCGCCCACTTTTAACCCAAATTGCCCCATTGCTCTCTCCACATCAGCACCACATGAGGGACTCCACAAGTAAAAGTTCCCAGGTATTACACACACATGTCCCACTCACACGCCACCAAACACACACAAAGCCAGAAAGAAATATGGCTGACACACAGTCACTCACCCTGACTCCCAGTGGCCTCAGCAGGACCTGTACTACAGCTACTAAAGGGTGCTACAGCACCAGGGGAACAAAATGGCACTCAGAGGGTTAAACTAGGCCCTCATTGCTGAATTACTTCTTCACTGTCATCATTTGCCATGCAAAACACAGGACAGACAGCCATCAGATTCACACTTAACCCACAGACTGCCACAGGGTTGTGTATCAAGTTTTACCCCTCAGGGAGTGTGTTCAAACCCCTCACACTGCAAACTTGCATTTCCCTCCCACTTCTCCTCCTTCCCCAACCTATTACTAACACTTTTCCATATTTATGTTAAGCCCCGCCCCCTACTCACGATTAAGCCCCGCCCACTTTTAACCCAAATTGCACCATTGCTCTCTCCACATCAGTACCACATAACTCCCTTCCAGAGACAACACAAGTCAAAGTTCCCAGGTATGAATACACTTCCCACTGCTATTTAACTCTGTCATGCCTCTCTATACATTAACCATTTGAGTGCCAGAGGGGTGCACAACTCGTGCACGCATGTTTCTGCGCATATATGTTGCGTGTGTGTGTGTACATCTCTGTTACATATTTGTGTGCATCTCCGGTATGTGTGTGCATGTCTCTGCCACTCACTGTGTGTATGTGTCTGCCTGTGTGTTGCATATGTCTGTGTTTATCAGTGTGTCTACATTTCACACACGTGCGCCCAACACTGTCCCACATTGGTTGTGTATATATATAAGAGAGAAAACCTGCGTCCCCTGCCACACACACCCAGGGGCGGCTGTAAGGAACAGTTAGCCTGCCCCCCAACATCAGTCTTAACCTAGGCTGACCACACCTCACCTTTAACCGGGGACGCATAGGAAAAATGCATACTGCAGGACTGCTTTCATTTCAGTGAAGTACTGCAAAATGGCTATTTCCTATGTGTCCCCGGTTAAAGGTGAGATCTGGTCAGCCTACCTTAACCCTGTGTCAGAGTGGTACGCATACATTGCAATGCGTTGCGTACCTCTCTGGCAGTCAGAGGGTTAGCCCTCTCCTCCACAACTCACCTACTGCTACATCACTTCTCTCGACTTACAACTCCTACAGTAAACAACTCATGGCACAATACTATAACCCACCAACCAGCAGCTCCCATTTTGCTGGGGAGCCACACATTGATCACTTCTTTCAAAGGCCCACTGGGACACTCAGAGTCAGCTGGGGAATAGGTTACAACACACAGATCTTCAGTTTCCATGCTAAGAACTGGGGCTGATGGACTCACTTTGTTTCGATTTAACCCTTTGAGTGCTGTTGCAATGCCTTGGATACCTCTCTGGCACTCAGAGGGTTAAGCCCATTAAACCTTGGAGTACCACAGATGATATGCAGCACATTGCTCTGCGTACCTCTGTCACTCAAAGGGTTAATATATGTTTGGAAAGCTTCCACATTTGGGTATTGTGCAGCCCACTCTTTCCTCACAAGTGGCTCACAGGGTTAAACTGATTTCTTTGAAAATGTCCATTGATTTCAATGAGACTATTAATTCCATGAATGCTACAAACAATGCAAACACATTGCCAAAGCAACGCGTTGGGGACCATTGTAGCATTCAAGGGGTTAAAGCCCCATTTATGTCACCACGATTTTCTTGAATTTTCAATTCAACCCTATGGTGTCAGGTTTTTTTGAGTTGTACCCTTTATCTTGATACATAAGGCCCGTACAGTTATACTCTTACCCCATTAATTTAAACCCATTTATACTTTTGGCTCTTGCAGCAGCTGACTGTGCACTGTGATCTGTGAGGCTGATGTACTAACACAAAGAGGAACAATTCATCTGTACCATACAGAACAAATAAAATGCTTTGCTGACCTCTCTAGCGTTGAAGACGTTAAAACACCCATTTAAATAAATGGGTATTGTTCCCTGTACTGCTGTTACTTTTCCACAAAATGCCACCACTTTTTTTAGTATATGAGCCTTCCTGTTTTGAAGCCTATTAGCTGTTAGGGGTCCCTCTATTGATCCCTTGCCTACGGCCCATGGACAAATAATCCGGTTCTGTCCCAGCTGACCACCACAGCCCACTAATGCAAGGAGCGCCCAACATGTGTCACATATTCCTTTCACTGCCAGAGGACTATACAACTCATTACACAGCAATGTGTTGTGTACCTCTCTCACACTCAGAGTTAAAGTGCTTCACTCCAACCAACTGCTACACTAGGTCTGTATAATGCAGTAACCCTACAGCCCTGTATTTCATGTCTACTTCACTGACTATGTACAGTCATTTCTCCCCTCACTCATTACCTTACTTTAACACTTCACTGTCCCTCTTTTCCTCAATCTCTCATCTCCTCCTCCCTTGTCACCCCCACTCACCTATCCCCTTGCCATTCATCCATAGTTCCAATCTCGCCATTTTACTCCCACATCACTATTACATTATCTATCACTGCATCTGTCACTCAACCCTCTGTCTGCCAACCTATTTCTTCAAATGTACTGCAGTATCCTCTGCTGTAATCTAAATTATTCCTTTACTCACAAACATCTTCTCACTGTGACCTTCTACAAGTAACACAGCACACTGACTTCAACTGTAAGGATAGAGGGCCTTATTCATCAAGTAACACAGCACACTCACTTCAACTGTAAAGATACAGGGCCTTATTCACCAAGCAACACAGCATACTCACTTCAACTGTAAAGATACAGGGCCTTATTCACCAAGTAACACAGCACACTCACTTTAACTGTAAGGATACAGGGCCTTATTCACCAAGTAACATAGCACACTCACTTCAACTGTAAGGATGCAGGGCCTTATTCATCAAGTAAGACAGCACACCCAATTCAACTGTAAGGATACAGAGCCTTATTCATCAAGCTGAAGAGCTGCAATTAAAACATTTTTTACAAATCTTATCAGCATATCTACATCACCACTGCGTCTGTCACACACTGTCTACATATGTGACATACGTCATGTATGTGTGTGTCTCTCTGTAGGTATGCGTTTCACAGTGTGTGATACGCTCTGTCTCTTTAAGTGCGTGTCTGTAACACTGCATATTTCTGTTTCACACAATCTCTGTGTAAATAATATGACGGGCAACGCCGTCCCACATTGCTAGTATATATATATATAAAGGTTTACTATTCCATAAATCCACAGGGAATTTAATTTCCCCCCTCTGCTTCAGTTAGTTTGCTCCAGAATTCCAGAATTACGGCATATGAACCAATGGGACATAATCAATGACCTTGTCTTACTGAAGGACAAGAATAGTCAGGTGACATTTTTCATCGCCATTCCTGTAAGGACATTGGTGAAACAAACATGTAACTAATTAAATTCCATCCATAGGAGCAATGGCGAAATTTGATTTTCAAAATTTTATTTTTTATATCCTAATATTCAATTTTTTCCATAAAAAACTTATGAAATCCCTGGCCACCAAATTAAACCCCTGGTTTCAGCACACAAGCCCTCTCCTGGGGGCTCAAGGGGAAGCAGTCCCCAGGTATGTTCATATGTAAACAAATATCATAAATCAGGCAGGATAGAATGACAAGGAAATAGTCTTCCATTAGGGTGCTACATTTTATAGGGCAGTAAATATTTATTATGAAATAATAAATGAGGGGGGGCATTTCCTGCTTATATAAACAAGCAAACTCCAACTATTAGGAGACATGTAATTTGGAAGTTATGATAATTTAAATAGTTGTTTGTTTGTTTGTTTGTTTTTTTGTAACATAAACCTACTGTTCACTTACTGTCCAGACACCACTTAGTGATTCTGAGCTGATGTTGGAAAATAAACGTGGATTGGATACTGCTAATATACTTGAATGAAAATTGCATAAGTGCGGCGTGTTCCTCTGAAACACACTGAACTGACATATTGTGGTGTCAGGCAAAATGAAATAAGATATACCCTGCAGTATTTATACAATAAATAAGAGAAATCTGCTGTTCTGAATTTGAAGTATTTATTACCTAAAGTGAAAAGACTGTCACTACTCACACACAGAATTTGTTTTAAATGCTTTTAATTCGTCAATCTCTGCTAAGCAATAAAAGCTGTCTTAAAGTTCTGTGACTGAAACCCTTTTCTTGTGGTTTACTCTATTAACCCTTCGAGTGCCAGAGAGGTAGTCAAAACATTGCAACGCAATGCGTCGGATACCTCTCTGGCACACAAAGGGTTAAAACGCTCTGTGCTAGAGCTGGCGATTAACTCTTGGCATACCAGAGAGGTATCCAATGCATTGCAATACATTGGAGTACCTCTCTGGCACTGAAAGGGTTAAAAATCACCCCCACCTTGGGAATATCTAATAAGCACTCCACAAGTGTTCTAAAGATCATGTCCAGACAATTACTCCGTTGCTTTCTATGAGAGGAGTCACTGACTACAGTTCTCAGTCTAATGTGATAGTAACAGCCACATCACTCTGTGCCAGTTTGAATATTATAAGAATAGATTATAGCGGAATTAAAACCATAAATAAAGTCCCCTCAATAATTAGGTATATTGTAGACTTGTGCAAAACAAAAAATGTTAGGTAAAATTCGATTTTGGACAAATTTTTTTTTTGTCGTTTGGAGGATCCACATTTCGGACCAGACCTGTTCGACATGGATGAAATTTGGAGACATTCTGAATTATTCACCTGAATTTAACACACAGGAACAAAGATGACTCTCCCTTGCGGTGGCAATAAGGTACTAGGCCTTCCTGTCTACACAACTGCGAGACTGGCTGTGTCACTCTGAAAACTATTAAAACAAATTCCCAACATTTTTTATATTTTGCACAGGAACAAAGATGACTCTCCCTTGCAGTGGCAATAAGGAGCTAATTCTGGCTGCCTGCCAATGGTACCTGCCTGCCTGCACAACAACTGGACACTCGCTATGTCCTTCTGCTCTCTCTGAGCTCCAGTAACGGACTAACAGGAAATGCAGGCTGTCTGGGTGTCTGACGTGTCATTAGTCCAACCCCCATCATAAAACAAAGAAGCCAAATGGACTTGAGAGGGAGGGAAAATATGGAGGGAAAGTTGTGCGTGTGGGTAGTCGTCGCTGAATGTCCAACATTTTCTACGACATTCTGAACCAGGGCTGTTCGGATTCGGATTTAAAAAAAAGCACAACTTTTTCCTTTCGGATGGCCCAAATGACACCAAATGACCCTTATTCGTCCAAATTCTGAAATCGTCAGAACAAATTTGCACAAGTTTAGTATATGTCAATAAGCTTAGAAACAGTGCTATTATCATGCCCAGGTAGCGCATTATGAAGAAATCCTTCTTCTTCTGAGACCGGCACCCAGGCTTGTGCACAAACGTCTTGTCTTAGAGACATCTGTGCTCCAGCGCTGTCTATCCCGTCTCCTCTAGGATGCGCTACATTGTACCTTAAGGTAACAGGAAGAGACTGACGGCGCATACGTACAGATGCCTCTAAAGCAAGAAGGCTTTCAGTCTCAGAAGAAGTAGGATTTCTTTATAACGCGGTACTTATGCGCTATAATAGCACCGTTTCATTAGGCATATGCCTAATGATTGGGGGAGACTTTATTTAGGGTGATAGTTCTGCTTTAAAGGACCAGTAAACTTTTTTTAATGAAAAAATATATATTGTAAGGATTTTCCTATTGAGTAAAATAAGGGTACTCCCACTGCTGATAGATTTATATTTCCAGAGTTATTACAGTTTAAACCCATGTTTTTTATATTAGCAGTGCTCTCTAGTGGCCAAATTCTAATTAGTTTTTCTGTTACATTCTAATGGAGAGGAAAATCAAGTAAGTCAGAGACATACAGTTCTCCATAGAATGTGATACTAAACTGCTGAGTCACTTCCTGTCAGTTAGAACTATCAGGAAGTAATCACAGTAAATTCAGTTCCTGATTATTTAAACTGTTATATTTTTTGAATAAAACGCCTGACAGCGATGGGAGTGACCTTGTTTTATTCAGCAGGAAAAGCTCTGTAAAATGTGTTTTCATAAAAAAAAGTTTACTGCTCCTTTAAAGTGGAACTTTCACCTGCGAGACTCGTGAAAGAGCAACCTAAATGAAGCCCGAATCATGTTTTTTTTTCACTTAAATATTTGTGCTTACTGTAAAATTTACATTGATCTAAAGAGGCTGATGTCTACAGGAGAATGTCTGTGGTACAATAAGCTGTACCACAGACTGCAGTTCGCATTGCTATACCTCCCCTCGACTGTGGTATTGCCCTTCCAAACCCATTCAGAATGCCTCCATGTTGAGCGCCAGCTCCATAGAGAAGGGCAGGGACAAAAAGGGATTAGGGCAGGGGGAGGGAGCTCTGTAAATTATTCACAAGATTGCAGCTCTCTCCTTATCCGATGCCATGATCAACAAGACAGTGAATGTGAGAAAATAAACATTTCCTAAAGGTAAAACAGTCCATTCTGGACTGCAACAACATTTTACAAATATTGGGGGTAGGTTTCAACTTAGGTGATAGTTCCGCTTTAAAGGAGCAGTAAACTTTTTCTATGAAAATATATATATTGTAGGGCTTTTCCTGTTAGTAAAATAATGTCACTCCCACTGCACAGAGATGCATATTTCCAGCACTATTACAGTTTAAAACCATGTTTTTTTACATTAGCAGTGCCCTCTAGTCCTCAAATTCCAATTAGTAATTCTGTTACATTCTAATGGAGAGGAAAGTCAGTGACAAACAGTTCTCTATAGAATGTGATATAAACTGCTGAGTCACTTCCTGTCAGTTGGAACTTCCAGGAAGTAAACGCACAGTAAATTTACTTCCTGATTATTTTAACCACTATAAATGTTGAATAAAGCAACAGCAGCAGTATGTGTACCCTTGTTTTACTCAGCAGAAAAAGCTCTATAAAATAAATGTTTTCATAAAAAAAGTTTACTGCTCTTTTAAACTGCCAATGGTACTCTTGTGTTACTCAACCGGATTTATCCTACAGGGTATATTTTTTTAAATACCAAAATTTCCTTTCCCTTTAAACCTCTCTGTAACCACAGAACAGCAAGTAACAGTAAAACAGTAAAATACCTCTGTTCTCTCTGAGAAACGAAAGAGTGAAGACATTTTGAGAAGGATAATCTCTTTTTGTAAGATAATCACATGTGCGCAACCACATGTCCTATGAGAGTAGCCGGCTAGCATCTCATAAAGAAATATTGACTTTTACATCAGTACGGAGACCCCGAAACGTCTACTGAGGCTCAGCTTCAGCAATGTAATGACCAGTGAACTGTGAAGGATCCGATCATTCCTGGATGAGTATTCCACTGGGATACCGGCCTCAGCTACCGTAGCTTACTGGCTGCCTTAGCTCTTTCATTGTTCAACACTTGTTCTAGGGAAAACAACAACTAGAAGTGCTACAATTTTTAAAATGGAATATTTAAAATCTTTTATTAAGATTGCAAGTATGCATGCTGAAGGGTGAACATCAATATCGCTGACGTCATTTTAGGACAGGGGGATCGAACTGGTGTTCTCCTCAGTGCTGTTTGACTAAAACTCTGATCATCAATTTCCAGCAAGAGCTGGAAATCTGGAGGTCTCATACCCTTGTTTTAGACTAAATGTATATCATAGTGAACGTTATACAACAAAAAGTATGTTGCCAGAAGGTGTGGCCCCATTAAATGAATAATATAGTTTAAATATTTGTGTAAAAATAAGATTTACAAGATCTTAAACACTTTTCATTACTTTTGCAATTTTTCGAATAAGATTGCAGGAAATGTGCTCAAATGATGTCTGAAAAGTTCCGGATGTAATGGCCTGTTGGTCAAGAAACATTTAGTGCTAGACTTGGCTGTTTATATATATAATAATTGCAATTTCTTTCAATTAATAAACTTTTTAGCCATTTTAATCCCTATCATGTCCTGTTGACCCAGTTAGTTCTGTCCTGCAACGAACCATCTATTGGTGGCGCTGACGGGTTGGAGCCTAGACTAGGGAGGAATCACACTAATATCCCCACAAACTGTATACTGATACCATATTAGGGGTTATGCACTAAAGCGTGATAAAGAGGTGATAAAGAGGAGATGACTTATCAGGGGAGATTCACTTTGCGGTGATAAAGTAGAGATGACGACTCCATTTTATCTCTTCTCCAATTCCTATGTTAATCTATGGAGCCTAATGCACTAAGATTTCTTCAACTTTGGAGACCTTAGTGAATAGGCTCCATAGAATAACAAAGGAATTGGAGAAGTGATAAATTGGAGAAGTCATCTCTACTTTATAACCTCTTTATCACCGCTTAGTGAATCTCCCTCCTCCTGTGGTATCACTTCTCCAGTGCCTATGCTATTCTATACAGAGTCTATGCACTAAGATCTCCAAAGTTGGAGAAATCTTAGTGCATTGGCTCCATAGATTTGGACTTGGAGAAGTGATATCACTAGAGAAGTCATCTGCATTGTATCGCCCCCTAGAGTTGCCTGTAGAATTTGACATGAATTTTTTACTGATGTGATACTTGCGCATGTGCATTTTTCATTCAACAACAGTATACCGCTAGCACGCTGTTTGTAATTGTTTGTGTTCCTTATATGATAATTACCTATTTAGTAGTATGTATGCTTTCTACCTATAATGCATGTATAAACAATAGAATTATATGTATATTTAAAAAAGAATAATACCTTAGGAATACGTGGCTCTTAATTTGTTAATCAGAAAGACTTTCCGAGATCAGTAGAGTAGGCCAGAT
The DNA here is from genome assembly GCA_037306005.1 of Rhinophrynus dorsalis. Classification (NCBI taxonomy): domain Eukaryota; kingdom Metazoa; phylum Chordata; class Amphibia; order Anura; family Rhinophrynidae; genus Rhinophrynus; species Rhinophrynus dorsalis. The sequence continues at coordinate 21,613,814 of CM074718.1, forward strand.
GTCTTCCTTGTTTGCACCCGCCCCAATTAAAGGCATAGTAATACTTCGTTTTATCTTTATTTTATTTTGTAGGCATTAAAAAAACATGAAGAACGATGTAAGTCTTATCTCTCAAACCTTTATGGTTTAAGAGATATTCACAAGCAAAGTATCCCCCCCCCTGTTCAGCCAGATCAGAAGGGAGGTGCCCAGGTAGACTGCAGAGAGGGACAATCTTCAATTAAGATAAGGGAAAAAGCTGAAAAACTTGTCAAGGGGGGCAGGGCTTTTATTGTTTTCACTGTAAAAAGATTGTCCCCTGCTGTTATCTGTCTGGTCTTACAACTAGATTCACATCTGAGAAGAGATGGCTTACACTAGGAAAAAGGGGTGGGAGGGGAAACTTTGCTTGTGAATATCTCTTAAACCAGTGGTTCTCAAGCTTTTTTGCACAAGGCACATCTAACACGCAGTCTGGCATTTTTGGGGCACCCCTATATTATTTTATGACATTTGTCAAGGGTGTAATGAAGGTTACAAATACATAAATAAAGAGTTATTGTTAGACCTCACAACTAAAATAAACATATTGTGCATAGTAATAACCTTATATATACAGTTGAAAGTGTACGTTCACATTTTTTTCAAACTATTATAGATACAATGGGGCACCCTAAGTGAATGTCCGTGGCACACCAAAGTGCCACGGCACCCTGGTTGAGAAACACTGTCTTAAACCATAAAGGTTTGAGAGATAAGACTTATATCGTTCTTCATGTTTTTTTAATGCCTACAAAATAAAATAAAGTTGAAACGAAGTATTACTATCCCTTTAAATAACATTTCCTTGTCATCTGTAGTTGGTTATATTGCTGGAAAGTGATAGTCTACAAAGTATTCCTGTAGAGACTTTTGTAAGGTTTAATGTAGGACATGTAAAATGTCCTTCTTATTTTTCAAGGTGTTGTAGGAAAGTTATTTGATAAAACTTGACCTCAATCTTTAATTCATCCACATACCCTCACTCATGTGTGAAGTTAAGGAATTTTTAAATAATGGATGGTATTTGGTGATTTATTATTCAAAGGGTCCTTGCGAGAGCCACATTCAGGAGAATACAAAACTGTGAGTAGGCTCAAAATGCGGCCAAGAATCAACAAATCAAAACTTTTATGCCGTGAATCATGGTAGCAATGTGAGAGTCTTGACTATCTGATTTACTGCTTATGAACTGCCATTATTAATCTCTTCAAAGTGGCACAGATTCCTGCTTACTCCATTAATGCAGATTCTAATCCTAGAATGCAATTTGCAAAAAAAACATTCTGAAAGAGAATGAGCCAACAACAGTCCAGTTTATCAAATCGCAAAATAAGAGAAGAGGAATAACTTCAGAAGTGCAGACGGTGCACTTGTGAAGGGATCCATCATTCAATGGGGCCTGTCGTCTTTGTACTGTACAAAAAAAACTCTTACAATCAGACCCGTTTCCAGTCTCGGCTTTCAGGTGCTAACATCATCACGCATAGTCTCTCCAAACAAGTAAGATAAATATAGAGATGGTGAGCCACTTCCATTAAACCATTGAGAACCACAGAGATGTTCAATACACTTAGGGTGACCACATTTCCCTTCTGCCATTCCGGGACGTGGTCACCCTAGTTGCCCCTTCATGCCCTACCTTGAGTCCCTGGTGGTCTAGCGGCGTGGAAAATGCTCTGTGCCTCCTCTGGCACAGAGCTGAAGCTCCCGAACGCTGTGCTCAGTAATGCAGAGCGCTGGGAGATGATGTCATCTCCCAGCGCTCTGTATTACTAGAGCGCTTACCTCCAGGGGATCAGGCTCAGCTGCATTGCCACCCTGGATGTCAGCCTGCAAGCGGTGTGTCATATCATGGACGCCACGAGGGAGCGCTGATTTATGCTACCAAGCGCTCCCTCGCGGCGTCCATGATGTGACACACCGCTTGCAGGCTGACATCCAGGGTGGCTTGGCTTCATTCCGGGACACTTCATTGTCCCGGTTGAAGATGACCCGGGACGCGGGACATAGCCCTGAAATAAGGGACAGTCCCGGACATTCCGGGACCCGTGGTCACCCTAAATACACTGGTCACAGCTGCCACTAAGATGGTTAACTGTTTGCACGTAGGTCACAAATCAAGATGCCGCATCTCCCTGATATTACAAATGTATTAGTTTTCTCTCTCTTTCCCCGTCATGCAAAGTACTTAAGAATACAAACACACAAAAAAATTTAATTGGTTGATATAATTTTAAATGCAAGCCTTACAAATAATATCTGTAAACAATTTAAAAAATCATATCTGACATCCCTTAATTATAATCCTATTTTTTAATGCATGTGTAAACTATCATTTTCACAGAGAATTTATTTAATTCTGTTTGTGCTGTTTGTAATGTGATAAAGTCAGTTAATGTATTCAGAATAATACCCACTGGTCTTGTATTCAGAAAGGCTGTTATCTGATCTTACACTATTTGTGCACAATCCTAGACAATCATCTCAATTTGGCTATGATCCTTGGAGCTCTGGAAAAGGCAGGAATGGCTGCTCTCTCAAAGCTTATGTAACACTAGATTTTAGGGCACGTTCAGACAGGAGATAGAACCATTGCAGTCCCTTAGTCTTTGACCTCTATTCTGCTTTCCACTGCATATCCTGAATGCAGGAATGGGGTGTGTGTGTGTTTGTTTGTGTATGTGTGTGCATGTGTGTGTGTGTGTGTGTGCATGTGTGTGTGTGTTTGTGTATGTATGAGTGTGCATGTGTGTGTTGGTGTGTGTGTTTGTGTTTCTGTGTGTGTGTGTGTGTGTGTGTGTGTGTGTGTGTCTGCGTGTGTGTGTGTGTGTCTGGCTCCAAAATTTCTGGCTGATTCCCACATGAGTCAGCCATATGTTGACAGTTGAGATGAGCATCACAACCTCCGACTCAGCTCATGTGAGCCACCATAGCCCTCAATACAGACCTTGCTTACAGACATTTTACTGAGTTACAACAGTAATAATACAGTCCCATATGCCTCTGTACAGACCTTGCTGTAACTTTACTGTGTTCCTGAGGGAATACAGTAATAATACAGCCCCATATGCCTCTGTACAGACCTTCTTTACTGTACCTTTACTGCATTCCTGAGGGAATACAGTAATAATACAGCCCCATAGGCCTGTGTACAGACCTTCCTTACTGTAACTTTACTGTGTTCCTGAGGGAATACAGTAATAATACAGCCCCATAGGCCTCTGTATAGACCTTACTGTAACTTTACTGTGTTCCTGAGGGAATACAGTAATAATAAAGCCCCATATGCCTCTGTACAGACCTTACTGTAACTCTACTGTGTTCCTGAGGGAATACAGTAATAATAAAGCCCCATATGCCTCTGTACAGACCTTACTGTAACTTTACTGTGTTCCTGAGGGAATACAGTAATAATAAAGCCCCATATGCCTCTGTACAGACCTCACTGTAACTTTACTGTGTTCCTGAGGGAATACAGTAATACAGCCCCATATGCCTCTGTACAGACCTTCTTTACTGTAACTTTACTGCATTCCTGAGGGAATACAGTAATAATACAGCCCCATAGGCCTGTGTACAGACCTTCCTTACTGTAACTTTACTGTGTTCCTGAGGGAATACAGTAATAATACAGTCCCATAGGCCTCTGTACAGACCTTACTGTAACTTTACTGTGTTCCCGAGGGAATACATAAATAATCCAGCCCCATAGGCCTCTGTACAGACCTTACTGTAACTTTACTGTGTTCTCGAGGGAATACAGTAATAATACAGCCCCATAGGCCTCTGTACAGACCTTCCTTACTGTAACTTTACTGTGTTCCTGAGGGAATACAGTAATAATACAGTCCCATAGGCCTCTGTACAGACTCTCCTTTAGGGTTGCCACCTTTTCTTCAAAAAAATACCGGCCAAGGCATTCCCTCCATAGACTTAACGTTGGAAACAAGCCAATTTTTTACCGGCCTGCCGGTAAAATACCGGCTGGGTGGCAACCCTACTCTCCTTACTGTAACTTTACTGTGTTCCTGAGGGAATACAGTAATAATACAGTCCCATAGGCCTCTGTACAGACCTTCTTTACTGTAACTTTACTGCATTCCTGAGGGAATACAGTAATAATACAGCCCCATAGGCCTGTGTACAGACCTTCCTTACTGTAACTTTACTGTGTTCCTGAGGGAATACAGTAATAATAAAGCCCCATATGCCTCTGTACAGACCTTACTGTAACTTTACTGTGTTCCTGAGGGAATACAGTAATAATAAAGCCCCATATGCCTCTGTACAGACCTTACTGTAACTTTACTGTGTCCCTGAGGGAACACAATAATAATACAGCCCTATAGGCCTCTGTACAGACCTTACTGTAACTTAACTGTGTTCCTGAGGGAATACAGTAATAATCCAGTCCCATAGGCTTCTGTACAGACCTTCTTTACTGTAACTTTACTGTGTTCCTGAGGGAATACAGTAATAATACAGCCCCATAGGCCTCTGTACAGACCTTACTGTAACTTTATTGTGTTCCTGAGTGAATACAGTAATGATACAGCCCCTTAGGCCTCTGTACAGATCTTACTGTAACGTTACTGCGTTTCTGAGGGAATACAGTAATAATACAGTCCCATAGGCATCTGTACAGACCTTACTGTAACTTTACTGTGTCCCTGAGGGAACACAATAATAATACAGCCCTATAGGCCTCTGTACAGACCTTACTGTAACTTAACTGTGTTCCTGAGGGAATACAGTAATAATCCAGCCCCATAGGCCTCTGTACAGACCTTCTTTACTGTAACTTTACTGTGTTCCTGAGGGAATACAGTAATAATCCAGCCCCATAGGCCTCTGTACAGATCTTACTGTAACTTTACTGCGTTCCTGAGGGAATACAGTAATAATACAGCCCCATAGGCCTCTGTACAGACCTTCCTTACTGTAACTTTACTGTGTTCCTGAGGGAAAACAGTAATAATACAGCCCCATAGGCCTCTGTACAGACCTTACTGTAACTTCACTGTGTTCCTGAGGGAATACAGTAATAATACAGCCCCATAGGCCTCTGTACAGACCTTACTGTAACTTTACTGTGTTCCAGAGGGAATACAGTAATAATACAGCCCCATAGACCTCTGTACAGACCTTACTGTAACTTTACTGCATTCTAGAAGGAATACAGTAATAATACAGTCCCATAGGCCTCTGTACAGACCTTACTGTAACTTTACTGCATTCTAGAAGGAATACAGTAATAATACAGTCCCATAGGCCTCTGTACAGACCTTTGTTACTGAAACAGTAAAGTTGCGACCTGATGGACTTTAGTGTGATCACCATAGTCCAGCATATGACATTTCTCCACTAGCTACAGATTGTACTGTCTGTCCATCCATATCTATCTATCTATCTATCTATCTATCTATCTATCTATCTATCTATCTATCATCTATCTATCTATCTATCTATCTGTCTATCTATCTATCTATCTATCTCTATTTGTCTGTCTATCTTAGGCAAAATACTCAAATGAATCACGTGGAACACATTAAAATCCCGCCCCCCCAATTCCCAGTGATATAAATGGGGTTTTTAACTATTTGAATGATAGCGCGGTCTCTTTCACAATACATTGGAGAAATCTGTATTCTTGAAGGAAGGGGTTCATATCCCTATTTAAATAACTAAGTGTGTATTTAACTCCCCCGTTGCTGTTGGTTTGCTCTAGACTTCCTCCAATCTTACTTAGTGTGTCAGCCTCACAATGGCTTTCAATCAGTTGCAGCGCTAATGCCACCTTAGAGGAATTCATTTCGTTCCCATTTCCTAATGACTTCATATTTCAGCACTTTACTTCTCTGAAGAAACGTTCATTCCCTCAAATCAGCTCTGCGCACGATTCCACGTGTGGGAAAAAGAGCCGATCTGGCAGGTTTTTTTTTCCCTTTTAACTCCCTCAGCTGTCAATCAGAGTTAACAGGAAAAAGCTGACAGATTTCTTTTCCTTCTCATACAACAATTCCCAGATGGGCATTTACAGATATTAGGCGGACGCAATAAAATGCTGATTATAGGAGATTTAGACTTTTTTCTTTATTAAAAAATAGGCGCATTAATCAATATGAATGCCACTTTGAAAGGCGCGGAACCCTTTGAGTGCTTACGTACCCCTCTGGCACTCAAAGGGTTAACCTGTTGAGTGTCAAGAGAGGTAGCCAACGCATTGCATTGGACACCTTCCTGACACTCGAATGGTTAAAGGAGACTTTACACCTCCTATAATAACCCCCTCCCCCATTTACAGTACTATGACCAGACAACACCAATGGCCCCAATGAATTGTGGCCTTGTGCTTTTGTTCCAGAGATAACATCTTCAAAATCATGGCGGCAGACATGACGGTTGCTAGAAATTATTATTTTTATTTTTTTTTTCAAACTGAAGCAGCCGGTGTGTATGAGTACTTATATGTTTAACTCTTTGACTGCCAGAGAGGTGTGCAACGCATTGCTAGGCCTCTGGCACTCAAAGGGTTAAAGCAACAGTAATACTTCAATTTAATTTTATTTTATATTGCAGCCAATAAAAAAAAAACATTAAAAATGATATCTTATCTCTCAAACATTTATGGTTTGAGAGATATTCGCAAGTAAAGTTCCCCCTGAGTGATGTCAGCGCTCTAGTTGACAGATTTGGAATCCGGTCTGCAGACTGGCCGGCGGCTCTTCAGCAAAGCCGAGATCGAGAGATATAAAAATTACTACTTCACTGGAATGGTCTACAAAGCGTGCCTGGTAAGCAAGTACACTTTCTAGATCATTCCAATGAAGTAGTTAGTTTTATATCTTGTGATATCGGCTCTGCTGAAGAGCCGCCGGCTGGTCTGCTGACCGGATTCCAAGTCTGTCAGCTAGATGGCAGACTTGACCGATACAGCCAGTCAGGGGGAAACTTTACTTGAGAATATTTCTCAAACCATAAAGGTTTGAGAGATAAGACATATATCATTTAAAATGTTTTTTTTGATGCCTACAATATAAAATAAAATTACATTGAAGTATTACTATCACTTTAAGTGCCAGAGAGTTGTGAATGCACTGCAAAGCAATGCACTGTACACCTCCCTGCTCCTGAAAGGGTTAAGGTTGACATACACAGCGGTAGGTGCTTACTTCCTGTGGTCCTTCTAGGAACTGTCATGTCTGCCTCCAGGGTCATGACTGACAATGTCATTTCTCGACCATAGAAACAAGCGTTAAACTCACAAGGTGGAACACAAAAATGTGGAGCATTCGCTATTTTTCAAATGTCATAAATGTAGGCGCTATTTGCGATTGCTCACGTATTGATGCAGGAAACATACTAACACATGGATGCTGAAAAGCACACGCTCCTAAATTAACAGAAAAGTTAGCCAGACGTATGAAAATGTTAGCTATTTGCTTTGCTGAATTAGGCACAATAGCAAGTCCACTCAAAACATGGCTGACATTTAGCCATGTCCACTTTTTGAAATGCAGTCATTAAAAAATGAGCAAACTCTCACTAATTCAGAAAAACTGAAAGGGAAAGATTACAAGGTCTGATATCAGGAAGACATCGATATTTCCAAGCACAACGACACTACATCATATCACAGTGTAGTGACGCTTCATAGAGCAACCTGAGAATCTCACACTTTCATGCAGTGTTAGATTCTCAGGTCACCATTTTTATAATAGCAACATGGTTAATGCGAAATGTGGTTGCACGCTCTTTTGCGTGCAACCTTTTAATTAGTGTTGCCACCCAGCCGGTATTTTACCGGCAGGCCGGTAAAAAATTGTCTTGTGTCCAAAGTTAAGTCTATGGAGGGAAAGCTATGGACGGTATTTTTTTTTAGGAAAAGGTGGTAGCCCTACTTTTAATAGAATACCCCGCCAGACAACAGCACAGACATCTTGCCGAAGAGGCATCTGTGCGCATGTGCTGTCCGTCCCTGTCTCCTCATTGATTGGCAAGTAACCACACAGTACAGACAAGGACGGACAGCGCAGACGCAGAGATGCATCGTCTGCAGTGATAGTTCAAACTTAATGTTTGACATTGATTATTATTTCTGTTGAGTTAGTAGTGGGGTTGTATGGATACCAAACAGCAAATTCAATAAAGAAGAAATAACGACATATTAATAACCTCCTACTTACCTTATTATGACCAGGAAATCTTAATGGCCCCTATGAATTTGCCTTTGTTCAAAACAGAAGAGGGAGATGCTCTAATGAGTGATAAAGAGGTGATAAAGCGGAGATGACTTCTCCACTGATATCACTTCTCTGTGGAACGAATACACTAAGATTTCTCCAGCTTTGGAGATCATAGTACATAGGATCTATAGATTAACATATAGAACTGGAGAAGAGATATCACTGGAGATGTCATCTCCACTTTATCCCCTCTTTATCACACCTTAGTGCATAACCCCCAACCTCTTCAGTCATCCTTGGATCTCAAGTCCATTGAGACGGACATGACGGTTGCTAGCTAAAGAAGAAGTGCGTAAGTCAACTTAACCCTGTAAGAACCAGTGAGGTTTGCAACACACTGCAAAGCAATGCATTGCTCAGCCCACTGTTCCTTAACCCTTTGAGTGCCAGAAGGTTACGCAACGCATTGCGTTGCAATGCGTTGCGTACCCCTCTGGCACTCGAAGGGTTAAATTGTTAAGATTAACCTATACAGTGGTCAGGGTTTGTGTCTTGTTGTTCTGGAAGCACCTGTCATGTCCGCCTCCGTGGAAATGACATTACAGGACTGATTAAAGCTGTTATCTATTGAATCAAGATGCAAAGAGAAAAAGTCATTTGGCCATTAGGATGCTGTGGTATTAGTAAAGAAAATGGGGAGGTTGTTATGAAAAGGTGACACTTGCCCTTTAAAGCAGAACTTTCACCCACTATAAAGTACCCCTGTAATAATTAAGTAGGTAGCGACTAGCTTTATAATAGATATGTTACCTCTCAAATGTAGCCCATTATAAAGAAATCCGTTATTGTAGGAGACTGACGGGCAGGTTAGTGCAGTCTGTGCGCCTGCGCAGTCAGTCCTTCTAGTTACCATGTGGTACACTGCATTGCTTCTCAATGGAGACTGACGGGCAGGTTAGTGCAGTCTGTGCGCCTGCGCAGTCAGTCCTTTCCGGTTACCATGTGGTACACTGCATTGCTTCTCAGTGGAGACCAGGACTGACAGCGCAGGCGCACAGACAAGATGTCTGCTCTGATGCCTGGCTTCCTGTCTCCTACAATAAAGGATTTCTTTATAATGGGCTACATTTCACAGGTAAAATATCTATTATAAAGCCAGTCGCTACCTGATTAATTATTGCGGGGCGACTTTATAGCGGGTGAAAGTTCCGCTTTAAGTAATCTTATGCAATCCAGCCATTGGGCACTACAACTTCCATCATCCCCCCAAACAGCTGTTTTCTGGTTGGGGATGATGGGAATTGTAGTCTCCAACAGCTAGACTACTTTAGCTTGCCTGCCTACCCCTGCATTGAAGTAACTAGTGTGTTCTCTTGAGTTGGAATGTAAGACATGGATAGGGTTGCCACCCAGCCGGTATTTTACCGGCAGGCCGGTAAAAAATTGGCTTCTGTCCAATGTTAAGTCTATGGAGGGAATGCCATGGCCGGTATTTTTTTGGAAGAAAAGGTGGCAACCCTAGACATGGAATGTCAGTCATACCCGCTGCACTGTCCCCAGAGTCCAACCTGCCATGTTCCTGAGTAATACAGATGTAAGAGAGATCAATATTGATCATAGGCAGTACACAGGAATTAGCAGAGCGAATTGAAGAAGTCTGCTTAGACTATAATGGGAATTCTCTCTGTCACTTATAATATATGTCATTGTATACTGTTCTCTCCTATTCAAACCAAGCGTGGCAACCTATAGTCTTTGTTGTTTTAGGTTTAGCGGTCACTTTCTCCTTCCACATCTACTTTTTAAAAATTTAATTTAACATTTGAGTGTCAGAGATGTACCCAATGCATTGCAACGCAGCAGAGCTGTACCACAACAATAAAAAAAAAACAAAAAAACTTTTATTGCTGTTTAGTTTTATTGCTGTAAAGCAATGTCATACACTTATCTACACACCACACAATCTGATCTCCTAAACACAGGGACACCAGGGTGATACACTTCTATACACACCACACAGTCTGATCTCCTAAACACAGGGACACCAGGGTGATACACTTATATACACACACCACAGTCTGATCTCCTAAACACAGGGACACCAGGGTGATACACTTATATACACACCACACAGTCTAATCTCCTAAACACAGGGACACCAGGGTGATACACTTATATACACACACCACAGTCTGATCTCCTAAACACAGGGACACCAGGGTGATACACTTATCTACACACCACACAATCTGATCTCCTAAACACAGGGACACCAGGGTGATACACTTCTATACACATCACACAGTCTGATCTCCTAAACACAGGGACACCAGGGTGATACACTTCTATACACACCACACAGTCTGATCTCCTAAACACAGGGACACCAGGGTGATACACTTCTATACACACCACACAGTCTGATCTCCTAAACACAGGGACACCAGGGTGATACACTTATATACACACCACACAGTCTGATCTCCTAAACACAGGGACACCGGGGTGATACACTTCTATACACATCACACAGTCTGATCTCCTAAACACAGGGACACCAGGGTGATACACTTCTATACACACCACACAGTCTGATCTCCTAAACACAGGGACACCAGGGTGATACACTTCTATACACACCACACAGTCTGATCTCCTAAACACAGGGACACCAGGGTGATACACTTATATACACACCACACAGTCTGATCTCCTAAACACAGGGACACCGGGGTGATACACTTATATACACACCACACAGTCTGATCTCCTAAACACAGGGACACCAGGGTGATACACTTCTATACACACCACACAGTCTGATCTCCTAAACACAGGGACACCAGGGTGATACACTTCTATACACATCACACAGTCTGATCTCCTAAACACAGGGACACCAGGGTGATACACTTCTATACACACCACACAGTCTGATCTCCTAAACACAGGGACACCAGGGTGATACACTTCTATACACACCACACAGTCTGATCTCCTAAACACAGGGACACCAGGGTGATACACTTATATACACACCACACAGTCTGATCTCCTAAACACAGGGACACCGGGGTGATACACTTATATACACACCACACAGTCTGATCTCCTAAACACAGGGACACCAGGGTGATACACTTCTATACACACCACACAGTCTGATCTCCTAAACACAGGGACACCAGGGTGATACACTTATATACACACCACACAGTCTGATCTCCTGAACACAGGGACACCAGGGTGATACACTTATATACACACCACACAGTCTGATCTCCTAAACACAGGGACACCAGGGTGATACACTTATATATACACACCACATAGTCTGATCTCCTAAACACAGGGACACCAGGGTGATACACTTATATATACACCTCACAGTCTGATCTCCTAAACACAGGGACACCAGGGTGATACACTTCTATACACACCACATAGTCTGATCTCCTAAACACAGGGACACCAGGGTGATACACTTATATATACACCTCACAGTCTGATCTCCTAAACACAGGGACACCAGGATGATACACTTATATACACACCACACAATCTGATCTCCTAAACACAGGGACACCAGGGTGATACACTTCTATACGCACCACACAGTCTGATCTCCTAAACACAGGGACACCAGGGTGATACACTTCTATACGCACCACACAGTCTGATCTCCTAAACACAGGGACACCAGGGTGATACACTTCTATACGCACCACACAGTCTGATCTCCTAAACACAGGGACACCAGGGTGATACACTTCTATACGCACCACACAGTCTGATCTCCTAAACACAGGGACACCAGAGTGATACACTTATGTACACACCACATAGTCTGATCTCCTAAACACAGGGACATCAGGGTGATACACTTCTATACACACCACACAGTCTGATCTCCTAAACACAGGGACATCAGGGTGATACACTTCTATACACACCACACAGTCTGATCTCCAAAACACAGGGACACCAGGTGACACACTTATATACACACCACACAGACTGATCTCCTAAACACATGGACACCAGGGTGATACACTTCTATACACACCACACAGTCTGATCTCCTAAACACAGGACACCAGGGTGATACATTTATATACACACCACACAGTCTGATCTCCTAAACACAGGGACACCAGGTGACACTTATATTATACACACCACACAGTCTGATCTCCTAAACATAGGGACATCAGGGTGATACACTTCTATACACACCACACAGTCTGATCTCCTAAACACAGGGACACCAGGTGACACTTATATTATACACACCACACAGTCTGATCTCCTAAACACAGGGACACCAGGGTGATACACTTATATACACACCACACAGTCTGATCTCCTAAACACAGGGACACCAGGGTGATACACTTATCTACACACCACACAATCTGATCTCCTAAACACAGGGACACCAGGGTGATACACTTATATACACACCACACAGTCTGATCTCCTAAACACAGGGACACCAGGGTGATACACTTCTATACACACCACACAGTCTGATCTCCTAAACACAGGGACACCAGGGTGATACACTTCTATACACACCACACAGTCTGATCTCCTAAACACAGGGACACCAGGGTGATACACTTATATACACACCACACAGTCTGATCTCCTAAACACAGGGACACCAGGGTGATACACTTATATACACACAACACAGTCTGATCTCCTAAACACAGGAACACCAGGGTGATACACTGATATACACACCACACAGTCTGATCTCCTAAACACAGGGACATCAGGGTGATAGACTTATATACACACCACACAGTCTGATCTCCTAAACATAGGGACATCAGGATGATACACGTATATACACACCACACAGTCTGATCTCCTAAACACAGGGACACCAGGGTGATACACCTATATACACACCATACAGTCTGATCTCCTAAACACAGGGACACCAGGGTGATACACCTATATACACACCACACAGTCTGATCTCCTAAACACAGGGACACCAGGGTGATACACTTATATACACAACACACAGTCTGATTTCCTAAACACAGGGACACCAGGGTGATACACTTATATACACACCACACAGTCTGATCTCCTAAACACAGGGACACCAGGGTGATAAACTTATATACACACCACACAGTCTGTTCTCCTAAACACAGGGACACCAGGGTGATACACTTATATACACACCACACAGTCTGATCTCCTAAGCACAGGGACACCAGGGTGATAATATACACACCACACAGTCTGATCTCCTAAACACAGGGACACCAGGGTGACACACTTATATACACACCACACAGTCTGATCTCCTAAACACAGGGACACCAGGGTGACACACTTATATACACACCATGCAGTCTGATCTCCTAAACACAGGGACACCAGGGTGATACACTTCTATACACACCACACAGTCTGATCTCCTAAACACAGGGACACCAGGGTGATACACTTCTATACACACCACACAGTCTGATCTCCTAAAAACAGGGACACCAGGGTGATACACTTCTATACACACCACACAGTCTGTTCTCCTAAACACAGGGACACCAGGGTGATACACTTATATACACACCACACAGTCTGATCTCCTAAACACAGGGACACCAGGGTGATACACTTATATACACACCACACATTCTGATCTCCTAAATTCAGGGACACCAGGGTGATACACTTATATACACACCACACAGTCTGATCTCCTAAACACAGGGACACCAGGGTGGGAAAGAAGGACAGAGGGATTTGGGTCTCAAAGATGAATTGTCCCTCCTAAAGAGGGACATTTGGGGGGTATGGGCTCCTAATATCTTCTAAGGAGGGACACTTGGGTGGAACTGGATCCTGAGCCAGGACCGTAGCAACCCTGTGGGCGATCTGGTGAGCCACCTCGTCCGTGAGAAATACCATACTCTTCTGGGTGCCGAAGAGGAGGCCCAGGAAGACCAGACGCTGGGATGGATCTGATTTGTCCAAGTTGATGATTCACCCGTGATGGGTGAGAGCATGAATGCATTGCTGAACCTGCTGATGAAGAAACTCTGCAGAGGGGGCCTTCAGAAGCAGGTCGTCCATGTATGGAGTAACTCTGATGCCGTCCCGGTGGAGGATGGACACTAAGGCTCCCAGGACATGGTTGAAGACTTGAGGAGCTGTCGTCAGACCAAATGGAAGAGCTGAAAACTGAAAATGCCCCCGTTCGCAGGCAAATCGGAGATACTGACGGCTCTCTGGATGAATGGCGATGTGTAAATACGCATCCTGAAGATCCAGAGAAGCAAGGAATTCCCTGGGGACATGCTAACAATCACCGTACGTAGAGACTCCTGGTGATAATGAGTCCGTATCACAAAGGAATTGAGATCCTTCAAGTCCAAAATGGGACAACAACCGCCGTACTTCTTGGAGACCACAAAGAGGTTTGAGTAAAAACCCATACCTCTGTCCTGAACTGGAACCGGTTCTAGAACATCTTTGTCCAGAAGAGCCTGAATAGTGCCCTCAAACAGACAGCGTTTCTCTGTGCCCTGAGGCGTATGAGAAGGAAAGAAGCGAAAGGGAAGAAGAGAGACTAAAGGGATCCCGTACCCTTCTGCCACCACCAGTAAAACCCATGGGTCCACCACTGAATCCTCCCAAATACTGTGATAGTGATGCAGATGACCACCCACAGTAGAGTGCGGACCTGGGTTCAGTGAGTCATGCTGAAGAAGGCTTGGAAGAGACCTTGGGCTTCCATTGCTGTTTAGGCTTGGAGGAGGTACGTGGAACTAAAGGAACTGTCTGGTTTGCTGAACGTATCTCATTCTTTGAGGAACAAAAATACCGGTTACGCTTAAACGGCGTTTTCTTCCTAGGGACCAAGGGTACGCTTACACCCTGTGGCCTCACTGATCAGATCCTTAAGATCTGGCCCAAACAAAGAAGTGCCCTTTTAGACTTATCTGGCAGGCGAAAGATTAATCAGCAGAGGAGAGAAGGAGAGTCCAAGCCCTGCATAGGATACTCATTCTGGAAATAGCACAAAATGGCTGCCGCGGTGGGAACCAATCAGAAACGAGAGCGCGAAGCAAGCGCTCATGGGAAATGTAGTTTCCCAGAAAAAGTACCCCAACAGTGCCCGAAGCCCCCTGAGTCTCCCAACACACTAGAAACATGAACCGGATGATAGAGCAAGGGCAGAGAAGAAAAATGAGACATCTCTGAAGTTGCTAGGTTAAGCGGTTGAAGAGATACGTCCCAAATAGTATAGTCCCATAGACGTGAATGGAGCAATGGCGCCTACGCGGTAAAAATTTTACAAAATTGAAGGTGTAATATTAAAAGATACAAAACATCACTAGAACATGTTAGGACACCCAAAAAACCCTGAACCAGTAGGAAAAGTGTAAGAAACCCCCCCCCAAATGAATGTCAAACCAACAGCCAAAGGGGTTAAGCACCACATAAACCTGCTCCAAAACACCCAACAGACATACAGATATATAGGCCGTATGGTCGAAGAAGTCGTTGGGCTCATTAATATTTTCAGAGCGTGTCGGTTGTGATTGGAAATATGTCGCTTGCCCTGACTGAAACTGTCGTATGTAACGAGAAAAAATGTCTTAACTAACGAAAATATGTCTTAGCTAAAGACAAAAATTCTCACATTCAGAACTTTCCTTCCACTTTTTTCTTACCGTACAAATTTTGTCTTTTGGAAGGCATTTTTTTGTCGTTAGTTACGACAAATTTTCTTTTCGTCTATAGGACAATGGAAAATAGTTTAGCCACTCCCTTGCCCCACCCCTTTGACCTGCATTTCTGGAGTTGTGTAGTACACAACGGACATTACTAGTTTTTCTGTATAGAAAATATGATTTCATGTACACAATTACTTATTTTTGTCGTTCGTACAACTTTTTTTGTCGTTATCCCTTTGAACATATGGCCCATAGACCCAATGAGTGCAAGGGGCAATGTGGAGACTGGGGGGGCAATGTGGAGATTGAGGGGCATTGTGGAAGGGGCATTGTGGCGATTGGGGGGCAATGTGGAGGTGGCCAATGTGGCTGAGGGGAGGCAATATGGTTGGGGGGCCCATGGCAATTCTTGCACCAGGGCCTCATCGCTTCTATTTATGTCTCTGCCTACATGTCTATCTGAAAGTGGTCTAAGTACTCGAGCATACCTCCCAACATTTCAAATTGCTAAAGAGGGACACCTGTGTTTTAGGGGGTGTTGCTGTGGGCGTGGCTGGTGAGCGGGGCATTACCGATAATTTTTAGGCTATTTCATGACCTATTGATACCTCCTTGTGTAACCTAATAAATGACTTCTAACAAGACCAAAGGTTTTCTATTTACACCCACTAATTTATAAACCCATGTAATGAAGTTTAATATGAGTTTTATTGCTGTGGAGCAATGTGATACACTCCTATACACACCACACAGTCTGATTTCCTAAAAAGAGGGACATCAGGGTGGGAAAGGGGGACAGAGGGATTTGGGTCTGAAAGAGGGGCTGTCCCTCCTAAAGAGGGACACTTGGGAGGTATGTTCGAGGAAATAATCTTCCTATTCCACATCACTCACACACACACACACACACACACACACTGTCATCTCAAGCATGTGTCCACTATTTTTAGCCTCAGAACAAAACCCCTTTTAGATGTATACCCATCTACCTTATCTGATAGGCACTGTGTCTCGCACTTTAACTGTTTGAGATCAAAGATTTCACCCAGCCGTACTAAAGATGTCTCCAAGTCACTGGTGATCTGGCTAGCATTCAAAGGCCTTATCTAAACCTCTGTTTGCAAGAGGGGCACCCAATGCATTGCCTTGGGCACCCCTCTGGCACCCAAATGATTAAAATCAGCAGGATTTTTTTTTTTACCCTTCGCCTGTATTACTGTTCATTTGGCCCAGAATTTCTAAACTTTTCTTTAGAACACTGCTATTTTTATCCTCTCCACTACTTTTTCAGACATCCACTTTTAAATGTATTAGAAATAACTATTATTTTTGCTACTGCTCTGTTTTACTGTGAGCAGAAACTTTCTGCGGTTCTCCAGTCTCCAGAGACCCCGTAATTACCAGTGAATTCTAGAATCTCTGGTGCAAATTCATAAAGCTCCACCACATGCTTATTAATAACTCTCCTGTGCTCTCTAGAGCAGTATACCATACATATAAATTGAAAACAAATTTTATGTAATCACAGGGGCATGGAGGTCACTGACAGCATATTCAGGCAACAGAAGCTGATTAGAAAATATTTTATTTGCAAGGAAAAGCTTATTCTCATTTATGAAAAAATCACATATTTTAACCCTTTTGGTTCAATTAGTAAGCAACAGAAAAAGCAGGATATATATTCTGCTCTCTAACTTGCTAATTACATAGAGACATAGATTTTTGATGACAAAACATACCTTACATACCTCACTGAATAGACTTACATCTATCACAGACATTTTTTAATTCCCTAAAAGTATTTGTTCCTACCACCAATGCTGGGAGGCTGTTCCCTGAGTCTATCAGCTTTTTCATAAAGTAGTACTTACACATATTATTTCTGAATTTTCCACCCTTTAAAGGAGCAGTAAACTTTTTTATGAAAAAATATATATTGTAGGGATTTTCCTATTGAGTAAAATATGGGTACTCCCACTGTCCAGAGATTTATATTTCGAGAGTTATTACAGTTTAATTCCATGTTTTTTTTACATTAGCAGTGCCCTCTAGTGGTCAAATTCTAATTAGATTTCCTGTTAGATTCTAATGGAAAGGAAAGTCAGAAAAATCAGACATATAGTTCTCCACAGAATGTGATAGAAACTGCTGAGTCACTTCCTGTCAGTTAGAACTATCAGGAAGTAAACACAGTTAATTCACTTCCTGATTATTTGAACTGCTATAAATTTTGAATAAAACATCTGACAGCGGTGAGAGTGACCTTGTTTTATTCAGCAGGAAAAGCTCTATAAAATATGTGTTTTCATAAAAAAAGTTCACTGCTCCTTTAACTTTAAATCATAACTGCTTGTTTTAGTATTTTTTTTAAATGCTCCCATCCTGAAGTATATTAAATCATTTATATATTTAAGCGTTTCTGTCATATCACCCATCTCTCTCCTTTCTTTCAAGCTGTACATATTAAGTTTTGATTATTTTCTTTTACCCTGTGCCATGGTCTTGCCTACACCATTTTTGTGGCTTTTATTTAAACTGCCTCCAGTGTATTAATGTCCTCCTAAAGATGAAGGTGAAGTGTTGCCAGTGATCAAAAGAATGGCACTAGCATCTCTCCTTTCCTGCTGCTAATGTCTCTTCCTATACAACCAAAAACCTGATTTGCTTTTCCAACTGTTTTACTGCATTGCTTGCCTACATTCACTTTATCTTAAATAATATCACCCAAGTACTTTTTCTCTTATGTTTTTTCCAGCACAGTACCATTAAATGGATAGTAATGTGTCACAATAAAAGCAGCTCCAATTAATCTTCATAGTATTTGAGCCACGGAGAGTGTTATTTCAATACTGTCAGAGTTGCTGTTCAAGAGTAATTGAATGATAAAGTATCCCCCTCCCGCCCCTTTTACAGATGTAACACTGCTCACCTCAGAGCAGCAAGACTGTCTGGATGGATCGCAGAGAGGGACAATCTTCAGTGAGCATAATGAAAAACCTGAAAAGCCTGTCAGTGGGGGCAGGGTTTTCCTTACGATCACAGTAAGAAGACTGTCCCTTGCTATGATCTGTCCGGTCAAGAGACCATCTTAGGGGAGGTGACTTATACTAGGTAAAAGGGGCGTGAGGGGGATACTTTATCATTCAATTACTCTTGAAATACAATGCTGACAGTATTGAAATAACACTCTACATGGCCCAAATACTATGAAGATTAATTGGAGCTGCTTTTATTTTGAAACATTACTATCCCTTTAACCTTTTGAATGATACAGAGGTCTCCAATGCATAATCACAATTAAGCATTTATCTGTCTATCTTTATATCTATCTATATCATATCTATCTATCTATCTATCTATCTATCTATCTATCTATCTATCTATCTATCTATCTATCAATCATTCTATATATCTCTCTGTCTGTCTGTCTGTCCGTTCATCTGTCTGTCTGTCTATCTGTCTATATATCTATCTATTTATCTATCTCACATCTATCTATCTATATATCTATCTATCTATCTCATATCTATCTATCTCATATCTATCTATCTATCTATCTATCTATCTATCTATCTATCTATCTCTGTCTATCTAGGATGAGCAACGCATTACGGAGTAATGCGTGCCTTCCCCCGGCACTCACAGGGTTAAACCAATGGACATTATAATTTGGACCTTACAGCACAGTTGTTTTGCTCCAGAATTGAACCTCGGCTCTTAGTAACAGCTTTAGGGGACACGACTATGGAAAAAAGTTTGTTTCATTCAATGTATAAAAATTGTTGTTAGCGGATTATTTTCTGTAATCCGTATCCAGGATAAAAACCTCCCGGCATTTTGCTACTTACATACACCGGATTAAAAGTCTGCCGCACTGATAAAGCTCAAAATGATTATGTTTTCCAGCCAGCTACGTTTAAAGAGACACTGCTACCTTCTATTGTTTACATTAATCTTTCGAACGCCAGCAACACCTGTTTGGCACTCCAAGGGTTAAAGAAATTCTAACACCAAAAAATGAAAATGGGCTACGTAATTTTATATATCAGGTGCTTCCAAGTAGTATCTGTAAAGCTGTGTTATTTTATGTTACATCCTTAAGGACCGAGCGGTCCGGGGGGAGAGGCTATAGAGGACCACGGCACTTTTTAAAAATATTTTACTGATGCATTCTGGGATTGCAGAGCAGCATGTTCCAGGATTCCATGATGTGCCAGGACCGTCCCCAGTCCTTAACACACAAACACAGATAACGGTCCTGACACGTCATCAGTCATTAAAGCAGGACTATCATCAAAATGAAATTGCCCCCCAAATCCTTATTAACATAGCGATACGCATATACATACTGTTATTATATTGAGTAAGTCCGTCATTATTGAGAAATATAACTTGGCATCAGCATCAGAGATCTTGCAAGAGATGTCCCTTCTGTTACCTTAACCCTCTGAGTGCCACTCAAAGGGTTAAAGTACCAAGGAACTCCACTCACCACTAGCTCACCACAGAGATCCTTGTATTGACCTCTCATATACCTGTACAATGTGATAAGGTCTCCTCTTAGTTGTCTTTTCTATAGAGTAAATAAACCAAGTTTGTCTAGTCGTTCCTGCTACGTCAAGTCCTCCATTCCCTTAATTAATTTTGTTACTCTCCGCTGTACCCTCTCTAGTTCTAGTATATCCTTTTTCAGAACCGGTGCCCAAAATTGCACTGCATACTCAAGGTGAGGTCTTACCAAAGATTTGTATAATGGCAAAATAATGTTATCCACACTTGCTTCAATACCTCTTTTTATGCAGGACAGGACTTTGTTTGCCTTTGCTACTGCTGTTTGACACTGGTCACTGTTTCCAAGTTTGTAGTTGACAAGGATACCCAGGTCTTTCTCTAACAATGAGTCCCCTAAAATGATTTCATTAAGTTCATCAGAAGGATTAACGAGATTTCTTCTTCTCAGACAACAACGCAGACATCTTGGAGAAAAGCCATCTGTGAGTCTGCTCTGTTGTCTGCTGATGCCTCAAGAAACGAGTTATATTACTTAATAACGCCAGACTTATTCAGCATAATTAAAGTATGTATATGCATATCACTATGTTAATAAGGATTTGGGGCTCAATTTAATTTTGATGATAGTTCCACATTAATGTGTTAATCCTAAACTTGCTCAATTTGGAGAATCGTTTGTGCACAGCTAAACGTATTAATGTAGTGAAATTAGTACCCATCTATTCATAAAATCTGATAACTTATCTCAGACCCATTAACAGACTACACAGCAATATCACTTTTGATGCACTTATCAATACTGCTATTGTAATGGGCCCCGGGAAAAGGTAGAAATAGCAGCCCCCACAAATCATATATAAGACTAGATTTTAGGCTTCAGAAAACAAATATAGAACTTTTACAGAGACTAGCATAGAGTACAGTATTTATGTGTGTATAACCTCACATCCATTTGACATTTTACTGTTCCTTTAAAGGTCAGAGAAGCTAGCGATAGTCTGCTTAATTAATTTTGGTACCTGATGCTAACTTTGTAAGTAAATTTATATTCTCTCCTATTCACTGAGACTTACTGTTTTAACCCTTTTGAGTGGTAGAGGGGCACGCAACATATTTCAAAGCAAAGCTTTGCGCATCCTTGTGGCACTCAAAGGGTTAAAAACGGTGTGCTTTTTTTTTTTTTTTTTTTTTTTTTTTTTTAATCCTTCACAATAGTCCCTGGTCTGATGACATCCTGTTTACTGTCCCAAATTCAGAACAGGATATTTATTCTCTACAGAGGGATTTACAAAAAATTATAGATTGGGAAACCAAATGGAATATGAAGTATAATGTGGGACAGTGCACATTTGGGAAGAATAAAGCCCATTACTTCTTTTGAACTTAAAGTGTTAGTAATGTCTGAAAAAAACTTTTTTGCATTTAGAAGAGCTTAAAAAGCTGATCTAAATGCAAAAAAATTTATTTCTCAAACCGCTATGGTTTAAGAGATACAGGCGTTTAAAGTTTCATTTCTCCTACTGACAGCTGTAAAGCTGTCAGCAGGAGATCCGTGTCGGTCGACACGCTGGCGCTTGAGAAGTGCCGGGATGTGTCGACCGACATGGATCTCCTGCTGACAGCTTTACAGCTGTCAGTAGGAGAAATCAAACTTTAAATGCCCATATTTCTTAAACCATAGCGGTTTGAGAGATACGTTTTTTTTGCATTTAGATCAGCTTTTTAAGCTCTTCTAAATGCAAAAAAGTTTTTTTCAGACATTACTAACACTTTAATGGAATCATTTTAGGGGACTCGTTGCTACAGAAAGACCTGCGAATGCTTGTAAACCACAAACCTGGAAACAGTGACCAGTGTCAAGCAGCAGTAGCAAAGGCAAACAAAATCCTGTCTTGTATAAAAAGAGGTGTCGAAGCAAGAGTGGATAACATTATTTTGCCATTATACAAATCGTTGGTAAGACCTTACCTTGAGTATGCAGTGCAGTTTTGGGCACCGGTTCTGAAAAAGGATATACTAGAACTAGAGAGGGTACAGCGGAGAGCAACAAAATTAATTAAGGGAATGGAGGACTTGGAGTAAAAAGGTGGGTATTGCTGCCTGGTTGTCTTACGGCCCCAGGACTTTAGCTTTGACATCTCTGCCCTTAGCACAATGTTTGGGTGCTATGATACAGGTTATAAAGTTGCAACATCATTGCATGCCTCTGTTACATCTCCTATCAGAAGATCTGACATTTATAGCAATTCATTTCAAGGAAACCTGTGATTTTCTGAGTTTGAAAGATGTAATCATAAGGGTTGGATTATCCTCTTTTATGTTTTTCAGGAGAACATTTTGCTTTCAAATTCTTTTAAAACCAATATATATATTTTTTTTTAAAGAAAAGGACAACATTGATTTCCAATGGAGGTGCCACGAGAATGTCCATGGTAGAAAAATACACATAAGATAATGGGATGTAATTGCCCGCCTTCTGGTGCACTATGTGAAGGAAAGATAAGTTAAAGTCCTAGGTATTGATTGAAGGATAATGACTGAGCTGAGATGCTTGGATAACTGGGCAATGCCTCAGTTATACTGAAATATATTGTTATTGTCTATGCAAGTGCTGTCGTCAGTGTACTAAATGTGTAGAGTTCATTATGGGATGTTGCAGTACAGGGGTGCTAAAACATCATCGGTCCCCTCAACAATGCAGGTTTTCTGGATCTTCTCACATGAACACATGTGAATCAATAAGTGGTTCAACCATTCTGATAGAGTTACTTGAGTTAACAGTTTTCACTTTCCAATTTTTAATAGTCTGGGGACATATGCTAATTCTCATGGATCACTGAGTTGTTCCCTTGTCACTCCACTCACGTCTCTACCATTTTAAGAGCAAACCCCACCTCCCCTTTGCCAAATCCCACCCACCCCAATCAAGCCCCATCCACTTTATGGCATGACTCTCCCGATTTGGACACTCAGACCCCCAGGAACCTCAGGAAGCTTGGGACAAGACGGTTCACAGGTATGATAGCTGGAAATGCCTTCAGTTGTTTGTTTGTTTTTTTTGCCTACGTCTAGATAAACAAAAATAAGGGAGGTAGGATATGCTGAAAACATGCACTGATTGGGGGCTTGTGGACATGGAACAGAAAGATGTTTAAGCATTAGTTCTGTATATCAAGTAAACTCACTCTTATGGAAAAATAGTTATTTAAAGCGGAACTACTACCCCACCTATAGTTTCCCCCAAATAATTACCCATCTGGCGACTAGCTGCTCTATAGTGCTAGTCACCAGAATTATTATCTCGTTATAGAGAAATTATGCTGCTCCCGGCACTGACAGCCAGGAAACGGCACAGACATCTTTGCACAGTGACGTCTGCGCTCCTGCGCTGTCAGTCACAGTCCACTGTAAGAGGCATTGCTTGGGACCTTAAAGGGATAGTAATACTTTGTTTTAACTTTATTTTATTTTGTAGGCATTAAAAAAACATGAAGAATGATATAAGTCTTATCTCTCAAACCTTTATGGTTTAAGAGATATTCACAAACAAAGTATCCCCCCCCCCTGTTCAACCAGATCAGAAGGGAGGTGCCCAGGTAGACTGCAGAGAGGGACAATCTTCAATTAAGATAAGGGAAAAAGCTGAAAAACTTGTCAAGGGGGGAAGGGCTTTCATTGTTTTCATACAAAGAAAATTGTTCCCTGCTGTTATCTGTCTGGTCATACAACCAGATTCACATCTGAGAAGACATGGCTTACACTAGGTAAAAGGGGCAGGAGGGGAACTTTGCTTGTGAATATCTCATAAACCATAAAGGTTTGAGAGATAAGACTTATATCATTATTCATGTTTTTTTAATGCCTACAAAATAAAATAAAGTTAAAACGAAGTATTACTATCCCTTTAAGGTACCGGATGGGACTGACAGCAGAGGCGTGCACACCTCACTATTAGTGTTGAGCGAGCATGCTCGGCCGATGCTCGGATCGGCTCGAGCATCGCTCTGCTCGGCACATGGCGGTACTCGTACGAGTACCGCCATGTGCTCGCCCGCCATGTTCGGGTGGCAGGGATCTGTGCCGAAGGAGGCACAGATCTTACAGACGCTCCGCTGGACCACCAGGGACTGGAGGTAGGGGGCATTGTGGAGATGAAGGGGGCATTGTGGAGATGAAGGGGGACATTTTGGAGATGAAGGGGGACATTGTGGAAGGGGGACATTGTGGAAGGGGGGCATTGCGGAGATGAAGGGGGCATTGCGGAGATGAAGGGGGACATTGTGGAAGGGGGACATTGTGGAAGGGGGGCATTGCGGAGATGAAGGGGGCATTGCGGAGATGAAGGGGGACATTGTGGAAGGGGGACATTGCGGAGATGAAGGGGGCATTGCGGAGATGAAGGGGGACATTGTGGAAGGGGGACATTGTGGAAGGGGGACATTGCGGAGATGAAGGGGGCATTGCGGAGATGAAGGGGGACATTGTGGAAGGGGGACATTGTGGAAGGGGGACATTGTGGAAGAGGGGCATTGTGGAGATGAAGGGGGGCATTGACCAGGCACCCTCCCCTCATCAGAGCAGGGGGTGCCTGGTGTAATGCTCGTGTCGCCCCATTGAATTCAATGGGGCTCGGGTGCTCGGCCGAGCACTCGAGCCTCCGGCGGTGCTCGGTCAGAGCACCCAAGCACCCGAGCATCGGGGTGCTCGCTCAACACTACTCACTATGCAAACGTCTGCGCTGTTTCCAGGCCGTTTCCAGGCTGTCAGTCCCGGGAGCAGCAGAATTTCTCTATAAGGAGGTAAGAATTCTGGCGACTAGTACTATTGACTAGCTAGTCCCCAGATTGGTAATTATTTGGGGAAAACTTAAGGTGGGGTGGTAGTTCTGCTTTAATTACCCACATAAACCACTGTGAGCTGGAGCATCCTTCAACTCACTTTGAAGCAATTCATACAAAGGGTTTTTATGCTTATGTGGCTAAGGGTGTTTTCAGTGCCAGTCATCAACTTATGATAATAGCTTACAATGTTTTCCTTGCATTCCCAGAATTACACATGGCAACATGAAATGACAACACATACAGTGAAGTCACTTTAAGATTCTAAACACATATATAAATATCAGTTGCTTGGCTTATGCTTGCTATTTTCACAGTATATACAGAAAAACACAGGTTGGAAATGCATGAGATTAGCAACCTACTCAAAAACGTCTGTATCAACCTTCTGGATCTTGTTAGTGTGGGTTTATATGATTGACACATGGTAGTAAATCTGGTAAAATGCGCTATATCAAACCATTAAGGTTGTAGTGACAAAAGATGACAACACTTCCTCCACAATACAACGTATACTGCATTTATAATACAACTGAAGGTCAAAACAGCTGTCTGTGGGTAGGTTGTTTTGCAGTATACTCTGTTAACTCTTTGAGTGCAATGCGTTGCGTACCCCTCTGGCGCTCAAAGGGTTCTGAGAGCGTAACCTATGGGAACCATATTTATATGGAGTTGGAATCTAAAAAGTAACTGCACTGTGTACGTTAATTTGCTGGTTACTACATGGAATTCTGAGAATACAAAAACAACACTGTACGTTCTGGAATCTATGCTACAGGCAATTTTTATGATTCGTTTCCAAAAAGTAAATGTACACACATATATTATAGAAGTATTTAATACATATGGAAATACGAGACAATTGGTTCTTATCTGCTATTGTTTGTAGCTAAATCAATTCTGGATGTTGGCATTTCTTGAGTATTAAACTTGAAGATGTAAAGCGCAGATACTGTCCTAAATCCCTTGCTGTGTACCTGTACCTGATTTAATAAGCAGGCATGGTATAC
Source organism: Rhinophrynus dorsalis (assembly GCA_037306005.1). Classification (NCBI taxonomy): domain Eukaryota; kingdom Metazoa; phylum Chordata; class Amphibia; order Anura; family Rhinophrynidae; genus Rhinophrynus; species Rhinophrynus dorsalis. The sequence goes on from CM074718.1 coordinate 21,640,090, forward strand.
CTCTAAGGCTCTCTAAGGCTTTTGGTGCTAAAGTAATCTCTAATGCATAGTGAACCCAATAGAATTAAAGTGTTAAAGGAGCAGTAAACTTATTTTTGTGAAAACACATATTTTATAGATCTTTTCCTGCTGAATAAAACAAGGTCACTCCCTCTGCTGTCAGATGTTTTTTTCAAAATTTATATCAGTTCAAATAATCAGGAAGTGAATTTACTGTGTTTACTTCCTGATAGTTCTGACAGGAAGTGAATTTACTGTGTTTACTTCCTGATAGATCTGACAGGAAGTGAATTTACTGTGTTTACTTCCTGATAGTTCTAACTGACAGGAAGTGAATTTACTGGGTTTACTTCCTGATTGTTCTAACTGACAGGAAGTTAATTTACTGTTTTTACTTCCTGATAGTTCTGACTGACAGGAAGTGACTCAGCAGTTTCTATCACATTCTATAGAGAACTGTATGTCTCTGACTTTTCTGACTTTCCTCTCCATTAGAATCTAGCAGGAAATCTAATTAGAATTTGACCACTAGAGGGCACTGCTAATGTAAAAATACATGGGTTTAAACTGTAATAACTCTGGAAATATAAATCTCTCAGCAGTGGGAGTACCCTTATTTTACTCAATAGGAAAATCCCTACAATATATTCTTTCATAAAAAAAAGTTTAGTGCTCCTTTAAATATTATCTGCATTTCTACCACAACATTCTGTTTACCATTCACATTAAAAACATGCATTTATAATATCTAAGAATCATTTTTATGAAGAGAACATTACCAATTCCAATCTAATACATAAGCCCATGAGTGTAATAAAATGTTAGATTTCCTTGCACAAATGTATCTGAAAACAAATCCCTTTTGGCAAAGCTTGATATATAGCCTCGCAATCGACTCTTGCTGAACCGCTAATATTTTGAAACATCCAAGGCTGGTACCCTGCTCCCTTAATCTTCATATGAATCAACGTTAACCTTTTTGTACTGCAAATTTATGCACATTGCCAGAGTGAAATGTGAATTAAAAAATTCTAGCTCTAATGTATTCATTGCAAGACAGCTGCCCTCTCTCAACAAATCATTCCTATGCACTTAAAAATATTCTGACTTCATAAGCATTTATTTCTGTTGATTACTGGCTGGTCTGTATTTTTCATTAGTTCATTTGGTATTCAACTTAGAACATGTGCTCCTATCTTAAAAGGGGAATGCTTATCTTGGAATTTCAGGTTGCTTGGCTGAATCCATAACTACCCTGCTCACCTATCCAGGGAAAGCGCTTTGGTGCTTAAACAAATCTCATAAAGAATGTGTGCAATATACTAAAGACTGTGCGGAGCGTTCCTAGATTCCAGCTCAATGGAAAGTCTGTGGAACGCGTGGGGAGAAATAACATTCATTGGCGAGCCAACAGACTTCTATTAATGACATATTTCAAACATTCTAAAGTATGCAGTAATTAAAAATAAGGAAAATACTGGCACATGCCAACTGCACCATAAGGGCCAAATAAAAATCCCCATCGATTTAACTGGGGATTTTAACCCCTTGAATGTAGGTTCCATTGCATTGCTGCGAAATGCATTGGACACCTCCCTTGTATGTTAAAAAACATAGTTAAAGGTGATGAAAATTTGGGGTATCTATATTTGTCCCTTCTGTGTGCAGTTGGTATGCCCCAATTCTTAGTCCATTTGTATGTTTTTACTCAATGTGGCAAATGTACAAGTAATTAAAGTTAATGTGGAGCAAACCAACTGCATTAGAGGGGACACATTAAAATTTCCCAATGTTCCATTGAGTTCAATACTGATTTTAAACTACTTACCCCAGAGGGGTATCCAATGCATTGCAATGGCACTCAAGGGGTTAAATATTAGAGAGGTCTCAAATGCATTACTCAAACCTCCAGCATGGGGAATGGGAATTTGGGATTTTTTTTTTTATTTTCTCCCACTAGCACAGCTGGTTTGTTCTAGATTTCTTCAATTCTTAGTTAATCGCCATATTTTTACACAATGAAGCTGCTGTACTAAATAACCCTTTGAGTGCCAGAGTGGTACGCAATGCATTGCAAAGCAATGCCTTGCGTACCACTCTGGCACTCAAAGGGTTAATGGAGTAAATCAAGTTGTATCACAGGGGACGAAAAATCCTCCAAATTCCCACTGATTTAAAAGAGGATTTCAACTCTTTGACTTCTAACGAGATCTCCAGTTGTTAGAACCTGGTCCAGCTAGTCCTGTTCTGTTATTATATGTAGCTTTGCCTGTTCTTTTGAATTTCCACGCTCCAATTACTCCTGCTGTGCTATCTCTATCTCCCAGTCTGCTTTTCCAATACACATCAGCTGAGGTCTATATCCTACAGCCTCACAGACACTTTAGTGCACATGTATAATGTGGTACTGGCTAGTCTTCCAGTTCTTTGATTCGTGAATTTAGTGTATGACCTTAGCTTGTGAATTATGACCGCTACTGAACTGATCTCAGCTTCATTCTTGACACCAAATCTGTATGTTCAGTGGCTCAGTGGTTAGCACTGTTGCCTTGCAGCGCTGGGGTCCTGGGTTCAAGTCCCACCAAGGACAACATCTGCAGTGAGTTTGTATGTTCTCACTGTGTTTTCGTGGGTTTCCTCCAGGTACTCTGGTTTCCTCCCACACTCCAAAAAACATACTGATAGGTGAACTTAGATTGTGAGCCCCAATGGGGACAGGAACCAATATGAGTGTAAAGCGCTGTGGAATCTGTGTGCGCTATATAAATAAAGGGTTATTATTATTATCCTGCAAGCTTGGTTTATTTGTGAGCTTCTAGTCTTGCTTACGACCTGTGTAAGCCACATGCTGCTGTTGCTTTTTCATCGGCAAACAAAGTGCGACCAACCTTGTCCAACTCTGGCTCAGCCAATCCTGGCTATTCAGCCTTGTGGATGACAAGGTTTCCCATGACCTGTAGCTGCGGCAAGGCTGCACATGGAATCGACACTGCTCACTATCTATGGGGACCCCAGCACTGCTCTCAATCATCTCTCTGCAGGAGCTTTGAGAGTTTGTTTTCTCTGCCAACCAGTGGCACCCCAGCACCCTGTTCCACTCTGCAAGTGGGTAGCTACTTATTCACTGCTTCCATTCACCCCAGTATCTGTGTTAGTTCTGCCTAGTAACTCTAGGGGTTAAAAGCTTTGTTTAGCCCTTTGAGTGCCAGAGGGGTACGCAACGCATATGTGTTGCGTACCCCTCTGGCACTCCATGGGTTAAAATGAGTGAAAATTTGGCTTTGTCTCTCTGGGGCAGTTGATTTGCACCAGGGCAACGTTCTGCGGAGATAATAGGTTTGCAGGACCAGTCATCACGTCTCCTATTCACACTGTCACCAGGTACTTTACTTGAGAATTCTTTACTGATTCTGTAAATACAAAATGATTTCTCCTTGGGTTTGTATCCAGAGAATAGATATCGAGTTTCAGACGCAAGGCATTGATTTTGCCATTCAATGGAAACAATTGCATTTTTTTTTTGTATAAAGAAACACTTTAAACCTTAAAGATACAATTAGTAAAAATAAATCTATATTGTAACCTTTTGTCTTTTGTCTGTTGCTTGCAGAGATTTCTGATGCCGTTTTCCTCCTGTTTCCTCTCTGACTGCTGCTTGAGGCTGGAATAAAAGGAGAGGGTAAAAGTTACTCATAACCTGCCCTGAACCGAGTGCAAGAGGGATGTGTGATGCATTCAAAATGTGATCATTTTAGCCATGATGTGCCAGGACCATCAATGATTGGTCCTTAAAGGGATAGTAATGTTTCATAATAAAAGCAGCTCTAATTAATCATCATAGTATTTGGACTTTGGAGAGTGTCATTTCAATTCTGTCAGAGTTATAGTACAAGAGTAATTCAATGACAAAGTATCCCCCTCCCGCCCCTTTTACTGATGTAACACTGCTAAGCCAGATCAGAAGGGAGGTGCCCAGGTAGATTGAAGAGAGGGACAATCTTCAATTAAGATAAGGGAAAAACCTGAAAAACTTGTCAAGGGGGGCAGGGCCTTCATTGTTCTCATAGGAAGAAGATTGTCCCCTTCTGTTATCTGTCTGGTCTATGGACTGGATTCCACATCTGAGAAGAGATGGCTTACACTAGGTAAAAGGGGCAGGAGGGGGAAACTTTGCTTGTGAATATCTCTCAAACCATAAAGGTTTGAGAGATAAGACTTATATCGTTCTTCATGTTTTTTTAATGCCTGCAAAATAAAATAAAGATAAAATGAAGTATTACTATCTCTTTAAAGGGATAGTAATATAAGAAAATAAACAGAGTTCCGATTTACCAGTACACTTTTTTAACCATGTAGAATGGTATATAAATGGTATTGGAGTTGTCGTTCAACAGCAATTCAATCATAAATGATCCCCCTCCTGCCTCTTTTACTTACACAAAGCTGCCTCTCTCTGGTCCGTAAGGAGCGTAGTAAGAGATAATATTCACTGAGCATAAGGAAAATCCTGCACTCCTTCATCAAGGGGGGGGCAGGATTTTCCTTATACCCAATGGATGAATATTGTCCCTCACTGTGCACAGTCCAGTCCCACGACCAGATTCCACATCTAAGGGGAGGCAGCATACCTGAGGTAAAAGAGGCAAGAGGGATCGTTTATAATTGAATTGTTGTTGAATTACAGCTCCAGTATCATTGATATAAAGCACTACATGGTTAAAAAAGTCTAGTGGTGAATCACAGCTCCATTTATTTCTTATATTACTATCCCTTTAAAGTGATAGTAATGTTTCACAATAAAACCAGCTCCAATTAATCTTCATAGTATTTGGGCCATGGAGAGTGTTATTTCAATACTGTCAGATTTGTAGTTCAAGAGTAATTGAATGATAAAGTATCCCCCTCAGCTGTAAAGCTGTCAGCAGGAGATCCATGTTGGCCGACACGGGGGCGCTTGAGCAGAGCCGCAATCTTGTTATTTACCAAGAATCCCTTCATTGGAATGGTCTAAAATTAGTGCTTGAAAACCAGGCACACGTTTTAGACCATTCCAATGAAGGGTTTCATGGTAAAGAACGAGATTGCGGCTCTGCTCAAGCGCCTCCATGTTGACCGACACGGATCTCCAGCGTGTTGTACAAGAGATCAAACTTTAAACGCCTGTATCTCTTAACCCATAGTGGTTTGAGAGATACATTTTTTTGCATTTAGCTCAGTTTTTTAAGCTCTTCTAGATGCAAAAAACTTTTTGTGGACATTACTAACACTTTAATACATACTTTTTTGTCTTTGAGAAAGTGGTGGTTTAGCACCACGAAACATGTTAGACCTTTTCTCTTGAAGTGGAGACAGGTTAATCTTTCCATCAGCTTGCAAGTCAGAACCATCTGACCAACTCACGTGACAGTACAAGTTTATTATACTCTGCATAGTGACTGTTGTGGTTTTACACTATGAGGAACCCTGTGTTTTTTTGGTTTTCATGATTCTACTAGTTGAAGAGCCCGTGTACACGGGCCATAGTGCCAAGCAGCAATGACAGCTGTGCAGTCATGCATAGTAGAGACCGCCCGCGCCGCGGCTGATAATGGAGAGGGGCGCTCCAAATTCAGACCGTAGTCCTCTCTGCTCAGAATTCGGAGCGCCCTGCTCTGTTATCAGCCGTGTCGCGGACAGTCTGTTCTGCGCTTGACTGCAGCGCACGTAGCAATCTGTACGGCGCATGACATCTTCTGACAAACATACATTAGCGAATTATTATATAGGATATACTTCGGCCATTTTGAGAGAACGTGTACATCAAGAGCAGCCCATCCTGGAGTCCCGGTTCTTGAACTGCACTTTGGGACAGTTAAAATTCCCAAGGAAGCTCATTGGCTGTGCACTACATAATTAGAGTTACAGCGCTTTGGCTTGTTAGTATCCATCTGCTGTGTCCTATTGTGGGTAATGGTCCAGATGTTGTGAGATTTCACACAAGGGGGAGCTTTTCCTTTTTTCTTTTCTGTTATTTATAGTGTGTTAAAGTCTCTCAAACTGGAGATATTTTCCAAAGAATAATGGATAGTTTATCTCATTACAGAAGTTATCATCTGTTCGTCACACCTCAGTACATCTCCTCCTTGAAGCTGAACTGTTATTTTGGATATTCAATTTTATGGGAGAACTCTTGCTATTTCTGTCTATGAAAAGATCTGGTCAGAGACAATCAGCTCTCTGTAGACTGAATGCTTTCATCCTGAGTTTTCTATCTCTTTAATACATAGTTAAACTTATCCAATGCAGTAGTTGTATTGGCATTTATAATGAGTGTTGCTCACTGTATGACATCAGTGAAGATATATCAAAGTATAGCCAGTTACAAACTAAAAGTAGCAATGATTTTCCCTCTGTGACAACCTGTTTTCAGGAACATATGTGTGAATCTCATTTATCTTAGTTCATACATCATTCCGTCACAAGTATCTTAAACGTACAAGGTGCTAATGGAAGCAAGCAAAATGGACAACTCCTATAAAACATTCACACTGTGTCACAGAAAAGATTTAATGCATTTTTGCAGCTTTGCATCAGCTTAAGACTTGACATTTTGGATTTATCTTAACCCCTTGAAAACCAGAGGATGTGCATTGCATTTGTGTCTGCATGCGTGTGTGTGTGTATGTGTGTGTGAGAATGTTTTTGTGTGTGTGCATGTGCATGTACGTGTGTCCATATGCATATCTATTGTGTGCCCTACATGTGTGTATTTATGTGAATGTGTGCATATGTTTGTGTGTGTGTGTGCCTGTATGTGTGTATTTATGTGAGTGTGTGTTTCTGTGTGTGTTTGCTAGTGAATATTTGTGTTTGTATGCATATATGTGTGTGTGTCTGTATGCATATGTGTGTGTGTCTGTATGCATATGCGTGTGTCTGTATGCATATGCGTGTGTGTGTGTGTCTGTATGCATGTGTGTGTGTGTGTGTGTCTGTATGTATGCATATGTGTGTGTGTGTGTGTGTGTGTGTGTGTCTGTATGCATATGAGTGTGTCTGTATATACACGTGTGTGTGTGTGTCTGTATGCATATGTGTGTTTGTGTGTATCTGTATATATATGTGTGTGTGTGTTTGTGTGTGTCTGTATGCATATGCAGAGCTAGCCCATACATGAGTCCCGGTGGGGGATAGAGGTGGGGGATAGAGGTGATAGAGACGAGGTCTCCCCAGTCCTTACAAGCACTGATCTGAAGGTCCTATGTGCTCTGGAGCTACCGTTCAGTGATATCAGGGGTTCACCTTCTGTGTGTACTGATAGAGAAGAGGTCTCCCTAGACCTTACAAGCACTGATCTGAAGGTCCTATGTGCTCTGGAGCTACGGACCAGTGATATCAGGGGTTCACCTTCTGTGTGTACTGATAGACAAGAGGTCTCCCTAGACCTTACAAGCACTGATAAGCAGTTCATATGGACTCTGGAGCTACACATTAGAGTCCAGTATTACTAATGCTTTAACCCATTTGATATCTACAAGACACACAGCCCACAGAACCTCTGTATTTGTCCTGTTTCAACCTCCCCATCTCATATACATGTGTAATAATAACAAAATTGCTATCGAGCTAAATGGCTGTTTTGAAGAAAGTTCCTATATATTGTCACCATGTAGCATGAACAATCACAAATGAAAAGCACCTCTATAGCATGCAAAGGGTTAAATGAGGCTTTTAACATATATATAAAACATCATTTATGTGGGGGTGTTTTGTTGGAGGGGAAGCAGCATTTCATCCTTGGACCCAGGCAGCACAATGTCTTGGGCCGGCTCTGTGCATATGTATGTGTGTGTGTGTGTGCACGTGAATGTGTGTGTCTGTATGTATATGTGTGTGTGTGTGTGTGTGCACGTGAATGTGTGTGTCTGTATGTATATTTGTGTGTATGTGTGTGTCTCTATGCATATGTGTGTGTGTGTGTGCACGTGAATGTGTGTGTCTGTATGTATGTGTGTGTGTGTGTGTGTCTATGCATATGTGTGTGTGTGCACGTGAATGTGTGTGTCTGTATGTATATTTGTGTGTGTGTGTGTGTCTCTATGCATGTGTGTGTGTGCACGTGAATGTGTGTGTCTGTATGTATGTATGTGTGTGTGTGCACGTGAATGTGTGTGTCTGTATGTATATGTGTGTGTGTGTGTGTGTGTGCACGTGAATGTGTGTGTCTGTATGTATATGTGTGTGTGTGTGTGTGTGAGAGAGAGAGATAGTTATAGTTTTTAATTGCCGAGTAAAACAAAGGCACTATCACACATATATATATTTTATCAAGCTGTTAGCCCAAGAGCCAACTGATGTTCAAGTCATGGGCGTCCGGAGAGGGGCAGGGAGGGGTCACTTGCCTCCCCTACAATTATCCCCTCCATATAAACAAAGGGGCTGGATGGGCTAGCCTGGGGGTCATATTATGGCTTTGCCCCCCGGAAACATTTCTACAGATACCACTGGTTCAAAAGGTATTTATTTATAACGCACTTTGAATTAGAGCTGGAGTCATAGACTACCATTCTTCATAGTAAAAGATAGGAAAAGCAACACTCTTCATATCTGCCATGGAGACTCCTGTTTTCAGACTGAATTACTGGATATCAGGGGACAGGGGGTGATTCTCCAGTTTGGTAAATCCAGCTATAACTCCACCTACTTTACAGTCTGCTCTGCCTACTCCCGCCCCATTTGAACAATCCCCACACCCACCTGATTATGCCCCACCCACAATAACCCATTATATAAATTCTCCCATCCTCAACTCTACAGTTCTCCAGGGGCTTGGTACAATTCCCCGAGTATGTTAATTGGTTCATCCTCAACATCCACAACCCTAGCTTCTGCTGCTGTTGGATGTGCAGTGCATTGACACCTAGTGCTAGTACAAATGCAATATGTAGCCCCTGTAGTAGAGGAACACCTCAGTCTTTGAAATCTACAGTATTGAGATTATTTACTTACAATCCAAAAGCTAAAGCTGTTGCTGTCTGTTGTCTTTGTAAAAAAACATGTGAGTAGGATCCCATCTAGGCACATGTTCATTGAGATCCCACCTGAAACACAACCACATGTCTGACTGGGAGACATACTAGCAGTAGAACATTAGATGTGCAACATCCATCAGCAGTAGAAGCTCTCCTAAAAGTCCACAGGGCTCAGAGGTACAATAGTAGTAGTGTTTTAGATGTGTCAGAGAGTGTGCCAACATTTCCTTCCTTCATTTACACTAACACACGTGGCTCCTGCTACTGTTCTGCAATTGCATGGAGAAGTATGACTCTGAGTTTGTTGGAGGAGATTAGAAAAGTCAGAGAGTACACAGACCTGCTGCAACCACGACTACCACTCCACTGCAACAAGTTGTTGTTAAAGGGATAGTAATGTTTCACAATAAAAGCAGCTCCAATTAATCGTCATAGTATATGGGCCATGGAGAGTATTATATCAATACTGTCAGAGTTGTAGTTCAAGAGTAATTGAAGGATAAAGTTTCCCCTCTCGCCCCTTACCTAGTGTAAGCCAGCACTTCTCAGATGTAGAATCCAGTCCATAGACCAGACAGATAACAGCAGGGGATAATCTTCTTCCTATGAGAACAATGAAAGCCCTGCCCCCCTTGACAAGTTTTTCAGGTTTTTCCCTTATCTTAATTGAAGATTGTCCCTCTCTGCAGTCTACCTGGGCACCTCCCTTCTGATCTGGCTGAGCAGTGTTACATCAGTAAAAGGGGCGGGAGGGGGATACTTTGTCATTGAATTACTCTTGAACTACAACTCTGACAGAATTGAAATAACACTCTCCAAAGTCCAAATACTATGATGATTAATTAGAGCTGCTTTTATTATGAAACATTACTATTCATTTAAAGCCATAAAGCTACACAGTTCTTCCACCAAGTGCCATCCCGCACTTACTGAGTTAGAAAGGAGTCAAACTCTGCACAAAAATAATCCAAAAGTATGCCTATGAAATAGTAAACTTGCCAAAATGTTGGCTTTTGACACGCTGACCTGATGTCATGTTTTGCACCTTGCTGTCATGTCCCAAGACGCAGTTGTTTTTCAAGTATGGCTGTGCACAGACAGGAAGTTAGTGTCATGGGCAAAGGATAAAGACCTACTTTTTAATTTTCTTTAAAATCAACTCTACTTATCTTAGTTTAACAGGTCTACTTTTATGCTGGTGGGTTATGTGTGTCGGTATGCACTAAAGAGGTCATATGCTCTAATTCAGAGGTAGGCAACCATTGGTTTCCAAACTGTTGCGGACTACAATGCTGTCATTGCCAATCAGCTGGTGTCTGGAGAGTCTACAGTTGTGCGAAAAAGAAAGTACACCCTCTTTGAATTCTATGGTCTTACATTTCAGGACATAGTAACAATCATCTGTTCCTTAAAAGGTTTAAAAGTCAGGTAAATACAACCTCAGATGAACAACAACACATGACATATTACACCATGTCATGACTTATTTATCAAAAATAAAGCCAAAATGGAGAAGCCATGTGTGAAAAACGAAGTACACACTTACTGCTTCCATAGGAATTAAGATGCTAAGTAGCAGACAAGTGCTGCTGAGCAAATGCCCTTGATTAATTGATCATCAGCAAGTGTGACCACCTCTATAAAAACAGAAGTTTTAGCAGTTTGCTGGTCCTTAGACCTGCAAAGGAACAGATGATGGTTACTATGTCCTGATATGTAAAACCATAGAATTCAAAAAGGGTGTACTTTCTTTTTCACATGACTGTATACCCTGAAAGGGATAGTAATACTTCGTTTTATCTTTATTTTATTTGTAGGCATTAAAAAAACATGAAGAATGATATAAGTCTTATCTCTGAAACCTTTATGGTTTGAGAGATAGTCACAAGCAAAGTTTCCCCTCCCGCCCCTTTTACCTAGTGTAAGTCACCTCTTCTCAGATGTGGAATCCAGTCTATAGACCAGACAGATAACAGAAGGAGACAATCTTCTTCCTATGAGAACAATGAAAGCCCTGCCCCCTTGACAAGTTTTTCAGGTTTTTCCCTTATCTTATTTGAAGATTGTCCCTCTCTGCAGTCTACCTGGGCACCTCCCTTCTGCTCTGGCTGAGCAGTGTTACATCAGTAAAAGGGGTGGGAGAGGGATACTTTGTCACTGAATTACTCTTGAACTACAACTCTGACAGAATTGAAATAACACTCGCCAAAGTCCAAATACTATGATGATTAATTAGAGCTGCTTTTATTATGAAACATTACTATCCCTTGAAGTGCATCTGCATAGATCTCAGGCTAACATCCAAGCACAAAATGGAGATTAACAGACAACCCTTGCTATAACGTTGAAGCCAGAAATGTAAGTGTGCTGAACATTTCCCCATTGACTCTTACAATTTGTATCAGACGCTTTCAGTATTGTCTTTCCAATGTCCTACTGATATGAAGTCTGTCATATTAACCACTCTCTAAGATTCATTCAGGACTTTTCCTCCTCAAAACCACAAAACCAGTATTTCCCCAGCACAAGACTTGAGCTAAAAGCTTCTACAGCGCAAGGCCAATGGAGGAGTCACATATCCATCCAACCCACAAATGTGACTTTCAAGGATGAAGAGCTTAATGCATATTACACTCCTGTCTATGCTTCATATAGTTTTGCTCTGTTTATGCATTCACTTACTCATCATGTCAAAAATAGATGGAAGAACCCATTACCTGCCTCTTACATTGATTTTTTGGTGTCCTGTTTTTTCCTAAAATGTCATTTTCACAGCTGTTCCCTGCATCTAGGTTTAGAATTTCGCTGTGCAGCTGGGTTTTATGTTTCTATTTACAGTGAATCTTTTCTCATCTTCTGCATACAATGGTCAATTTCTTTCCCTCTCGATAATCATTTGAAGCCTATTTTCTTGCATTGGGGAATGATTCAATAATAACACAATTTACATGCATTTCAGAATTGCTGGGTATCTCAAAACAAACACATCCTAATGCAATTTCTTATCAGAATTAGGTAAAAGGTAGTACTGTGCTATCCATGTTAAAGCAGAAAACTAGTAGTGTAACTGGTTTTGCATCTGGTTTAACCTTCATTCGGTGTGTAATTATTTTTGATTACATACACAACAGATGTGAGGATACAGGTGTGAATTTGGCCACTCACACTGTTGGGATTTAGCTGGACTGAATAGGATTGCTTACCCCTTTTGACTCCAAATAATTAAAGTGATAGTAATGTTTCATAATAAAAGCAGCTCTAATTAATCATCATAGTATTTGGACTTTGGAGAATGTTATTTCAATTCTGTCAGAGTTGTAGTTCAAGAGTAATTCAATGACAAAGTATCCCCCTCCCGCCCCTTTTACTGATGTAACACTGCTCAGCCAGAGCAGAAGGGAGGTGCCCAAGTAGACTGCAGAGAGGGACAATTTTCAATTAAGATAACGGAAAAACCTGAAAAACTTGTCAAGGGGGACAGGGCTTTCATTGTTCTCATAGGAAGAAGATTGTCACCTGCTGTTATCTGTCTGGTCTATGGACTGGATTCCACATCTGAGAAGAGATGGCTTACACTAGGTAAAAGGGGCGGGAGGGGAAACTTTGCTTGTGAATATCTCTCAAACCATAAAGGTTTGAGAGATAAGACTTATAGTGTTCTTCATATTTTTTAATGTGTACAAAATAAAATAAAAATAAAATGAAGTATTACTATCCGTTTAAAGAACAAAAACACATCCTTATAATAATCCCTAAATTATTTTAATCTGGGCATAAAACCTAATGACCCCTACAAATCTATTTTGCATGAACTGGTTCTTCAGTATTATCTACTAATCAGCTCTGGACATAAGTATGATTGTTTTTGCAAATATCAAAGACACACTGAATGATAGACAGGTGTCCTAACACATTCTTTGTGAACATGGTCCTAAGGGTGGGCGAAAGGTTCCATTGTGTTCCTGCAAAAAAATCAGCAAAAACCACACAGTTGTCTGATTTTTGTGGGCAAAACCACTTTAAGTGATTAAAATCTTTGCTGTTTTTGCCCAATGGCAAAAAAATTTTTCTATTTTTTTCAATGGATAGAAAGTTTTCGCCCCTTTAATCATGTGTTTTTCACCTTTTCGCTATAAAAACATGCTGTTTTCCAGGAAGTGAAACACGAGAGAGAGAGCAGTGCTAGGCTGTTGTGCTGTGATTTTATAGTGAAATCGAGGCAGGAGAGGCTCATAGTGACTGCTATCACTATGAGCAAGCTTAACAACAATAAAAGCAGGAGCTGGAAGGATTGTTATCCATCCAGTGAGTCGGAGGAGGGAGTGACCACTACTACCAACATGAATGGGTCTGGATGCCCTGTTTCCTCAGGGCTTCTGCCAAACAAGCCTAAGTTCGCCAAATCAATATTTCCTCAGGGCTTGGGCCTAACAGAAGTCTTATTTTCTACAACAAATGAATGTTTCCTCAGGGCTTGGGCCTAACACAAGTCTAATTTCCTACAACTAAACATTGTTTCCTCAGGGCTTGTGTTATTAGTAATAAGTCTAAGTCCTACAAATCAGTGTTTCCTCAGGGCTTGGCCCTAACACAAGTCTAAATCCTATAAATCTTCCTCTACAAAATACTGTATCCCGTCAAGTATCAGTCTATGCCAAATGCAGTTTACGTCAGGGGATCCCTGTCTCTGTCACATTATGTACCAATTTCTTATTTTATTTTTTATTTAATTTTATTTTTTTTTTAAATAACTGTCCCCCAATCCTCCACCCCAAAACAAATTCCTTGTTCAACTGATTCTGTCCCCAGACTCCATCCACAAAAACAGGCACCCTCCTAATACCCCTTTTATACCATGTCTTATGGTTTTTTTTTAATTGTATTTAGTTTTTATTTTTTTATTAACTGTACCTCCAATCCCAGTAAACACCCCCCCCAAAAAAAATAATCCCAGTTCAACTCATTCTTTCCCCAAACTCCACAAACACAGGCACCCTCATATCCTTTTTATACTATGCCTTTGGAAAATAAAATAACGTTTTCTATGCGTTGTTTGTAAATTACATTTTCCCATTGATTTCAATGGAATGATCCCATCCGTACTAAAATGCCTATCTATTAATTTAAATCATAGTCCACTTCAAATTGACACATTTGGCTTGATTGCAAGACTTCATGAATGAGTTTGTCAAAAGTACATATTGATTTACAATTTAAATCAGCTCATTTCTTATTTTAACTCTGAGAAGGAGTTTAGAAAAATCATATGGCTTATTTTCATTATGCCGGAGTACATTATTAGAGAGCAGACTTAAAGTCAGAACTTTCCCCTTGAAAGGCTTTGCATCATCTGTATTACTAACACTGAACAGAAGCTGTACTTAACAATAGGCTTATTAACACTCAAACTTGGCAGAGTTCCTAGACAACTACAGTAACACATAGTCTGGATATATATATACAGCTTATCCTTGCAAAAATCAAAATATCTGCATTATCATTTTATGAAATAACACACCTCTTACTCAGACTAACAAGAAGTGGCAAATTGGGGTTTAATAGGATATGTCACCTTTCCAAATCCTCACCTCAATGGGAGTAACTGTCATGGGAACAACCAGGTCCTTGGCTCCTGGAGGGGCCTGGGGGCCAGCCCTCTTCCTAGGACTATGGTCTCTATGCATGGGGAAGTGGCTTTCCCAGCATCCCAGTCCCCTCATGGGTCTAAGTCACCCTGTGCTGCTTGATGGACACAGGGTGTAACAGTAACAGGACTGCCCTTGGACTGGTTGGGGAAAAGTAGGTGTCACCACATGAGGGATTTGGGGCTGTACCCTTTGAAATATAGGTCATTGTATTGTATATGCTAACTTATAGAGCCCTCACTAACACTGCACCCCCCTATATTTCATCTCTCATTTCCAAATATACTCCCGCCCGCCATCTTCGCTCTGCACATGACCTTCTGCTCTCCACAGCCCTTATCACATCCTCCCACTCCCGCCTACAGGACTTCTCCCGTGCTGCACCTGAGCTGTGGAATTCCCTCCCCCGCCCCATCAGACTCTCCCCCAGCCTTCAAATCTTCAGACGCTCCCTGAAGACTCACCTCTTCAGGGAAGCCTATCAACTGCCTCCATAAACATCATCACCAAGATTCACCCCTTGCACAGACTACTGCACTCAATGGCACTTCTCACTCCCACCCACTGACTGGCAGTTCATGTGGCAGAAGGCACTTAAACTCAATAGCACTTACTCCTTCTGTATCAAACCTACCTTCCTCTAGACTGTAAGCTCTCACGAGCAGGGCCCTCTGATCCTCCTGTTCTCCACATCTGATTGTACTATTTAATACCTCTGTATGTCTATTCCCAATTGTACAGCGCTGCGGAATTAGTTGGCGCTATATAAATAAAGAATAATAATAATATTGTGTGGTATACTGTAATAGTGTGTGGTGTTTATACTATAAAGTCTGCAGAGGTATTTGGGAGCTGGAGTGCAGAGATAGTGGTGGTTGGGTGTTGCTTCCAATATACTCCAGGTCTGTGCTAAGGAATGTTAATTGATTCCTGCTGTGCTTCCTTGACCAATCAGAGGAGGTTATTTATGAGCCAGTTAAGAATGTCTATTGTTCAAGCCCTAATTTGCATGCTGATCTTGATAAGGGTGTTGATGGCTGATTGGTCAAGCGTAGAAACACCAAGTCCTAGTTTGCATGCTGATCTTGATAAGAGTCTCTGTAAGTGGATATAAGCTGTGTGTTCCATTCAATAAAGTGTTCTGATTCTAAAGCAATAGACTAGTCGTGCCTGGTGATTGTGGAAAATTGTGATATTCCAGCAGGGCAGCCTTGCTCAGGATTGAAGGAAGCAGTGACTGACGGGGACACCCAGACCTGGGTGGGGGGCACTGGTACCGTCACCATACCTACCAAGTGTCCCTCTTTAGGAGGGACAGTCCCTCTTTGAGACCCAAATCCCTCTGTCCCTCTTTTCTATCCTTTTGTCCCTCTTTTTAGGAGATCAGACTGTGTGGTGTGTATTACATTGCTCCACAGCAATAAAACTCACATAAATGTGTTGTTAATCTTCAATATATGTGTTTATATATGAAGCTGTATAATTAAAATACTTTGATATTGTTCTAAATGATTAATGAGTTACAAAAAGAGGTACAGATAGGTCAAGAAGTAACCTAAAAATTCTTGGAAATGCCCCGCCTATCAGCCACACCCGCATAAATGCCACCTAAGTCAGAGATGTCCCTCTTTGGCCATTTGAAATGTTGGGAGGTATGCGTCACAGTAACCATCTTCAGAAGGTTCAGAGTAATTTACTCCACCTCTTTGGCGGAAGCTGATATGTTCAGGCAGTTTCAGATGGATGCATGAAGGGTAGAAAGGTGATTTCAGAACCGGCGAGTAAGTAATTCAGCAGGCTATGCCACGTAAGTCAGAGAATTCAGTTATGATAAGGGTGAACAATTCCTAACTACTAAACCAAAAATCACAAACCATTACACAGACTGTAAAAAAAACAAGAAAAAGCAGTTTAAATAAATACTTTTTGAGAATCAAAGCTGTGACACATCAGTTTTAAAATCTGATGAACAATAACCTGGCATACCACTCTGCTTTTTTGTTGACATCAGACGTAACTATGAATATCCAAGATAAAGTGGCGCTTCAGCCTGACTGTAATTGGTCAGTCTGATTACCAATTATCTTATTTGTTTTTAATTGTTGATTTTTATATATATATGTCTCATTGTATTTGATTTAAAGGGATAGTAATATTTAAAATGTAAAAAAGATATGTTGTAGGGTTTATCCCCCTGAGTAAAACAAGACTACTCCCACTGTTGAAAGGTGTTTCATTCAAAAGTTATTAATTTTCAAAGTTGAATTTTTTAGGTGCAATATCACAGTGGCCTGAAATTGTACAGTGGCACTGTTTGCTACACCATCCTATGGAGATTTATGGTCCCGGGACCAGAGCTGTCCATAGGATCGTGTATCAACAGCGCCACTGTACAATTTCAGGCCACTGTGATACTGCATCTAAAAAATTCAACTTTGAAAATTAATGACTTTTGAATGAAACACCTTTCATCAGTGGGAGTACTCTTGTTTTACTCAGGGGGATAAACCCTACAACATATTTTTTTTTACATTTTAAGTATTACTATCCCTTGAAAGCTCCATGCTCTAACCCGAATATAAGGGTTACTTTTAATAAAATATAGTAGGTTTCAGTCTGGTATTGGATAGAGGTATAATATGACCTGCCGTCCGCACAGCTGATCCCACATATACCCAATATTGAAGAAAGGGAGAGCTGGGAGTACCCATTGAGTTCCAGACTGTATTCTTGTGGATACCACTGAACTGGGGTGAGAGCCAGTGCAGGCGTTACTACTGTGAGGCGAGTTGTTGCCTCCGAAGAATGTGAGTAATTTTCCTTGTGGTGTTGGTGAAGGAATGCATTGAATATTGATTTACTACGCTTAGAGGATTTCCTCTGCGCCGTTCTTGTTTTCTTCTTTTTTTTCACTTCAAGTTTAGACCACCTTTATTTTGTCGGGTAAAAATGACATTAATCAGACAAAAAAGTGACGTTGAAACGAATATTTTTTTCTGAAAATACCTTACAATATGACGGTAGATTAAACCCCACCCACTTTTAAGACGGCTTTTTCCTCTGTGACGGACATTGGATGCAAAAAAATGACAGTAACGTGTCTGAGAATTGACGGAACGTGGAGTAAGAAATTTTTTATTCTGATTACAGACAATTTCAATTACCACCACTTTCTGAACATCTCGCCCTAAGACTTGTTAATGTTTCCTAAATTACCACATTTTAAAGCAGAACTATCACGGCAAATAAAGTACCCCCCCCCCAATAATTAGGCATATGGTGATATAGTGATATGCTTAGAAACAATGCTATTATCGTGCACAAGTACCACGTTATGAAGAAATCATTATTTTTCTGAGATTGATGGCCAGGCTTGAGAGCAGACATCTTGGCTTAGAGACATGTGTTCATCTGCGCTGTCTGTCCCGGGCTCCTCCAGGGGGCGCTGCATTGTACCTTAAGGTAACAGGAAGGAACTGACGGCGCAGGCGCACAGATGCCTCTAAAGCAAGTAGCCTGCCCGTCAGTCTCAGAGGAAGTAGGATTTCTTCATAACGCTGGACTTACGTGCGATAATAGCACTGTTACTAAGAATCACCATATGCCTAATTATTGGGGGGGGACTTTATATAGAGTGATAATTCCACTTTAAGCATTTGAGAGGCAGAGGGTTATCCAATGTATTTTAAAGCAAAGCGCCGGGCATCCCTCTGGCACTTAAAGGGTTAAACTGAACATCTGGATAATAAGATCCTTTGAATATATTATATATAACATATCTTTGCTTTGGAATCTTATTATGTCAGACTCCTGTAAGAAGGCAGGACGATATGCAGGTCACGTAGAAATGGAATCAAGCACTTTCATCTGAACTAGAGGCACGAACCCTGGCACTGCCAGATGGGCCTTCAACATGTAAAGTAGGCACATAAAGATCAAGGACACCGCAGTGTGTAGGAAAGTGTCAGATTGTAATTAAATATAGATCTGTCTGAACAGTGCTCTGCTTTGTTCAGGACCAAAAGTCAACTGATGCATTAATGTTTCATTGACACAGAAGAGTCTGCAGTCTTCATCAAGACGAATAAATGTTGATTCACACTGTTTAAATGCAGAGGTGTAACTAGAAGTCACAGGACCCTGGTGTAAAAATTGCCATGCCCCCCCAACCATATTGCCCCCACTGGGTATCTCCACATTGCCTCCAATGTCCACCTCTCCACATTGCCCCCAACTCTCCACATTGCCCCCAATGTCCTCCTCTCCACACTGCCCCCAATGTTCTCCTCTCCACATTGTCCCCAACTCTCCACAATGCCCCCAACTCTCTACATTGCTCCCAATGTTCTCCTTTCCACATTGCCCCCAACTCTCCACATTGCCCCCAACGTCCTCCTCGCCACATTGCCCCAACTCTCCGCATTGCCACCAATGTCCTCCTCACCACATTGCCCCAACTCTCCACATTGCCCCACTCTCCACATTGCCCCCACTATCCACCTCTCCACATTGCCCCCAATGTCCTCCTCGCCACATTGCCCCGAACTCTCCACATTGCCCCCAACTTCCTCCTCTCCACATTGTCCCCAACTCTCTACATTGCCCCCAACATCCATCTCTCCACATTGTCCCATCTCTCTACATTGCCCCCAATGTCCTCCTCACCACATTGCCCCAACTCTCCACATTGCCTCCAATGTTCTCCTCTCCACATTGCCCCAACTCTCCACATTGCCCCCAATGTCCTCCTCTCCACACTGCCCCCAATGTTCTCCACTCCACATTGCCCCCAACGTCCTCCTCTCCACATTGTCCCCAACTCTCCACATTGCCCCCAACTCTCTACATTGCCCCCAATGTCCATCTCTCCACATTGCCCCCAACTCTTCACATTGCCCCCAATGTCCTCCTCTCCACATTGCCCCCAACTCTCCACATTGCCCCCAATGTCCTCCTCTCCACATTGCCCCCAACCCTCTACATTGCCTCCAATATCCACCTCTCCATATTGCCCCCAACTCTCCACATTGCCCCAAACTCTTCACCTCTCCATATTTCCCCCAGTGTCCATCTCTTACCTCCCTGGTGGTCCAGCGGTGTGGCAGGAGAGGTCTGTGCCTCCCTCTATTAAGAGCTGAAGTTCCCGCGTGGTTGTCTCTCCAGTAATGGAGAGCGCTGGGAGATGATGTCATCATCTGCATTACTAGAGTGCCGACAAGGGAGAGCTCAGCCGCTAGATGTCTCTGATGCCAGCAGGGGGGGCGCCTGGGGAGGCTGGGCCCCTGGAGTGATGGGCATCGTAGCAGGTGCGACCCCTGCGACCCCCATTGTTATGCCACTGTTTATGTATATAAGTGGAGCAGTTTGGGGCAAACGAGCAAGCCATAACAAAATTCTCCCTCTAGACAAGTTAGCAGCTTTTAGGCAGCCACAGACTTCCAATGCAAAAAAAACAACAACAAAAAAAAGACTGGTGATAGAAGATTACTGTGTGAGGTGTTTTATTCAAAAGTTATTCCGACACAAGCTTGAATTTTTTAGGAGCTATATCAATGGCCTGAAATTTTACAGTGGCACTGTTGCTATACCACCCTTTGGAGATTTATGGTCAAATGACCAGAACTCGCCATAGGATTGTGTAGCAACAGCGCCACTGTAAAATTTCAGGCCATTTAGATATTGCACCTAAAAAAAAAAAAATCAAGTTTCAGCTGCAATAACTTTTTAATAAAACACCTTTCAGCAGTGGGAGTACCCTTGTTATACTCAGGAGCCTAAACACTATAATATATATTTATTAGCATATTAAAGGAGCAGTAAACTTTTTTTATGAAAAAAATATATATTGTAGCGATTTTCCTATTGAGTAAAATAAGGGTACTCCCACTGCCCAGAGATTTATATTTTCAGAGTTATTACAGCTTAAACCTATGTTTTTTTTACATTAGCAGTGCCCTCTAGTGGTCAAATTCTAATTAGATTTCTTGTTAGAAAAGTCAGAGACAACAGTTCTCCACAGAATGTGATAGAAACGGCTGAGTCACTTCCTGTCAGAACTATCAGAAAGTAAACACAGTAAATTCACTTCCTGTCAGTTAGAACTATCAGGAAGTACACACAGTAAATTCACTTCCTGTCAGTTAGAACTATCAGGAAGTAAACACACAGTAAATTCACTTCCTGATTCTTTGAACTGCTATACATTTTGAATAAAACATCTGACAGCAATGGGAGTGACCTTGTTTTATTCAGCAGGAAATGCTCTATAAAATATGTATTTTCATAAAAAAAGTTTACTGCTCCTTTAAGTGTTACTATCACTTCACGTCATATGCTAAGCACAGTTTTAATTTAACATCCAGGTGTAATAATTCTCATTAGCTTTATATTAGTGTTTAGTGTGAGTCTGATTTGCTAGTAGTGTTTCTGATTATTTCATGTTCCAGAATGTACCAGTTGCATCTCATTCTGCTTTTTATTCCTTTTTCTCTGGGAGAAGCTGATATGAAAGCAATCAACATCCTTTTACATTTCACTCATCGCTCTTTCTTTACATGATTATATATTTGTGCTATGTACAAAAAAACATTAAATTGCATCGTCGCAACCATGGAAAGGTCAACTGTGTGTGCAACCTCTTCCTGCTCACAGCTTTTATTGGCTGATGAAAGGCAACGGCTCCTGGGTATGTAGACAAGATTCTCTCCCATAGTCCTTAGCAGGGAGGGGGAATGAAAAAAAAGGTTAAATGTGGTTTGTGAGAGGTGACATTTGCAGTTTATGAATGACAGGAGGAATACGTAAAAGAGTTATCACAGCAGCCAGATTGCAGTGAAAATCCATTCCACCCACAGAAATTCTTAGTCAAATCTATACTTTCTTAACTTCTATATTGGAGTGGCTATAAAATACAATACAGAATAGCGGATTAGAAAACTAATCATATTCTTTGTTTTATACCTTAGAGACTGGAAATAATCTTAAGAAGGATTCGTTTTCCAAATCATTTCGGTGAAGCAGATTTGATGTATTTTTACATTTGCATGCTTTGAAGTTCAACCTGATGTACCAGTCATACAGGTAGGACACTGATCGACAACGAGACAGATACTGCAGAGAACTTTCTATACAAGGCATAGCGGAGGTGATGTATTAACTCTTTGAATCATTTGCATTGCGATGGACACCCCTCTGGCACTCAAATGGTTAAGACGAACTTGGAGAGATTCACTAAGGCATGATAAATAGGTGAAAAAGCAGAGATGACTTCTGCGGAGGGTATCCTTTTGAACGGTCGCCCACTATTGGGTGACAAAGAAAGAGGCAAATTAAACATGCCACCGCAATGAAAAGGGTGATATCAGAATCTAACCCCCATCAAAAGGGCGGGATCCTGATATTGCGGGCTCAAGCATTGCACATGTTAACAGTTCACTTTGAAAATGATAACATACACGTTGCACACGCGATTCAGTACAACAATGTTTATAATGAAATGTTCCAATACCACTCTTACACACACATCAGGTAAAGGAATCACACATCCAATCACTGCTAGGGGTTACATCCATCTTAACTCTTTGAGTGTGAGAGTGATTCCGGAGCAAGTGTACCCCTGTCACGCTGAAAGGGTTAACATACATGGATATAAGAACTACCAGTGGTTGTGTGATTCCTACACGCGCTGTGTGTAAGATCAGTATTGGATCATTTCATTATAAACACTGTTGTACTGAATCACATGTGGAATGTGTAGGTTATCATTTTCAAAGTGAACTGTTAAAATGTGCAGCGCTTAAGCCTGCAATATCAGAATCTCTCCATTTTGATGCGGGCGAGATTCTGATATCGCCCTTCTCATTGGGGTGACATGTTTAATGCTACATTTTCTTTGTCCCCCAATAGTGGTCGACATTTTGATAGTGAACCTCTCCAGTGATATCACTTCTCCAAGTCCTATGTTATTCTGTGGAGCCAGTGCACTAAGATTTCTCCAGCTTTGGAGGTCGTAGTGAATAGGCTCTATATATAGAATAACATAGGAACTGGAGAAGTGATATCACTGGAGAAGTCATCTCCGTTTTATCACCTGTTTATCACTCCTTAATGCATAACCCCCTCCCTGCTGTGACTCTTGGTCTAACCAACTACAGATCAGTAACATAGTAACATTGTTGACAAGGCTGAAAAAAGACAATGCGTCCATCAAGTCCAGCCTATGTCAAAACATCCCTGTTGATCCAGAGGAAGGCAAAAAAAAAAAAAAAAAAAAAAAACCCTGAAGCCATTTCCAATTTAGCCCCAAGTGGATAAAAAAAAAATCCTCCAAATGGCAGTCAGATATTTCCATGGATCTGTCATAATTCTCAATATTGTTCTGTAGTAGATAGGCATCCATTGCTTTTTTGAAAGCAGTTACAGTGTCATCAAGCACAACATCCCGAGGCAAAGAATTCCATAGCTTTACCACCTTTACTGTAAAAAATCCGTGCAAGGAATTTAAAGTCCCAAATCTTGCACTGATTTAACCCCTTCCTGACAATGGACTTACCAGGTACGTCCCGCAAAAACTGTCACTTAGTGACAGAGGACGTACCTGGTAAGCAGTACCAGAAGTCCGGGTCTCCGTGCGGCTGCACGCCATTCAGGGACTCCAGAATCATTTAGCAATTTTTTTTTCGTATGATGGGCATTAAGGTGACAGCAGCGTGTGTATGCGGCTGTCACTAAGGGGTTATAGCTGGCTTTTAACCCTTTGAATGAATAGGAGACCACTCTTAGTATCCAAAGGTTACTGGGACATATTCAGTAAATGATAATTAACAACTCCAAATAATAACCCACACACACACACACAATTACCTTACTGTAATCAGAAAATCCTAATATCCCCTAAGAATTTTGTTCTTGTGCCTTTGATCAAGAGATAAACACCTTCAATCAGTTCTGTATGACATGCCCATATGGGAGGACATGATGGTTGCTAGCAAGATAACAGGACGTGAAAGGTAGTAAGCTTAACCTTTAACCCTCTGAGTGCCAGAGATATGACCAACACTCTCTGACACTCAAATGATTAAAGGATCAGAGGGGTGTGTAATGCTTTTTTTTTTATTTATTTTTTTTACTGATGTAACACTGCTCACCTCAGAGCAGCAAGACTGTCCAGATGGATCACAGAGAGGGACAATCTTCAGTCATCATAAGGAAGAACCTGAAAAACCTGTCAAGGAGAGGAGAGGTCTGGACCGGCATAGAGTAGACTGGGGAAGTAGAGATTACACTAATTGAAAAATTGAAGACCGAGGGTCTTGGGAGATCTAGTGAGGTTGTGGTTAGATTGGGGTTGAATGCTGTTTGTATGCTAGACCAGAAAATGTGACACTTAGGAAGGCCATTGGGACCACATTTCCAGAAATTGGGGTAAGGGCTTAGTGGTGATTGCATGGAAATTGTCCATTGAGCGGTAACGCTATACTTTGCATATCAGCTAGATAGAGCCTATCTGCACATCTACTTCCTGGGATCAGACCTGCACCAAAGAACCAACAGGGAGGCTGGAAAGAAACTCCAGCCCTCACCCAGTATATTGACCCTGTCCTGCTTAAAGGGATAGTAACGTTTCACAAAAACAGCAGCTGCGATTAATCTTCTTAGTATTTGGGCCTTGGAGAATGTTATTTCAGTACTGTCAGAGTTGTAGTTCAAGAGTAATTGAATGATAAATTATCCCCCTCCCGCCCCTTTTACATATTGTAAGCCACCTCCCCTCAGATGTGGTATCTTGTTTCTTGCCCGGACAGCTCACAGCAAGGGACAATATTCATACTATGAGTATAAGGAAAACTCTGCCCCCATTGACAGGTTTTTCTGGTTTTTCCTTATGATCACTGAAGATTGTCCCTCTCTGCGATCCATCCGGACAGTCTTGCTGCTCTGAGGTGAGCAGTGTTACATCAGTAAAAGGGGTGGGAGGGGGATACTTTATCATTCAATTACTCTTGAACTACAACTCTGACAGTAGTGAAATAACAGTCTCCATGGCCCAAATACTATGAAGATTAATTGGAGCTGCTTTTATTGTGAAACATTACTGTCCCTTTAATGCAGGACCATAAATCATCTGTATCGGTCTTGAAAGCACAACATATTTATACTATGGGGACTGCCACACAGCCCGGTAGTCTGTGTCTGACACCTACAGACGTCCAGGTTAAGCTAAAGTCAATTATAAAAAAAAATGTCTCCTAACATTTCTTTTATATCTTTTGCCCTTTATGTCCAACAACTTACAAAATGTATCCATACAAACCGTGTTGACTTTGCGATTAAAGGAGCAGTAAACTTCTTTTATGAAATCACATATTTTACAGAGCTTTTCCTGCTGAATAAAACAAGGTCACTCCCATCGCTGTCAGATGTTTTATTCAAAATTTATAGCAGTTTAAATAATCAGGAAGTGAATTTACTGTGTTTACTTCCTGATAGATCTAACTGACAGGAAGTGAATTTACTGTGTTTACTTCCTGATAGTTCTAACTGACAGGAAGTGAATTTACTGTGTGTTTACTTCCTGATAGTTCTGACAGGAAGTGAATTTACTGTGTTTACTTCCTGATAGTTCTAACTGACAGGAAGTGGATTTACTGTGTTTACTTCCTGATAGTTCTAACTGACAGGAAGTGACAGGCAGTTTCTATCACATTCTATGGAGAACTGTATGTCTCTGACTTTTCTGACTTTCCTCTCCATTAGAATCTAACAGGAAATCTAATTAGAATTTGACCACTAGAGGGCACTGCTAATGTAAAAATACATGGGTTTAAATTGTAATAACTCTGGAAATATAAATCTCTCCGCAGTGGGAGTACCCTTATTTTACTCAATAGGAAAATCCCTACAATATATATTTTTTCATAAAAAAAGTTTACTGCTCCTTTAAAGTAAGACTAATAAATTCTTATACTACTCGTCACATACATTGTGGGGTGCTTATTATTCTCCTTCAACCTTTTGAGTGCCAGCGGGGTACGCAACGCATTGCTTTGTGTACCCCTCTGGCACTCAAAGTGTTTGAATGTATTTGAATGTTTGAATGTATTTAAATTGCTATTTTGCTAGGAAACCTGTGCAGATACCTTTACATGACAATGGGAGTGAGACTTTCTTCACCTGCTTCTCATGAAACGCGTCACATTCTAAAGGGGCTAATTTTATCCTCATACAGATATATTCACAGTGAGTCAAACAGTGGGAGAGTTCCAGACAAACTACAGGGCTGTGGCATTAATTAAAAGCACCTCAGCTATCACATTCGAATTTTGGCACATCATAAATTACCAATAAAAAAATCTATTAAAATGGAACTGTTATTTTGTCACAAATACATGATTTTAAAAAAGCTGTCAAAGTCTAATTTATTTATGTTCATCGGATATTTTTTTTAAACAATAGTTTATGTTATTTAGCTTTATTTATTTGTAATTTTACATGAATGGACTAGTACTACCTACCAATGACAGCAGGGTGGAATATTAGTATCTGGCTGTCAGGGAGAGGAAGATGGGAGGAAGAGCAGTGTGGAATGTTAGTATCTGGCTGTCAGTGAGTGGAAGGTGGAATGGAGAGCAGTGTGGAATGTTAGTATCTGGCTGTCAGGGAGTGGATGGTGGAATGGAGAGCAGTGTGGAATGTTAGTATCTGGCTGTCAGGGAGAGGAAGATGGGAGGAAGGGCAGTGTGGAATGTTGGTATCTGGCTGTCAGGGAGTGGTAGGTGGGATGGAGAGCAGTGAGGAATGTTAGTATCTTCCTGTCAGGGAGTGGAAGGTGGAATGGAGAACAGTATGGAATGTTAGTATATGGCTGTCAGGGAGTGGTAGGTGGGATGGAGAGCAGTGAGGAATGTTAGTATCTGGCTGGCAGGGAGAGGAAGGTGGGAGGAGGAGCAGTGTGGAATGTTAGTATATGGCTGGCTGGGAGTGGTAGGTGGGATGGAGAGCAGTGTGGAATGTTAGTATCTGGCTGTCAGGGAGAGGAAGGTGGGAGGAGGAGTAGTGTGGAATGTTAGTATCTGGCTGTCAGTGAGTGGAAGGTGGAATGGAGAGCAGTGTGGAATGTTAGTATCTGGCTGTCAGTGAGTGGAAGGTGGAATGGAGAGCAGTGTGGAATGTTAGTATCTGGCTGTCAGGGAGTAGAAGGTGGAGTGGAGAGCTGTGTGGAATGTTAGTATCTGGCTGTCAGGGAGTAGAAGGTGGGAGGAGGAGTAGTGTGGAATGTTAGTATCTGGCTGGCAGTGAGAGGAAGGTGGGAGGAGGAGTAGTGTGGAATGTTAGTATCTGGCTGGCAGTTGTCAGATGGAGGAGTTGTGCATACCACTCAGGGCTGGTGCAAGGATTTTTGCCACCCTAGGCAAAACCTCATTTTGCCGCCCCCAAAGCACAACCCCTTTTTGCCCCGTCCACTTATACCACACCTCTTTTAATGATTGTTACCCTTTAGCCCCTTTTATGTGCTAATTAACAAACGTGTTTTGTACAATGGGGTTAATCTATAGACTGGGGTACATACTCCTCTCTGTCATACACAGGCTTAATCCATACATTGGGCTACATATGGCTCTTACAAGGAGTTAATCTATACATTGGCTTATATACAACACTCTCTTATGTAAGAAAGAGCTGTATGTAACAGTGCATGGATTAACCCCTTGTAACAGCTATATTTAAACAAATGTATGTACTAACCCCTTGTATGAAAGCTGTATGTAACCCAGTGTATGGATCTAACCCCTTGTATACCAAAGAACAGAATGTAATCCAATTTACGCATTAAGAGTTTTACAAGGGGACACAGTAGGGGTTAATGCATAAATTGGGTTACATACAACTCTGGTATACAAGGGGTTAATCCATACACTGGATTACATACAGCTTTCATACAAGGGGTTAATCCATACTTGGGTTAAATACAGCCCTGCTGATCTCCAAAGATGCTTCAGTTAACAAAAAAAGTAATGTTTCTCTCCCAGATTATACATCAGCATTCAATAAAAAGGATACAATGATTTCAATGAAATGATTCCCCTTCCACCCCAATTTAGAGATAAGGAGACAAGAGAACAGAAGAGAGGGACGCTGGAATGAGGCAATGTAGTTCTAACCTGACTTGCGCTTCTTCCATATCTGAATATACTTGACAGTTCCTAATGTAGAATACTGAACACTTGTAGCACTACACAACTGAATACATGTGTACCATAAGCACTGAGGTGAAGAGTACCTGGTGAGAGATTCTGATGGCGTTAGTAAGTTAAAGGGATAGTAATACTTAAGTATTACTAATCCCTATAGTAAAATCCTATTAAAAATACATGTATTGCCCCCGGTGTTATCTCTCAAACCTTTATGGTTTGAGAGATGATCGCTCCTAAAGTTGCCCTCTCCCTCCCCCTTCCCCGAAGTCAGCGTTGTAGCTGATTGAAGGGAAATCCTGTCTTAGATCATCATGTGGCTCTGCAGCAAAGATGCGATCGCATTAATTAAAAAAAAATAAATCACTAAAACAGTCTCCTACGTATACTTGCAAACCGAGCAAAACCAAGCACACGTAGAAGACCATTTCAGTGAAAGTTTTGTTTTTTTTTATTAACGTGATCGCTGCTCTGCTGGAGAGCCACCTGAAAGTCATATGACTGGCTTCCCTGCAGTCAGCTAGAACACTGACTACGGGGAAGGGGGAGGGAGGGGGGAACTTTAGGAGCGGTTATCTCTCAAACCATAAAGGTTTGAGAGATGACACTGGGGGCAATATATTTATTTTTAATAGAACTTTAATATAGGGATTAGCAATGCTTAAAGGGATAGTAATACTTCATTTTAACTTTATTTTATTTTGTAGGCATTAAAAAAACATGAAGAATGATATAAGTCTTATCTCTGAAACATTTATGGTTTAAGAAATATTCACAAACAAAGTATCCCCCCCCATTCAACCAGATCAGAAGGGAGATGCCCAGGTAGACTGCAGAGAGGGACAATCTTCAATTAAGATAATGGAAAAAGCTGAAAAACTTGTCAAGGGGGGAAGGGCTTTCATTGTTTTCATACAAAGAAAATTGTCCCCTTCTGTTATCTGTACTGTCATACAACCAGACTCACATCTGAGAAGAGATGCTTACACTAGGTAAAAGGGGCGGGGAGGGGAACTTTGCTTGTGAATATCTCATAAACCATAAAGGTTTGAGAGATAAGACTTTTATCATTCTTCATGTTTTTTTAATGCCTACAAAATAAAATAAAGTTAAAACGAAGTATTACTATCCCTTTAAGTATTTCTATCCCTTTAAGTTCCTGCTCTGACTCATGTGACTTCTCTACACAGTGTACTCACTCACTACTGCTTCTACTGATGAGAGCAAGGGTAGATACACTGTGCATCATGCCGTGGTGCGGTTTTATGATGCGCAACACATGTGGCCGAGACGCCACACATGAGCAACGAGGTGCCTCTCTTTCCCCCTTTACACAGCAGCTTCTGAGGTGCTTGCGGCTCTGCGTCCCCAGTACATGTGCGCCCTAGGCCGGTGCCTACCTCGCCTATAGGTGGCGCCTGCCCTGATACCACTGGACCATTTTGTGCTTCTGCTGGACTATGTGTGAGCTCACAGTGTGCACTGGGGAAATTTGACCAAACTGAGAAGCTGAAAAGTCTTAGGGCGTGATGTTCAAAAGGAAAAAAATTGTATGATCGTGAGCTGCTGATTTAGTATTTTTAGAAGTAAATCGGTCACATTTCAAAATGTGTCGTAAAGATTAAAAATGACGGTAAGATGAGCTTTTCAAAGAAAGAAAGACTTTTAAAATAACACATTTTCAAAGAAAAAGCCATGCTACTGCTTCTCACACCAACTGCTGTTAGTACTTTAATTTGTCTTCTCCAAGACTAGGCCATTTTTATTTGGTCAGAAAAAATTTTTAAACAGACAAAAAAAGTGACGGCTAAAGGAATTCTTTTATTCTCAAAATACCTTACAATATGACGGTCGATTAAACCACGCCCACTGTTGACGGAGATGGTGGAATTGAATGCAAAAAATGATGGTAATATGTCTGAGAATTGTTGGACCACGGCATAGCAACCTTCTCACACAGTTTCAGTCATCACAACTTTTTGAACACCTCACCCATAACCCGTTGAGTGCCAGAGGGGAACGCAACGCATTGCTCTGCCCTATACATGATGTGTGTCGTCAATCCTATATAATAATTCACTAGAATGTTTGTCAGAAGCCGTCGTGCAGAGTAGAGGCTGCCCGTATGCACGGAATGCTGGGAGGTGTAGGAATGCTGGGAGCTGAGAGCACGGAATGTCTGGAGCACGGAATGCTGGGAGTTCTGTGCTGAGAGCAAAGAATGCTGGGAGCATGGAATGCTGGGAGTTCTGTGCTGGGAGCATTCTGTGCTTTCGGACAGTCTCTACAGTGCATGACTGCGTCGGTGACAGGACACAGAGCAGGATTGGCCTCTTAACCCTTTGAGTGCCAGAGGGGTATGCAACGCATTGCGTACTCCTCTGGCACTCAAAGGGTTAACATTGCCCGGACCTTGGCCCGTGTATACGGGCTTTTAAACTAGTATGTAATATTTTCCTATTGCTTGTCATTTAGGCAGTGGCATAAGACACAGATACATTAATTATAGCGTGGGACAACCTTGTATGCTAGTACAGCAATCTCACTATAATGTCATACACTAAACTCAGTAATGTCCTGCGTAGACAGAACAGGAACGTGATTGAATAAAGTGAGCTAATGCAAAATAAACTTGCTAGCAGGCAAAGTTTCCCAGTGCTGTAAGTAATGTATCTGATCTCTGCTCCCTCCTGTCATTATATAAATGAGAGGAAAAGGGACAGAGCAATACTTGTGATGCACCTTCCCCCACTCCTTTAACGTCAATAGCATCACAATCCCTAGTATCAGCTTCTGGAAACCTGCACACACTACCTGCCACTGAAGCTATGTCAGCTAGTGGACCATTTCTATAAGATTTTGGGGGTTATACACTAAGAGAGATAGAGAGGTAATAAGGCGGAGATGACTTCTCCACAGGGCCGGATTTATAATAAGGCAGAGTAGGCATCTGCCTACAGGCGCACCCCACAGAGGGGCGCCTGTCATTGGGATCGTTTTGGTTTTTTTACACTTTTTTTTTTTTGTGCCGCCCAGCAGCCCCACAGCCGCCGGATACTGCTGTCTTCCTGCACTGATGACAGCCGGAGCGCAACCACTCCAAACGCGGAGACGCCGCGTGGAGCGTGCAGGTATTTTCTACCTCTGTTCTGAGGCCAGTTTAAAACTGGCGCCCAGACAGAGGAAGAAAACCCCTTCACGCTCCATGCGGCGTCTCCGCGTTTGGAGTGGTTGCGCTCCGGCTGTCATCAGTGCAGGAAAGTGAAAAAGAGGTACGAGGGAGAGATAGAGGCACAAGGGGGAGAGAAAGAGAAGTACATGGGGGAGAGAGGCACAAGGGGGAGCGAAAGAGAGAAGTACATGGGGGAGAGAGGCACAAGGGGGAGCGAAAGAGAAGTACATGGGGGAGAGAGGCACAAGGGGGAGCGAAAGAGAGAAGTACATGGGGGAGAGAGGCACAAGGGGGAGCGAAAGAGAAGTACATGGGGGAGAGAGGCACAAGGGGGAGAGAAAGAGAGAAGTATATGGGGGTGAAAGAGGCACAAGGGGGAGAGAGAGAAGTATATGGGGGTGAAAGAGGCACAAGGGGGAGAGAGAGAAGTATATGGGGGTGAAAGAGGCACAAGGGGGAGAGAGAGAAGTATATGGGGGTGAAAGAGGCACAAGGGGGAGAGAGAGAAGTACATGGGGGTGAAAGAGGCACAAGGGGGAGAGAGAAGTACATGGGGTGAAAGAGGCACAAGGGGGAGAGAGAAGTACATGGGGTGAAAGAGGCACAAGGGGGAGAGAGAAGTACATGGGGGAGAAAGAGGTACATGGGGTGAAAGAGGCACAAGGGGGAGAGAGAAGTACATGGGGTGAAAGAGGCACAAGGGGAAAGAGAAGTACATGGGGTGAAAGAGGCACAAGGGGGAGAGAGAAGTACATGGGGGAGAAAGAGGTACATGGGGGAGAGAGGCACAAGGGGGGTAGAGAAGTACAAGGGGGGAGAAATAGAGGCACAAGGGGGGGAGAGAAGTACAAGGGGGGAGAAGTAGAGGCACAAGGGGGAGAGAGAGAAGTACAAGGGGGGAGAAAGAGGTGCATAGACCCCATAGTAAAATAATAACTGACACATGTTAATGTGTTAAGTTTTTTATTCTGCTGTTTGTTTTTAACACTGTTCATTAAATCAGTTTAAATAATGAAAAATTAGCATTTTTTTTATCCGATTAATCGATTAATCGAAAAAAATTTCAGTCAAAACTTTTTGAACTTTTTTTTTTTTTTTTTGGCGGGGGGGGGGGGGGGCGCTTCAGCTTTCTGTGCCTACAGGCTCCTGAGATGTAAATCCGGCCCTGCTTCTCCACTGAGATCACTTCTTCAAATCTCTACAACTTTTGACATCTTAGTTCATAGGCTCTATCCTATTTTATAATTCATCAGGATGTTTGTCAGAAGCTGTCATGGGCAGTAGAGACTGCTGTGTGCTGTGCATTCATGCGCAGTACTGACTGCCTGAACACGCCACAGCTGATACGGAATGGGGCGCTCTGAATTCAGACCAAGCAGTCCCAGGAAGGTGCGCAGAGAGGACTACGGTCTTAATTCGGAGTGCCCCGCTCCGTATCAGCCGAGGCGCGTTTGGGCAGTCAGTACTGCGCATGACTGCAGTGCCGCCAGTGAGAAGAGAGGCTCCGGCCACCAGCCGAGGTTGCTGGGTGGCACTGTGTGTACACGAGCTTTAAAACAAGTGGTATAATATAGGAATGGGAGAAGTGATATCACTGGAGAAGTTATCTCACTTTATCAACTCTTTATCACACTTTAGTGCATATCCCCCGTCATCTCCGCGTTATCACCTCTGATGTGAACACAAGGAAGCTCCTGTGTAATGCTCTGTTATTTCACATTGCCTGCTGGGACTTTAACCCTCTGCATGTTTCACAATGTGTCGCATAACCTTTAGCACTCAGGGTTAAATTCATTCAGTTTTGGCAACGTATTTAAACCTGCTCACTATGAGCTGCATAATCCTCGGTGTTGGAATGTGAGGTTCAAACTTGCTGCAAGCAAATGTAATTAACCCTCTGAGTTCCTACGCTTACGCAATGCATTGTGAATCAATATGTTGCTCACCCTCTATGGCACCCAAAAGGGTTAAATTCCCAGCAGGCAATGCAAATTCATGGAGAACCACACTGGAATGACAGATTACAAAAATGTATTTCTTTGGAGCACCGAACGCTTCCTTATGTGGGTTAGAACTGTCTTGGGGCTTAACCCTTTGAGTGACAGGGAAGTATCCAGTGTATTGCGTTGCAATGCATTCGATACTTCCCTGGCACTCAGAAGGTTAATAATTGGAAACGACCTGGCCTTTCACTAGATCAACATCGGAGATATGGCAAGGGATGAACAAGATGGAAGTAAAGTCTTTTCATCATTGGCTATGTTACTATGACTTAAAGGGATAGTAATACTTAGTTTTATCTTTATTTTATTTTATAGGCATTAAAAAAACATGAAGAACGATATAAGTCTTATCTCTCAAACCTTTATGGTTTAAGAGATATTCACAAGCAAAGTATCCCCCCCCTGTTCAGCCACATCAGAAGGAAGGTGCCCAGGTAGATTGCAGAGAGGGACAATCTTCAATTAAGATAAGGGAAAAACCTGAAAAACTTGTCAAGGGGGGAAGGGCTTTCATTATTTTCATACAAAGAAGATTGTCCCCTGCTGTTATCTGTCTGGTCTATGGACTACATTCCACATCTGAGAAGAGATGGCTTACACTAGGTAAAAGGGGCGGGAGGGGAAACTTTGCTTGTGAATATCTCTCAAACCATAAAGGTTTGAGAGATAAGACTTATATCATTCTTCATGTTTTTTTAATGCCTACAAAATAAAGTAAAGTTAAAACGAAGTATTACTATCCCTTTAAGGGTTTCATTGCTTGAACACAGGTGAGTGAAACTAAATAGCGGAGGCGGGGTCTCCGATTGACTTACCTATGTTCAAGCAGGGAGATCCTCATGTCCTGGCCTGTTAGTGGTCCTGAGAGTGCTGGTTGAGAGCTTCTGCTTTAGTACGTATTGGGAGATGAAAATCTCTTTCTGTGCTGTGCAGTATGCAAATGAAACTCTCATTGCAACACAGATTTTGAGTGCCAGTAGAATGAAGGCCAGAGGGCTGTGCAGTTCATTGAAATTTAAAGGGACAGTAATGTCCCAGAAAAATTGTATCCAGTTTTGTAGTGGTTAAAATAATAAACAATACACTCTAAATCCGATCTCTCAAACAGCTATGGTG
The DNA here is from genome assembly GCA_037306005.1 of Rhinophrynus dorsalis. Lineage (NCBI taxonomy): Eukaryota > Metazoa > Chordata > Amphibia > Anura > Rhinophrynidae > Rhinophrynus > Rhinophrynus dorsalis. The sequence continues at coordinate 21,674,227 of CM074718.1, forward strand.
TGAGAGATATAGGTATTCAAAGTCTCCCCTCCCTCCCGTTCTCCTGACGTAAAGCTGACAGCAGGAGATTCGAGTCGTACGACTCGAGGAGGCTCTTCTGCAGAGCCGAAATCTCGTTATATAAAAATAATTACTACATTGGAATGGTCTACAAAGTGTGCTTGCAAACCAGGCACACTTTGTAGACCTTTCCAATGAAGTAATTCTTCTGAAATGACGTGATTGATTTCAGCTCTGCTGCAGACGGGATCTCCTGCTGTCAACTAGACACTGACGTCAGGAGAAGGGGAGGGAGTGGGACTTTCAATGCTTCTATCTCTCACACCATAGCGGTTTGAGAGATAGGGTTTGGAGCATATTGTTTATTATTTTAACCTCTACAAAACCGGAGACAATTTTTCTGGGACTTTAGTGTCCCTTTACTGCTCTGCGCAGCGCTCTGGGAATGAAGGGGTTCAGTGCTGCACTGAAAGGGATTATCACTTTTCCAAAATAAAGATATAAATATCTCTTAAACTATGTATCTCCCGTTTTATTTTGGCTACCCCTCTGGCATGCAAAGCGTTAAGGACACTGAAAAAGGTGGAATTAGAAGAAGCAAACCAAATGAAAGACAATGGTAGATAAAAAAAAAATAATCCCCAAATGACCATAAATTTAAATGTGGATTTAAACCTATTGAATGCATTTAGAGAGGACTCCAATATATTTTATTCACCCCTACTGTGGAATTGGTTTGCCCCAAAATGTCCTCAGTTCTTCTTACCATAGCAGCGTCACTGGCTATGTAACAAGCAGGGCCCTCTGATCCTTCTGTCCGCCACATTTGATTTGTACTATGTAATATCTCTGTATGCCCATTCCCTATTGTACAGAGTTGCCGAATTAGTTGGCGATATATAAATAAAGAATAATAATAATAGCCCTATATAATAATTCGCTAGGATGTTTGTCAGAAGCCATCATGCAGAGTAGAGACTGCCGGAACCCACGGAATGTTGGGAGCACAGAATTTTGGGAGCACGGAATGCTGGGAGTGGAGAATGCTGGGGGCATGGAATGCTGGGTGTTCTGTGCTTTCGGGCAGTCTCTACAGTGCATGACTGTGTTGGTGGCAGGATGCAGAGCAGGACCGGCCTCTTAACCCTTTGAGTGCCAGAGGGGTAAATCACCCAGACCTTGGCCTCTGTACACGGGCTTTTATACTAGTAATAATAATAATAACATTACAAAACAAATAGATCATACTCTGAGTTTGTATTTTCTTGGGAAATTCATCTGACCACTAGTTTTTATGATTTCAAGAAAATCTGGACCAAAAATCCTGCAAAGACCACCACCCCCTGGATTACAGGATAAATGGATAGATGGAAAAATCAATGTAGCAAGGCCATATTCTGCAAGATGGATAGCACTAATCTTTATGATTTGACAGCTCAGTGCTCCTCATCGGTGCTCACAATCTCCCTTATAGTCATTGCTAGCGTCTGTTATGATTTTATTCCCTGTTCCAGAGAATACCAAGATATTAAGGCAAATAACGTTTACATGGACATGTACACAATAGGTATATCATAGTTCTAGACTAGTTAAAGGAGCAGTAAACATTTATGAAAAAAAAAACATGATTATAGAGGTTTTCCTGTTGAGTGAAACAAGTGAATATCATGGATTAGAGATACTTTATTTAAAAGTTATAACAGTTCAAACCATCACACATGATGGAGATATTAGTATCAAATTCTCTGGAGAAATGTAGTCAGTGACTTACCTCTCCTGTAGAATGTAACATAATACGTGTCATGTGCTAGAGATGTTACTATCGCATTATATTGAGAACTGTAGTCAGTGACTCACCTCTCCCATAGAATGTAACATAATAACTCTCATGTGCTAGAGATGTTACTATCACATTATATATAGAACTGTAGTCAGTGACTCACCTCTCCCATAGAATGTAACATAATAACTGTCATGTGCTAGAGCTGTTACTATCACATTCTATATAGAACTGTAGTCAGTGACTCACCTCTCCCATAGAATGTAACATAATAACTGTCATGTGCTAGAGCTGTTACTATCACATTCTATATAGAACTGTAGTCAGTGACTCATCTCTCCCATAGAATGTAACATAATAACTGTCATGTGCTAGAGCTGTTACAATCACATTGTATGGAGAACTGTAGTCAGTGACTCACCTCTCCCATAGAATGTAACATAACAGTCATGTGCTAGATCTGTTCCTATCACATTCAATATATAACGGTAGTCAGGGACTCACCTCTCCCATAGAATGTAACATAGTAGCTGTCGTGCTAGAGCTGTTATAATCACATTGTATGGAGAACTGTAGTCAGTGACTCACCTCTCCCATAGAATGTAACATAATAACTGTCATGTACTAAAGCTGTTACTATCACATTCTATATAGAACTGTAGTCAGTGACTTACCTCTCCCATAGAATGTAACATAATAACTGTCGTGCTAGAGCTGTTACTATCACATTCAGTATAGAACTGTAGACACCCTCCCATAGAATACAACAGAATAATTGTCTGGACACAAGGTGGAGAGTAACTGCAGTGAGATAACTTATCCAGTGAGATAACTATCCAGTTCTTATGTTATTCTATGGGAGAGCTATAGTTATAGACTAGTACAGAGCGATGATAAAGAGGAGATAACTTCTCTAGTGTGATAAACTCTCCAGTTCCTATGTTATTCTATGGGAGATCTTTAGTTATAGACTACAGGGGGAGATGTACTAAGGTGTGATAAAGTGGTGATAACTTCTCCAGTGAGATAAACTCTCTAGTTCCTATGTTATTCTATGGGAGATCTTTAGTTATAGAACTACAGGGAAGATGTACTAAGGTGTGATAAAGAGGAGATAACTTCTCTAGTGTGATCAACTCTCCAGTTCCTATGTTATTCTATGGGAGATCTTTAGTTATAGACTACAGGGGAGATGTACTAAGGTGTGATAAAGAGGAGATAACTTCTCCAGTGTGATAAACTCTCCAGTTCCTATGTTATTCTATGGAGATATTTAGTTATAGACTACAGGGGAGATGTACTAAGGTGTGATAAAGAGCAGATAACTTCTCCAGTGAGAGAAACCCTCCAGTTCCTATGTTATTCTATGGAGAGATTTAGTTATAGACTACAGGGGAGATGTACTAAGTTGTGATAAAGAGGAGATAACTTCTCCAGTGTGATAAACTTTCCAGTTCCTATGTTATTCTATGGGAGAGCTTTAGTTCTAGACTACAGGGATATATGAACTAAGGTGTGATAAAGAGGAGATAACTTCTCCAGTGACAGCAGGAGATCCCATTCCTGGGAACAGCCAACGGCTCTGTAGCAGAGCCGCAAAGGCGATATTGGAAAATAATTACTTCATTGGAATGGTCTACAAAGCGTGCCTGGGATGCAAGCACACTTTGTAGACCATTCCAATGAAGTAATTATTTTCTAGTATCACTATTGTTGCTCTGCTGAAAAGCCGCCTCGTCTCGGCCAACATGGATCTCCTGCTATCAGCCTTATAGCTGACATCAGGAGAGGGGGAACTTTAAATGCGATTATCTTTCAAACCGTAAAGGTCTGAGAGATGCGATTTGTGGCACATAATTTTTTTTTTATAAATCTACAAAACAAGAAAAAAAAATTGACATTACTGTTACTTTAAAGCACTCTCCATTTTACTAGAGATACTGATATAAGCCTTAATTAATTTTGAGCTTCACCATCATTAGATGAAAGCAGAGGCGCTGGAGGATCTACATTATTTGAAATTCAAGAGGGATTCTCTAAGAGAGGACGCAATTGATACAATGTCAAAAAATTCCAAAGTCATTGTAATCAAGCCTGAGCTTCAAAGCACCTCCTAAAAAAACTCAAGAGAAATGTGAAATCAAGTTCCAAAATTTCCAATTGTCATGACTTGCAGATCAGATGCAAATCTGTATATCCACAAATCACTTCACAGATTAAACCAGGGGTGATGCTGAGGACACCAGCCAGGGGAGCAACTACAGGAGATGCAGACAGTGCAGCTATGACGGGGCCCTGAATCAGCAACAGCAAACTGGCCCCAAGGCCGAAGAGGTTTTAACTATGCTCCTGGGAGAACATTCTCGGATTAGGGTGCCCATAAAAATGTTTGCACTAGTGCCCTCCAATAACTGATTACGCCATGTGTTGAGGACTAGAATTCCTACCATCCAGCTGTTGAGGACTAAAATATCCATTATTCCCAGCCAGTTTGGAATGATGGGAATTGTAGTTCTCAACAGCAGGACTCCTTAGGTTGCTCAGAGTTGGATTAAGTTGATACAGAATTTTTTCATTTACATCAGTGTCCAGAGTCACATTTCCCATTAGAGAAGTGATAGACAAATATATATATATAATTAACGCATTAAGGACCACGTGACATACTATGACTGATATGCGGTTTATACCCTTAAGGATATGTGATGGTTATAGCATGTGACATACTTTTTACTTATAGCACTGTAAGTTAAAATGGGGTCTGAAATTGACTACTCCAAGTCTGGAGCTGTCTCTCTCTCAGACCCCCAACTCTCTGCGCCGGTACACGTAACAGTTCACTTGTACCAGCGAGTTGGTAAGAATCAAAGAGGTCCTTTAAGGTGAACTTTTACCATATATAGCACCCCCCATACACACCCAAATCAATGACTTACAGGATAAAGATCACAATGTGGGCAGTTTCACCTAGTAAATCATTTCATTGTAGGTGAAACTACAGCCCACATCTTCAGCAGAGAGGGAGAGCGCAGCCATCTTTTTTCTGTTACAGCGCTCTCCCCATCATCTGCCTTCCCCTTTTCCTTTAGCAGTGCATCTAAACAGCTGCCTGCAGACAGCAACAACATGAAGGAGCAAGAAGGGCAATCAATACATGGTAAAAAGCAACGCCCATCACTGATAAGTACACTGATACTGTAAATATAGGATGTTGCTTTTTACTGTGTATTGATTGCCTGGCTTGCTCCTTAACATCAATTCTGCCTGCAGTCAGCTGTTTAGATGCACTACTGGATTAAAAGGGGAAGGTGGTGGGCGGCATATAATGCTGCAGGCTTGCCTGTCAGTGCCGCAGACAAGCTGAACAGTGAATTTCTGCAAGTGCCATTTTAAAAAAATGCAACTAATTATAAAAGGACTTTGTATGTTCCCACTTTCATATGGGAGCAGGCCGTTCAAAAGTGATAGTTCCCCTTTAAGGGAAGGTCCTTAAGGGGTTCAATTAGGACATGTATATACACAACTGTACATAAAATACATCAGTGGTTCTCAACCAGCATGTTGCGGCACTTTGGTGTGTCGCAAAAACCATTCCTCTGCTGAAGTCGAAACCTCCTTTCCTCTAATCTCTGGTTATTTGGTCAGGCCTTGGAATGAATAGCTCACCAGAGCTCACTAGAGTAAATAAACCAAGTTTGTCTAGTCGTTCCTCATACATCAAGTCCTCCATTACATTAATTAATTTTGTTGTAATAATATAAATGTTGCACTCACATGTACTAGTAGTTGGAAGATAGCTTATACCTACTCCCAAAAATCCAGGCAATCGGAGAACATTATCCTGTCTCCACATGGTAAGCCAGGCGGATCTTCAAAGTAAAAACATTGTTCCTCCAAGATCATTAAAATTGTCTTTTTATTAAACATTGAGAACACCATGGTTTAAAGGAGAAGTAAACTTATTTTTATGAAAACACATTTTATAGAGCTTTTCCTGATAAATAAAACACTGTCACTCCCATCACTGTCAGATGTTTTATTCAAAACTTATAACAGTTCAAATAATCATGAAGTGAATTTACTGTGTTTTACTTCCTGATAGTTCTAACGGACAGGAAGTGAACTTACTGTGTTTACTTCCTGATAGTTCTAACTGACAGGAAGTGAATTTACTGTGTTTACTTCCTGATAGTTCTAACTGACAGGAAGTGACAGACAGTTTCTGTCACATTCTATGGAGAACTGTATGTAACTGACTTTTCTGACTTTCCTCTCCATTAGAATATAACAGGAAATCTAATTAGAATTTGACCACAAGAGGGCACTGCTAATGTAATAAAACATGGATTTAAACTGTAATAACTCTGGAAATATAAATCTCTTGGCAATGGGAGTACCCTTATTTTACTCAGTAGGAAAATACCTACAATATATATTTTTTCATAAAAAAGTTTACTGCTCCTTTAAAGTTATCTCCACTCGATCAACTTTTTATAACACCTTAGTGCAATAACCCCCAAATTCTCCCATGAAGTGCATTCTAACAAAAACGCACCCTTTGGACCCAAGATGATGCTGTGTCATCGGTTTTATTAAAAAATATAACACGTCTGAGATGTTATAACTCTTAAATGAAGGTTCTTCCAGTAGTGAGAGTATTTTTGCTTTACTCGACAGGAAAAGTCCTGTAACGTTTTCTTTTTATAAAAAAGTTTACTAACTGTTTAAGCCTTGTAGCACTAAAGAGGTATCCAACGCATTGAAACACAAGGTGGTTATGCACTAAGGTGTGATAAAACGGTGATAAAGGGGAGATGAATTCTCTAGTGATATCACTTCTCCAGTCCCTATGTTATTCTATGGAGCCTATGCACTAAGATCTCCAAAGGCGAAAAAATCTTAGCGCACTGGAGAAGTGATATTGCTGGAAAAGTCATGTCTACTTTATCACCTCTTTATCACACTATGATAAACCCCCAATGTGTTGGATACCTCTCTGGCACTGGGTTAACCCTTTGAGTGCCAGAGGGGTACGCACGGCATTGCAAAGCAATGCGGTGCGTTCCCCTTTGCAATGCGTTGCGTACCCCTCTGACACTCATAGGGTTAAAATCTGAGTTGCCCATTAAGCGAATACACCTTCACAATCCTGAGCCCACACAAACAACCGTTTAACTATGAAACAGATGTTTATTACCTGCGAGACCGAGTTACAAGTTCACCTAATTAAGTGATTTTTTGCAGCCCGCGTTTGATTGGAAAGACTAAAAGAACATCATGATACCTAGTAATTTAAAGCAAATGAAACACATTTTTTTTAATGATAAGCAACCTACATCTATGCAATCTGTTTAATAAGGCTGTAACCTAGAATCCGTGTGCTTTATGAGTATTGACTATGTGCATTTTCTGGGTAGAGAAGAGGAAAGCACAGAACTGCCTCAGTAAAGTAAGCAGATGTATCATTAAAGTAACAGTGATGTCCAATAACGTTTAGAGTTAAAAAAAAATAAATTATGTGGCACAAATCCCATCTCTCAAACCTTTACAGTTTGAGAGATATTCGCATGTAAAGTTCCCCCTCTCCTGATGTCAGCTGTAAAGCTGACAGAAGGAGATTCACATGGGCTGACACGAGGAGGCTCTTCAGCAGAGCCGCAATAGCGATACTGGAAAAGAATCACTTCATTTGAACGGTCCAATGAAGTAATTCTGTTCCAATATCGCTATTTTGGCTCTGCTGCAGAACCAGAATACCTCTGTCCCTCTTTCCCACACTGGCATGCCTCTTTTTAGGAGATCAGACTGTGTGGTGTGTATAGAAGTGTATCACCCTGGTGTCCCTGTGTTTAGGAGATCAGACTGTGGGGTGTGTATATAGAAGTGTATCACCCTGGTGTCCCTGTGTTTAGGAGATCAGACTGTGTGGTGTGTATATAAGTGTATCACCCTGGTGTCCCTGTGTTTAGGAGATCAGACTGTGTGGTGTGTATAGAAGTGTATCACCCTGGTGTCCCTGTGTTTAGGGGATCAGACTGTGTGGTGTGTATATAAGTGTATCACCCTGGTGTCCCTGTGTTTAGGAGATCAGACTGTGTGGTGTGTATATAAGTGTATTACCCTGGTGTCCCTGTGTGTAGGAGATCAGACTGTGTGGTGTGTATATAAGTGTATCACCCTGGTGTCCCTGTGTTTAGGAGATCAGACTGTGCGGTGTGTATATAAGTGTATCACCCTGGTGTCCGTGTGTTTAGGAGATCAGACTGTGTGGTGTGTATATAAGTGTATCACCCTGGTGTCCGTGTGTTTAGGAGATCAGACTGTGTGGTGTGTATATATAAGTGTATCACCCTGGTGTCCCTGTGTTTAGGAGATCAGACTGTGTGGTGTGTATAGGAATGTATCACCCTGGTGTCCCTGTGTTTAGGAGATCAGACTGTGTGGTGTGTATAGAAGTGTATCACCCTGGTGTCCCTGTGTTTAGGAGATCAGACTGTGTGATGTGTATAGAAGTGTATCACCCTGGTGTCCCTGTGTTTAGGAGATCAGACTGTGTGGTGTGTATAGAAGTGTATCACCCTGGTGTCCCTGTGTTTAGTAGATCAGACTGTGTAGTGTGTATAGAAGTGTATCACCCTGATGTCCCTGTGTTTAGGAGATCAGACTGTGTGGTGTGTATATAAGTGTATCACCCTGGTGTCCCTGTGTTTAGGAGATCAGACTGTGTGGTGTGTATATAAGTGTATCACCCTGGTGTCCCTGTGTTTAGGAGATCAGACTGTGTGCTTTGTATATAAGTGTATCACCCTGGTGTTACTGTGTTTAGGAGATCAGACTGTGTGGTGTGTATATAAGTGTATCACCCTGGTGCCCCTGTGTTTAGGAGATCAGACTGTGTGGTGTGTATAGAAGTGTATCACCCTGGTGTCCCTGTGTTTAGGAGATCAGACTGTGTGGTGTGTGTATATAAGTGTATCACCCTGGTGTTACTGTGTTTAGGAGATCAGACTGTGTGCTTTGTATATAAGTGTATCACCCTGGTGTTACTGTGTTTAGGAGATCAGACTGTGTGGTGTGTATATAAGTGTATCACCCTGGTGCCCCTGTGTTTAGGAGATCAGACTGTGTGGTGTGTATAGAAGTGTATCACCCTGGTGTCCCTGTGTTTAGGAGATCAGACTGTGCGGTGTGTATATAAGTGTATCACCCTGGTGTCCCTGTGTTTAGGAGATCAGACTGTGTGCTTTGTATATAAGTGTATCACCCTGGTGTTACTGTGTTTAGGAGATCAGACTGTGTGGTGTGTATATAAGTGCATCACCCTGGTGCCCCTGTGTTTAGGAGATCAGACTGTGTGGTGTGTATAGAAGTGTATCACCCTGGTGTCCCTGTGTTTAGGAGATCAGACTGTGTGGTGTGTATATAAGTGTATCACCCTGGTGTCCCTGTGTTTAGGAGATCATACTGTGTGGTGTGTATATAAGTGTATTACCTTGGTGTCCCTGTGTTTAGGAGATCAGACTGTGTGGTGTGCATATAAGTGTATCACCCTGGTGTCCCTGTGTTTAGGAGATCAGACTGTGTGGTGTGTATATAAGTGTATCACCCTGGTGTTACTGTGTTTAGGAGATCAGACTGTGTGGTGTGTATATAAGTGTATCACCCTGGTTCCCCTGTGTTTAGGAGATCAGACTGTGTGGTGTGTATATAAGTGTATCACCCTGGTGTCCCTGTGTTTAGGAGATCAGACTGTGTGGTGTGTATATAAATGCATCACCCTGGTGTTACTGTGTTTAGGAGATCAGACTGTGTGATGTGCATATAAGTGTATCACCCTGGTGTCCCTGTGTTTAGGAGATCAGACTGTGTGATTTGTCTATAAGTGTATCACCCTGGTGTCCCTGTGTTTAGGAGATCAGACTGTGTGGTGTGTATATAAGTGTATCACCCCGGTGTCCCTGTGTGTAGGAGATCAGACTGTGTGGTGTGTATAGAAGTATATCACCCTGGTGTCCCTGTGTTTAGGAGATCAGACTGTGTGGTGTGTATATAAGTGTATCACCCTGGTGTCCCTGTGTTTAGGAGATCAGACTGTGCGGTGTGCATATAAGTGTATCACCCCGGTGTCCCTGTGTGTAGGAGATCAGACTGTGTGGTGTGTATATAAGTGTATCACCCTGGTGTCCCTGTGTTTAGGAGATCAGACTGTGTGCTTTGTATATAAGTGTATCACCCTGGTGTTACTGTGTTTAGGAGATCAGACTGTGTGGTGTGTATATAAGTGTATCACCCTGGTGCCCCTGTGTTTAGGAGATCAGACTGTGTGGTGTGTATAGAAGTGTGTCACCCTGGTGTCCCTGTGTTTAGGAGATCAGACTGTGTGGTGTGTGTATATAAGTGTATCACCCTGGTGTTACTGTGTTTAGGAGATCAGACTGTGTGCTTTGTATATAAGTGTATCACCCTGGTGTTACTGTGTATAGGAGATCAGACTGTGTGGTGTGTATATAAGTGTATCACCCTGGTGCCCCTGTGTTTAGGAGATCAGACTGTGTGGTGTGTATAGAAGTGTATCACCCTGGTGTCCCTGTGTTTAGGAGATCAGACTGTGTGGTGTGTGTATATAAGTGTATCACCCTGGTGTCCCTGTGTGTAGGAGATCAGACTGTGTGCTTTGTATATAAGTGTATCACCCTGGTGTTACTGTGTTTAGGAGATCAGACTGTGTGGTGTGTATATAAGTGTATCACCCTGGTGCCCCTGTGTTTAGGAGATCAGACTGTGTGGTGTGTATAGAAGTGTATCACCCTGGTGTCCCTGTGTTTAGGAGATCAGACTGTGTGGTGTGTATATAAGTGTATCACCCTGGTGTCCCTGTGTTTAGGAGATCAGACTGTGTGGTGTGTATATAAGTGTATCACCCTGGTGTTACTGTGTTTAGGAGATCAGACTGTGTGGTGTGTATATAAGAGTATCACGCTGGTGCCCCTGTGTTTAGGAGATCAGACTGTGTGGTGTGTATATAAGTGTATCACCCTGGTGTTACTGTGTTTAGGAGATCAGACTGTGTGATGTGCATATAAGTGTATCACCCGGGTGTCCCTGTGTTTAGGAGATCAGACTGTGTGATGTGTATATAAGTGTATCACCCTGGTGTCCCTGTGTTTAGGAGATCAGACTGTGTGGTGTGTATATAAGTGTATCACCCTGGTGCCCCTGTGTTTAGGAGATCAGACTGTGTGGTGTATATATAAGTGTATCACCCTGGTGTCCCTGTGTTTAGGAGATCAGACTGTGTGGTGTGTATAGAAGTGTGTCACCCTGGTGTCCCTGTGTTTAGGAGATCAGACTGTGTGATGTGTATATAAGTGTATCACCCTGGTGTTCCTGTGTTTAGGAGATCAGACTGTGTGGTGTGTATATAAGTGTATCACCCCGGTGTCCCTGTGTGTAGGAGATCAGACTGTGTGGTGTGTATAGAAGTATATCACCCTGGTGTCCCTGTGTTTAGGAGATCAGACTGTGTGGTGTGTATATAAGTGTATCACCCTGGTGTACCTGTGTTTAGGAGATCAGACTGTGTGGTGTGTATATAAGTGTATCACCCCGGTGTCCCTGTGTGTAGGAGATCAGACTGTGTGGTGTGTATAGAAGTATATCACCCTGGTGTCCCTGTGTTTAGGAGATCAGACTGTGTGGTGTGTATATAAGTGTATCACCCCGGTGTCCCTGTGTGTAGGAGATCAGACTGTGTGGTGTGTATATAAGTGTATCACCCTGGTGTCCCTGTGTTTAGGAGATCAGACTGTGTGCTTTGTATATAAGTGTATCACCCTGGTGTTACTGTGTTTAGGAGATCAGACTGTGTGGTGTGTATATAAGTGTATCACCCTGGTGCCCCTGTGTTTAGGAGATCAGACTGTGTGGTGTGTATAGAAGTGTGTCACCCTGGTGTCCCTGTGTTTAGGAGATCAGACTGTGTGGTGTGTGTATATAAGTGTATCACCCTGGTGTTACTGTGTTTAGGAGATCAGACTGTGTGCTTTGTATATAAGTGTATCACCCTGGTGTTACTGTGTTTAGGAGATCAGACTGTGTGGTGTGTATATAAGTGTATCACCCTGGTGCCCCTGTGTTTAGGAGATCAGACTGTGTGGTGTGTATAGAAGTGTATCACCCTGGTGTCCCTGTGTTTAGGAGATCAGACTGTGTGGTGTGTGTATATAAGTGTATCACCCTGGTGTCCCTGTGTTTAGGAGATCAGACTGTGTGCTTTGTATATAAGTGTATCACCCTGGTGTTACTGTGTTTAGGAGATCAGACTGTGTGGTGTGTATATAAGTGTATCACCCTGGTGCCCCTGTGTTTAGGAGATCAGACTGTGTGGTGTGTATATAAGTGTATCACCCTGGTGCCCCTGTGTTTAGGAGATCAGACTGTGTGGTATGTATATAAGTGTATTACCCTGGTGTCCCTGTGTTTAGGAGATCAGACTGTGTGGTGTGTATATAAGTGTATCACCCTGGTGTCCCTGTGTTTAGGAGATCAGACTGTGTGGTGTGTATATAAGTGTATCACCCTGGTGTTACTGTGTTTAGGAGATCAGACTGTGTGGTGTGTATATAAGTGTATCACCCTGGTGCCCCTGTGTTTAGGAGATCAGACTGTGTGGTGTGTATATAAGTGTATCACCCTGGTGTCCCTGTGTTTAGGAGATCAGACTGTGTGGTGTGTATATAAGTGTATCACCCTGGTGTTACTGTGTTTAGGAGATCAGACTGTGTGATGTGCATATAAGTGTATCACCCTGGTGTCCCTGTGTTTAGGAGATCAGACTGTGTGACGTGTATATAAGTGTATCACCCTGGTGTCCCTGTGTTTAGGAGATCAGACTGTGTGGTGTGTATATAAGTGTATCACCCTGGTGCCCCTGTGTTTAGGAGATCAGACTGTGTGGTGTATATATAAGTGTATCACCCTGGTGTCCCTGTGTTTAGGAGATCAGACTGTGTGGTGTGTATAGAAGTGTGTCACCCTGGTGTCCCTGTGTTTAGGAGATCAGACTGTGTGATGTGTATATAAGTGTATCACCCTGGTGTTCCTGTGTTTAGGAGATCAGACTGTGTGGTGTGTATATAAGTGTATCACCCCGGTGTCCCTGTGTGTAGGAGATCAGACTGTGTGGTGTGTATAGAAGTATATCACCCTGGTGTCCCTGTGTTTAGGAGATCAGACTGTGTGGTGTATATAAGTGTATCACCCTGGTGTCCCTGTGTTTAGGAGATCAGACTGTGTGATGTGTATATAAGTGTATCACCCTGGTGTCCCTGTGTTTAGGAGATCAGACTGTGTGGTGTATATAAGTGTATCACCCTGGTGTCCCTGTGTTTAGGAGATCAGACTGTGCGGTGTGTATATAAGTGTATCACCCCGGTGTCCCTGTGTGTAGGAGATCAGACTGTGCGGTGTGTATATAAGTGTATCACCCTGGTGTCCCTGTGTTTAGGAGATCAGACTGTGTGGTGTGTATATAAGTGTATCACCCTGGTGTCCCTGTGTTTAGGAGATCAAACTGTGTGGTGTGTATAGAAGTGTATCACCCTGGTGTCCCTGTGTGTAGGAGATCAGACTGTGTGGTGTGTATAGAAGTATATCACCCTGGTGTCCCTGTGTTTAGGAGATCAGACTGTGTGGTGTGTATATAAGTGTATCACCCTGGTGTACCTGTGTTTAGGAGATCAGACTGTGTGGTGTGTATATAAGTGTATCACCCCGGTGTCCCTGTGTGTAGGAGATCAGACTGTGTGGTGTGTATAGAAGTATATCACCCTGGTGTCCCTGTGTTTAGGAGATCAGACTGTGTGGTGTGTATATAAGTGTATCACCCCGGTGTCCCTGTGTGTAGGAGATCAGACTGTGTGGTGTGTATATAAGTGTATCACCCTGGTGTCCCTGTGTTTAGGAGATCAGACTGTGTGCTTTGTATATAAGTGTATCACCCTGGTGTTACTGTGTTTAGGAGATCAGACTGTGTGGTGTGTATATAAGTGTATCACCCTGGTGCCCCTGTGTTTAGGAGATCAGACTGTGTGGTGTGTATAGAAGTGTGTCACCCTGGTGTCCCTGTGTTTAGGAGATCAGACTGTGTGGTGTGTGTATATAAGTGTATCACCCTGGTGTTACTGTGTTTAGGAGATCAGACTGTGTGCTTTGTATATAAGTGTATCACCCTGGTGTTACTGTGTTTAGGAGATCAGACTGTGTGGTGTGTATATAAGTGTATCACCCTGGTGCCCCTGTGTTTAGGAGATCAGACTGTGTGGTGTGTATAGAAGTGTATCACCCTGGTGTCCCTGTGTTTAGGAGATCAGACTGTGTGGTGTGTGTATATAAGTGTATCACCCTGGTGTCCCTGTGTTTAGGAGATCAGACTGTGTGCTTTGTATATAAGTGTATCACCCTGGTGTTACTGTGTTTAGGAGATCAGACTGTGTGGTGTGTATATAAGTGTATCACCCTGGTGCCCCTGTGTTTAGGAGATCAGACTGTGTGGTGTGTATATAAGTGTATCACCCTGGTGCCCCTGTGTTTAGGAGATCAGACTGTGTGGTATGTATATAAGTGTATTACCCTGGTGTCCCTGTGTTTAGGAGATCAGACTGTGTGGTGTGTATATAAGTGTATCACCCTGGTGTCCCTGTGTTTAGGAGATCAGACTGTGTGGTGTGTATATAAGTGTATCACCCTGGTGTTACTGTGTTTAGGAGATCAGACTGTGTGGTGTGTATATAAGTGTATCACCCCGGTGTCCCTGTGTGTAGGAGATCAGACTGTGTGGTGTGTATAGAAGTATATCACCCTGGTGTCCCTGTGTTTAGGAGATCAGACTGTGTGGTGTGTATATAAGTGTATCACCCTGGTGTACCTGTGTTTAGGAGATCAGACTGTGTGGTGTGTATATAAGTGTATCACCCCGGTGTCCCTGTGTGTAGGAGATCAGACTGTGTGGTGTGTATAGAAGTATATCACCCTGGTGTCCCTGTGTTTAGGAGATCAGACTGTGTGGTGTGTATATAAGTGTATCACCCCGGTGTCCCTGTGTGTAGGAGATCAGACTGTGTGGTGTGTATATAAGTGTATCACCCTGGTGTCCCTGTGTTTAGGAGATCAGACTGTGTGCTTTGTATATAAGTGTATCACCCTGGTGTTACTGTGTTTAGGAGATCAGACTGTGTGGTGTGTATATAAGTGTATCACCCTGGTGCCCCTGTGTTTAGGAGATCAGACTGTGTGGTGTGTATAGAAGTGTGTCACCCTGGTGTCCCTGTGTTTAGGAGATCAGACTGTGTGGTGTGTGTATATAAGTGTATCACCCTGGTGTTACTGTGTTTAGGAGATCAGACTGTGTGCTTTGTATATAAGTGTATCACCCTGGTGTTACTGTGTTTAGGAGATCAGACTGTGTGGTGTGTATATAAGTGTATCACCCTGGTGCCCCTGTGTTTAGGAGATCAGACTGTGTGGTGTGTATAGAAGTGTATCACCCTGGTGTCCCTGTGTTTAGGAGATCAGACTGTGTGGTGTGTGTATATAAGTGTATCACCCTGGTGTCCCTGTGTTTAGGAGATCAGACTGTGTGCTTTGTATATAAGTGTATCACCCTGGTGTTACTGTGTTTAGGAGATCAGACTGTGTGGTGTGTATATAAGTGTATCACCCTGGTGCCCCTGTGTTTAGGAGATCAGACTGTGTGGTGTGTATATAAGTGTATCACCCTGGTGCCCCTGTGTTTAGGAGATCAGACTGTGTGGTATGTATATAAGTGTATTACCCTGGTGTCCCTGTGTTTAGGAGATCAGACTGTGTGGTGTGTATATAAGTGTATCACCCTGGTGTCCCTGTGTTTAGGAGATCAGACTGTGTGGTGTGTATATAAGTGTATCACCCTGGTGTTACTGTGTTTAGGAGATCAGACTGTGTGGTGTGTATATAAGTGTATCACCCTGGTGCCCCTGTGTTTAGGAGATCAGACTGTGTGGTGTGTATATAAGTGTATCACCCTGGTGTCCCTGTGTTTAGGAGATCAGACTGTGTGGTGTGTATATAAGTGTATCACCCTGGTGTTACTGTGTTTAGGAGATCAGACTGTGTGATGTGCATATAAGTGTATCACCCTGGTGTCCCTGTGTTTAGGAGATCAGACTGTGTGATGTGTATATAAGTGTATCACCCTGGTGTCCCTGTGTTTAGGAGATCAGACTGTGTGGTGTGTATATAAGTGTATCACCCTGGTGCCCCTGTGTTTAGGAGATCAGACTGTGTGGTGTATATATAAGTGTATCACCCTGGTGTCCCTGTGTTTAGGAGATCAGACTGTGTGGTGTGTATAGAAGTGTGTTACCCTGGTGTCCCTGTGTTTAGGAGATCAGACTGTGTGATGTGTATATAAGTGTATCACCCTGGTGTTCCTGTGTTTAGGAGATCAGACTGTGTGGTGTGTATATAAGTGTATCACCCCGGTGTCCCTGTGTGTAGGAGATCAGACTGTGTGGTGTGTATAGAAGTATATCACCCTGGTGTCCCTGTGTTTAGGAGATCAGACTGTGTGGTGTATATAAGTGTATCACCCTGGTGTCCCTGTGTTTAGGAGATCAGACTGTGTGATGTGTATATAAGTGTATCACCCTGGTGTCCCTGTGTTTAGGAGATCAAACTGTGTGGTGTGTATAGAAGTGTATCACCCTGGTGTCCCTGTGTGTAGGAGATCAGACTGTGTGGTGTGTATAGAAGTATATCACCCTGGTGTCCCTGTGTTTAGGAGATCAGACTGTGTGGTGTGTATATAAGTGTATCACCCTGGTGTACCTGTGTTTAGGAGATCAGACTGTGTGGTGTGTATATAAGTGTATCACCCCGGTGTCCCTGTGTGTAGGAGATCAGACTGTGTGGTGTGTATAGAAGTATATCACCCTGGTGTCCCTGTGTTTAGGAGATCAGACTGTGTGGTGTGTATATAAGTGTATCACCCCGGTGTCCCTGTGTGTAGGAGATCAGACTGTGTGGTGTGTATATAAGTGTATCACCCTGGTGTCCCTGTGTTTAGGAGATCAGACTGTGTGCTTTGTATATAAGTGTATCACCCTGGTGTTACTGTGTTTAGGAGATCAGACTGTGTGGTGTGTATATAAGTGTATCACCCTGGTGCCCCTGTGTTTAGGAGATCAGACTGTGTGGTGTGTATAGAAGTGTGTCACCCTGGTGTCCCTGTGTTTAGGAGATCAGACTGTGTGGTGTGTGTATATAAGTGTATCACCCTGGTGTTACTGTGTTTAGGAGATCAGACTGTGTGCTTTGTATATAAGTGTATCACCCTGGTGTTACTGTGTTTAGGAGATCAGACTGTGTGGTGTGTATATAAGTGTATCACCCTGGTGCCCCTGTGTTTAGG
Organism: Rhinophrynus dorsalis; assembly: GCA_037306005.1. NCBI lineage: Eukaryota > Metazoa > Chordata > Amphibia > Anura > Rhinophrynidae > Rhinophrynus > Rhinophrynus dorsalis. The sequence continues at coordinate 21,691,455 of CM074718.1, forward strand.
AGATCAGACTGTGTGGTGTGTATAGAAGTGTATCACCCTGGTGTCCCTGTGTTTAGGAGATCAGACTGTGTGGTGTGTGTATATAAGTGTATCACCCTGGTGTCCCTGTGTTTAGGAGATCAGACTGTGTGCTTTGTATATAAGTGTATCACCCTGGTGTTACTGTGTTTAGGAGATCAGACTGTGTGGTGTGTATATAAGTGTATCACCCTGGTGCCCCTGTGTTTAGGAGATCAGACTGTGTGGTGTGTATATAAGTGTATCACCCTGGTGCCCCTGTGTTTAGGAGATCAGACTGTGTGGTATGTATATAAGTGTATTACCCTGGTGTCCCTGTGTTTAGGAGATCAGACTGTGTGGTGTGTATATAAGTGTATCACCCTGGTGTCCCTGTGTTTAGGAGATCAGACTGTGTGGTGTGTATATAAGTGTATCACCCTGGTGTTACTGTGTTTAGGAGATCAGACTGTGTGGTGTGTATATAAGTGTATCACCCTGGTGCCCCTGTGTTTAGGAGATCAGACTGTGTGGTGTGTATATAAGTGTATCACCCTGGTGTCCCTGTGTTTAGGAGATCAGACTGTGTGGTGTGTATATAAGTGTATCACCCTGGTGTTACTGTGTTTAGGAGATCAGACTGTGTGATGTGCATATAAGTGTATCACCCTGGTGTCCCTGTGTTTAGGAGATCAGACTGTGTGATGTGTATATAAGTGTATCACCCTGGTGTCCCTGTGTTTAGGAGATCAGACTGTGTGGTGTGTATATAAGTGTATCACCCTGGTGCCCCTGTGTTTAGGAGATCAGACTGTGTGGTGTATATATAAGTGTATCACCCTGGTGTCCCTGTGTTTAGGAGATCAGACTGTGTGGTGTGTATAGAAGTGTGTCACCCTGGTGTCCCTGTGTTTAGGAGATCAGACTGTGTGATGTGTATATAAGTGTATCACCCTGGTGTTCCTGTGTTTAGGAGATCAGACTGTGTGGTGTGTATATAAGTGTATCACCCCGGTGTCCCTGTGTGTAGGAGATCAGACTGTGTGGTGTGTATAGAAGTATATCACCCTGGTGTCCCTGTGTTTAGGAGATCAGACTGTGTGGTGTATATAAGTGTATCACCCTGGTGTCCCTGTGTTTAGGAGATCAGACTGTGTGATGTGTATATAAGTGTATCACCCTGGTGTCCCTGTGTTTAGGAGATCAGACTGTGTGGTGTATATAAGTGTATCACCCTGGTGTCCCTGTGTTTAGGAGATCAGACTGTGCGGTGTGTATATAAGTGTATCACCCCGGTGTCCCTGTGTGTAGGAGATCAGACTGTGCGGTGTGTATATAAGTGTATCACCCTGGTGTCCCTGTGTTTAGGAGATCAGACTGTGTGGTGTGTATATAAGTGTATCACCCTGGTGTCCCTGTGTTTAGGAGATCAAACTGTGTGGTGTGTATAGAAGTGTATCACCCTGGTGTCCCTGTGTTTAGGAGATCAGACTGTGTGGTGTGTATAGAAGTGTATCACCCTGGTGTCCCTGTGTTTAGGAGATCAGACTGTGTGGTGTGTATATAAGTGTATCACCCTGGTGTTCCTGTGTTTAGGAGATCAGACTGTGTGGTGTGTATATAAGTGTATCACATTGCTCCACAGCAATTCAATTCACAGCAATGTTTTTTTTTTAAATTCCAGTGCACGTGTTTGTACATAAGTCTGTATAAATAAAATATTTTTGTCTTGTTCTAAGTAATATATTCAGTTACACAATGAGGTGTCAATAGCCATGAAAAAAACTAAAAATACTTAGTCACCCCCCCAGCAACACCACATAAAACAAAAGTGTCCCTCTTTAGTCTTTGGAAATGTTGGGCGGTATGTCGTTAATCGGGAACACATACACGTATAGAACTATTTATTGTCCATGATTTTCCTTTATCTGTAACTTTCTGTAAACAAAGATCTCAGTGGACGTCAATGTAAGTTCTTTATCAGATCATGTCTAGGGCATGCGGTAAAGATCAAATAAAACACACAACACTTGTTTGGATGATAAACCAGACCACAGCTTTACTGACTTTTTAAAATATAAAAACAACTACCAGAACTTTAAGCCCTTGCCAATTGCTAGGCATAAACCTTAAGGACGCCGACATGGACTGGGGTTCCTCCTCCACCTCCTAACAGCCGCAGGACTCAGTCTTTCCGGTGGACGAGCCCGAGTCCTCCGGACAGGCCGGGCAGGCACCTCAGCTGAAGGCACGACAGCCAAACGCTGAGAACTCTGTGCCTGGAGCCCGTCGCAACCACCAGCCTCCAGCAAACGCTGAACATCAGCCGGCAGATCCGCAGAGGCAGCCATGACACAGCAGCAGTAAAGGGATCCGATTCCTTTTCTTTCCCGATCTGAAAGGAAGTGACGCTCCAGAATCCCCACTTAAAGGACCAGTAAACTTAAAAAAGTACTTACATTATATAAGTAGATTAAGTGATGGTGTATTCAGTGCTGTCTTTTTTTTTCTGAGGGATTTTTGGTTAAGGAGTAATTCCCATTTTAAGTTTGTGTTTTTTTAATCATGAGCTCCCCCTAGTGGCATCATTTAGGTTAGGGAATTCACGTCGTCGACTTGGAAAGGTCAGTAGGAGGATCAAACTTCCTGAGGCATTTAGAAATCAGCTGTTGGTGGCTGGTGCTGAGGGGGAGTGTCTGCTAGAGGAGGAATAGGCTACATGAACAGCATCAGCTGAAGATTTACCTCAGCGGAGACAGAAAGCTTGTTTTTTTTCCTGAAGCCTGTTGTAGTTTGAAAGATTGAGACTGTAATTTGAATGTTTGTTTGCAAGATAGACAGACTTTACTGTTATGTATTGGTTAATGCTGGGAGTTTAATTTTTTTTAAACTATACTTGTAAATGTAAAAAAAAACCTAATTTTGTATAGATGGGGAATGTACAGTATGCTGCACTATTAACCCTGTGAGTGACAGAGGAGTACTTACTCCTTACTTGCTTACTCCTCTGGCACTCACAGGGTTAATAGCATACTGTACTCCTGTGCTCCTTTAAATAACCTCCTTTTCCCCACCCCTATGTAAAACTTAAAGGAGCCCACACCTAAATGCCTTTATTTGACCCCCACAGCCCTGACATGATTCCCCTTCTTAGGGCTTGTGGGGAATTCTAGATGGCTCAATTCAGAAAAATTTCCAGATAACCCAAAGCAATGCAACGCGTACCCCTCTGGCACTCCAGGGGTTAAGTACAGCTACATTAGCAAGAAATATGCATATGCACTGTTTATTTGTCATGTGTGTCCCTTGTTAAAGGAGAATCTGTTCAGCCTACCATAGTTATTTCCCAGGCGTCTGGGGACTGCCGTATGTTCACAAGTGAAATGGATGGCTGGATCACCACAAGAACACGTATCAGCACACACTGATTTTATTGCAGTTTTAATGATTTAGTGTCAACCTTAATGATTAATGACCCGACTGTCCTCAATACTTCAACAGAATCTCTCAAGAACAGATCATTAAAGGGTGTATAGAGAGATAATTGGCTGAGAGTAAATTACTTGGTAGGTTGTGATACCGATCAACATGGCAGGTTTCCGAGATATTCTGGAGCCTTAACAATGGAGACTGGAAGGGTCTTTTAATTAGATGTGTGAGAATGAGCTCATTTGTATGAAAATGATTGTAAAGTTCTTCAAATAATGAGGTAAAACATGCAATACAATTAAATGCTTGTACATAGATATCCTTTACATGTGGTCAAATTACCACGTTTACTTACATTGTGTTCATATAACACTAACCAGTAAACACACATGCACACACACATGCCAGCACACAAACACAACAGTACACATACAAAAAAATCAGCCACGCATATACAAGGCACAACAGTATAAACACATGTATATACACACACGAGAACAACCAGTACACAAGAATAACAGCACACACACCAGCACAAACACAACAGTACACACATGCACATACATTACACACACCAATGCACAAACACAACAATACACACATACATTACACACACCAATGCACAAACACAACAGTACACACATGCACACAAAAGTACACATGCACACCAGTACAAAAATACAACAGTATATAAACACAGTAGTATAAGCACACACACCACTACACATACAACAGTACACACAAACAGTACCAGCTCTCCGGTACAAACACAACAGTACACACAAACCAGTTCACACCAGTACACAAACACAACAGTACACACAAACAACAATATGAACAGCAGTCACACACATAACAGTATACAAAGATACACATCAGCACATGCACTTTCACACCAGAACCTGCTCTCTCACACCAGCACCTGCACTCTCACACCAGCACCTGCACTCTCTGACACCAGCACCTGTACTCTCACACACCAGCACCTGCACTCTCACACCAGCACCTGCACTCTCTCACACCAGCACTTGCTCTCTCTCACACCAGCACCTGCACTCTCACACCAGCACTTGCTCTCTCTCACACCAGCACTTGCAGTCTCACACCAGCACCTGCACTCTCTCACACCAGCACTTGCAGTCTCACACCAGCACCTGCACTCTTTCACACCAGTACCTGAACTCACACAACAGTATGTGCGCGCACACACACACACTATAGTTCACACAAACACATGACAGCACACACATGCACCAGGCCCAGACCAGTACACACTCACACACAAACACTGTACACATGCACACACCATTAAAAACAGACATATACAAACACACACACACACACACACACATACCAGCTCACCCAGCTACATTCAACAGTACACACACATGCACACACACCAGTACACATGCACACAACAGTAAAAACATATACACACATGCACCAGTTCACACCAGAACACACACATATATGTTCATTCACATTCTGGATATCAGATGGCTGTATATAAAGTACAATGGTCACATGTTACTCGCCTCAAGTTTTTACCACAATCCAATCAGTGATATTGTAAAAACATTCCATCCAATCTGATTTACTAAGAACTGTCTGGAGAAAACCAGCTTAATCATAGGGAGAAATACATTTTCCCAACAGTGTAAATTGGAATCTTTTTCCCTTGAATGCTAGATCCAGTGCAAACACATTGAGAACAATCTCTAGCATTCTAATAGTTAAAAGGCACATTTAAATCTATGTAAATTTGTATTTGTCTCCTGTGGGACAGATGAGTTTTCACTGGAATTGCTCAGATATCCATTACTGGATTGTTGAAGTAAGCAACACATTGATCGATTGATTGATTGATTGATTCATTCATTCATGTGAGCTATATGCTTGGCCACACTGCTTTGGTTTTTGTTAGTCATTTGGCTTGTGGGCGGGGTACTACCAAGAGTTTTTAGGTTATTTCATAACCTTTTGACACCTCTTTGTGTAACTAAATAAATTATTTAGAAGAAGATCAAAGTATTTTGTTTACACAGACTAATGTATAAACACATATACTGAAGTTTAAACAGACATTAAAGAGGGACACCAGGGTGGGAAAGCAGGACAGAGGGATTTATGTCTCAAAGAGGGACTGTCCCTCCTAAAGAAGGAGACTTGAGAGGTACAGGGCTCTAATATATCTTAAAAAGTGACACTTGGGTGGTGTGGAGTCCTAAAATATCTTAAAGATGGACACTTAGGAGTTGTAGAACCCTAATATAGCCTAAAAAGGGACAATTGGGAGGTATAGATCCCTAATATCTCCTAAAGAGGGATACTTGGGAGGTATGGAACCCTAATAGCTCTTAAAGATGGACACTTGGGAGATGTGGAGCTCTAATATTGCCTAAAGTGGGACACTTGGCAGGTGTGGAACCCTAATATTTCCTAAATAGGGACAGCTGTGAGTTATGGATGCTTAATATTTCATAAAGAGAGAAACTTGGGTGGCATGGTCCAGTAATATCTCCTAAAGAGGGACATTTGGCAGGTATGCATATTTAAAATATCCTAAAGAGGGATACTTGGAAGGCATGGGACTCTAATATCTCCTGAAGATGGGCACTTGGAAGATATATGTTACCCACCCATACCTAGGAACTTTCAAAATGATCTGACCCTGATATCTTTTGATATATTAATCATTAAAGTTCCCCAGAAAGTAGATTTTAGATGATATATCTCTGAGTTCTCTTATCAGTCCTTAAAGGGATAGTAATGTCTGAAAAAAAGTATTAACTATATGGTAGATACAATTAAAAGAGAGTACTTGCACTTATCTGTATCTCTCAGACCGTTATGGTTTGAGAGATATAGGAAAATAAAGTTCTCTGGTCCCTCCCCTTTCTGCTTGACGAGCTGTAAAGCTGTCAGAAGCAGATTCTGGTCACTTGACCAGATGTGGCTCTTCAGCAGTGTCGATGTAACGATATCTAAAGACAAATACTTAATTTAGAATGGTCTACAAAGTGTGCCTGGTTTGCAAGCACACTTTGTAGACCGTTCCAATGAAGTATTTATTTCTAAATAGCGTGATTTCAGCTCTGCTGAAGAGCCTTTGTCTGGTCAAATGACAGGAATCTGCAGCCGTCAGCTAGATGGCAGACTTGAGTGAAACAGCCAGGAAAAGGTAACTTTAGCAAGTTATATCTCTCAAACCATAAAGATTTGAGAGATAAGACTTACATTGATGTTAATCTTTTTTAATGTCTACAATATTAAATCAACTTAAAATTAACCATTACTATCCCTTTAAGGAACCTTTAACATTTTGCAAATTAAAGTTATCACTCTTTAGGCCGCCATGCAAATAGGCACTGTAGGCCACCATACATATAGGCTCTGCTAAATCTTTCCTGAATTTTGCACTGAATGCAGGAAAATGCCTGCAAGCTGCATTTGGGCTGCAGATGAAAGGCTAAATTGCCCCTGTGAATATTAAAATCTGCATGGTGAAATTTGGTTCCTTAAGCCCATATGAAAAAACCAATCCACAGCAGTAGGATGCAGTATGCATAAGCAAAAAAAAAATGGTTGTTAAAATTCTGCCTTGACAATGCAATTATATATCTGTTTCCATTGCAGCCATTCAACTGATAGAATTCGGAACATCGAGGAACTTAGTCATCTAGTTAAAGGGGAACTACCAACCCACACAATGTTTACCTTTACTGAGTCCCCATCTGGAGACTAGCTGCTTAGTAGCACTAGTCGCCAGAATAATTACCTTATTTAATAGATTTCTCCCCTCTTCTATGGGTGACAGGCAGGACGGAGTGCGGACATCTTCCCACTGTGACGTCCACGCGCCTGTGCTGTCAGTCCCAGCCGGGTCTAGGAGGCGTTGCTAGGACCCATTTGGCTCTGGCTGAGACTGACAGCGCAGGCCATTGTGTGGGGTGGTAGTTCCCCTTTAAAGGGCTGCAATTCTGCATTAAAGGGATAGTAATACTTAAAATGTAAAAAAAAATATGTTGTAGTGTTTATCCCCCTGAGTAAAACAAGGGTACTTCCACTGCTGAAAGGTGTTTCATTCAAAAGTTATTAATTTTCAAAGATTAATTTTTTAGGTGCAATATCACAGTGGCCTGAAATTGTACAGTGGCGCTGTTGCTACACCATCCTATGGAGATTTATGGTCCCGGGACCAGAGCTATCCATAGGATCGTGTAGCAACAGCGCCGCTGTACATTTTCAGGCCACTGTGATATTGCACCTAAAAAATTTCAACTTTGAAAATTAATAACTTTTGAATGAAACACCTTTCAGCAGTGGGAGTAGTATTGTTTGACTCAGGGGGGATAAACCCTACAACATATTTTGTTTTACATTTTAAGTATTACTATCCTTTTAAACCATCTGCACCAGAGGGTATGGAAGTAAAACAAATTCTGCTAAGTCCAATTGGTTTAAATGGCTGTTAACCCTTTGAATGTCAGAGGGGTACGCAACGCATTTCTCTGCAAATGTGTTGCGTTCCGCTCTGGCACTCCAAGGGTTAACCCCTTGAGTGCAAGCGTTCAAAGGGTAAAAATCCCCCATTTAAATAATTGGTTCCAAAATTGCAGTTTTTTTTAACCTGTTTAATGTGAATTTTATAACGCTCATTTCAAGAAACAATAACCTAAATTGCCTAGAGCGTTCAAATCAGGTGTTATAATGATATTCAATTACGATTATTCTCAGGAATCCTCTGCGAATCAATGCAATATGTGTATATTGTTTTCTCTGCTTAAGTTTTTTTTTTTTTTCCTCCCAAAAAAAGCATTGAGAATTGAATGGCTCTAACGCCAGAACGGCTAAAACCGTCCATCGCATAAAAAAGAAGCTATTTTCACATACCATTTCCTTAATAGCCATAAATGAGGAAGCTGTTTCACAAGACGGGAACCCAATGAGCCGAACGGAGACTGTTTTTCTTCCTAATCCTAGGAAGACTGCAAGTGTATCACATCTCTCTGCCAACTATTTTCTTTAAATGTACAAAGGGTCTTTCTGGTGTATGCTTTTATATCTGTCTATATAAACACTGGACCGTATAATTACAATTTTGTATTTCAGTATCATTTACCATTGGGATGCAATTACCAGCAGTGGAATTTGTGTAACCTTTAATGCAACTTCCGTTGGTCCCGGTTCTTTTGCTGTCGGAAGAGCTGACGGCACAATAATTTTCCATATTTACACAAAGACATTCCCCCTCTGGTTCATTCGCAATTAACTTTTTTAATGCAGAAGGGACAATTAGCTTATCTGCATTCTTTTTCTATTTAAAGGGATAGTAATGACTTAAAGTGGATCTATCACATTTAGATATCTAATGCTCATTAAATAGAGCATTTAGCGAAAAAGTTTAACCCCTTAGGGACCCTTGACGTACCAGGACCGTCACGGTCCTTGAACTACTCAAGGACCGATGACGGTCATGGTACGTCACATAGTTTTTACTTACAGCGCTCTACCGGGAGTGCTGTAAGTAAAAATAGGGCATGAAATAGACCGCTCCAAGATCGGAGCGATCTCTTTCAAGCCCCATAGTGACGCGCCGATACACGTGACAGGTCACGTGTACCGGCGCGTCAAAGTGCCCCTATGCGGTCGTTATGGGACGGAAATGTCCCATAACCTCCGGTCCTTAAGGGGTTAATTTGTTAGTCATTTTTTTATGACAGCCTACTTCCTGCTTGCAGCACTGCCTCTGCTCCCATCCTCCAATGACAGAACTTTCTTTCTCTAAGCTGGAGCGATCTCATTGGCAGAGATCAATATCTAGCCAATGAGATCCCTCCAGCTTAGAGACAGACATCCTTCGTCATCGGAGGATGCTGGGTAATGGGACAGGAGCAGCCTCTGTGCAGCAAGCAGCTTGCCGCAGCAGCAAGCGGAAGTAGGCTGCTGGGCACCTTTTAAACTTGAATTTTTGCATAGATAACGTGTTTTTTTAAAAACTGACTAACATATTAAACTTTTACGCTAAATGCTCTGTCTAATGAACTTTAGACATCTGTATGTGATAGATCCACTTTAATTAAATTTTAGCTCTGAGTATTATTTACATTATTGTTTTAATGTTGCTCTGTATATAGTTACTTACAGATTTGTAGTTCAAACGCTACTTAAGAGGAAAGGATCCCCCTCCCACCCCTTCTATCCACCTCCCCTTAGATCTGTAATCCGGGCGTGGGATTGGATGGATGGATGCAGCAACGGACAGTCCATAGCTTACTGAAAATTGTCCCTCGCCACTCTCCATCCGGACCAGACTGAAAGGCTGAGTGACGCAGGGAAAGGGGCGGGAGGGGGATCATTGCAGCATGTTAAAAAAATGGAAATAATACTCCGAGCTAAAGTTTAATTGAGGTATTACTATCCCTTTAAAGCAGCTCCAATTAAGAGTGTTATTTCAATACTGTCAGAGTTGTAGTACAAGAGTAATTGAATGATAAAGTATCCCCCTCCAGACCCTTTTACTGATGGAACACTGCTCACCTCAGAGCAGCAGGGTGGTGTCCAAGTGGTTTTCAGAGAGGGACAATCTTAACAGAAGGGAAAAACCTGAAAACCTGTAAATGGTGGCAGGGCTTTCATTGTTCTCATAGGAAGAAGATTGTCCACTGCTGTAAGCTGTCTGGTCTTAAGACCAGATTCCACATCTGAGGGGAGGTGGCTTACACTAGGTAAAAGGGGCGTTCAGGAGATAATTCGATGAGTCTTGAATGGAGGCAGATATGACACTTGCTATCAAGACAACAGGTCACAAACTCAGCCCACTGCACATGGTAATCTTAACTGGGTTCATGCACTCTGTCTGCTTCAGTATGAAGAACTGACATGTCTGCCTCCGTGGACATGCCATTTAGGATTAATTGAAGATGACATCTCTTGAACAACCACACTGTAAGAACAAAACTCGCAGAGATCATTAAGATTTATTGGCCATAGTAAGGTTAGTGGGGAATTGTTACTAGAAGGTTTTGCTTCTCCTTTAAGGGCCAAATAACATAAAAAAAACCGTACATCCCTTAGTGTACAAATCTGCAGTGAACAAGAGCTGAAGCTGCCTGGAGAGCAGATGTGCAGTGCTGAAAGGGCAGGTATGACACTCTAGTTGACCTGTGGCAGGGGCATCCAATCATGGACTACATAATCAGGAAGCCATAAGTGTGAGGACGGCACTGATATGTAATAGACATATATTCTTGAACTGTACAGTACTGATAGGCGGGGGGTTAGGTCTTACCGGCCTGTTAGTTCATTAGTTAATTAGGTAGAAAATTAGTCTTTTAAAAATCTCACGAGGGCCACTAACAGGGTCAGGCGGGCCACACATTAGATGCCCATGCCCTTGGGCAATTATCATGTGTTGCTAAGTCTTCTTCTATCAATGCAGACTGTACAGCCCAAGACAAGGTCCTGTTAGCCATCCTTGGGTGGCTGGCAGCTGGATGGAACACAACCCGGAAGTATGTGGCTATCAGCCAAAAATGATTTGGGTTGTGCATGCAGCTTCCATAGACACCCTGTGTCATGAAGGAGGACAAGGGTAAAGTCAATGACTTACACACACCACAACCATTTTTTGGGTACGAACAGACCGGTTTATTTTCTCAAAATTACCAACATATTACATTTAACACATATATATATATAAATATTTTCCCCTTGATTACATAACCCATGTCTACATCCGTGCTGAACAAAAACACACTTATCCCCAAATATTGATAACTCCCCTTGCATGGCCAAATAGTCCAGGCTCATGCTTAGCACTTATATTAACCAAACTCTCTACCAACTGATTTAACCAATTACCCCAATGAGGCCAGCCCAAACTAGCATGAACGGGTAACTTCACCTCCTGCGACAAAGTATGACAAAGGGCATACCTCCCTAGGGATTCTCTCCCTAATGAACCATCATCATTTAATTCCCATTTAACAGTTAAGTCTCCAAACAACAGGCAAGGATCACACCTCCTTACCTCCTAGGGAGGGTGGGTGGGAGCTAGCTTCCCTAGTCTCCTTCCTGTGCAAAAGGACCCCACTTCCTGTCTCACACCTCTTTATCCTTACACTAAGCCCACCCTACCTACCTCATTTCCCAACCCTCCCCTTCTTCATATCTCCCCTCCTCTATGTGATCCGGGGGGCTACTTTCTTTCAAACCTGATACAGATGGTCTATGCAAGTGATTCTCAACCAGGGTACAGTGGCAGCTTATTGTGCCATGGACATCCATTTAGGATGCCCCTCGTTTTCTCTAACGGCATTCACAAAAATTGGAATGGTGAGTTTCAAATTTATATTTATGGATATTTTTAAATGCACGTGTTTGTTTGTTTGATTGTGTCACCTAAGAATGACTTTATGTTTTAACCTTCATAACACCCTTGACAAATTACACAAAATGTTAGGAGTGCCCTCCGAAAATGTAGATTGAGTGTTAGGGGTGCTCAGAACAAATAAAGATTGAGAACCACTGGTCTATGGGGATGAGTCATGCAGGGTATTGAGACTGAATGATGAGACTTCATTCTTACAGTTAAGTCTCTTCTCTCGGAACCAAGGATGGACTCACAGAGGGCATGTTCAGACCCTGTTCTCCTCCCTCATTGGTCCTTCAGAGCTCATAATGCAGGTCATGCTTCATCAGCAGCACTCCACAATATAGTTTTCCTCTATTATTGCTCATGTTAGAACCTATGCTGTCTATCTCTACTTTATTTTTGTATAATTTCAAATATTATTCTGATCAGTAGCAAAAAATGTGTATCTGTAAGAGCAGAGCAGTAAACCTTGTTAATCCCAGGATCACTGCTGGATGTATCTGTGTATGCCGGAAAAATAAATTATACACATTTGAGGTTTAGGATTTACAAATCCGAGCGAATGATTCTCTATTCCTCAGTAAGCCTGGTAATTGGAGGTAGTTCCTATATTATACATGCAGACAAATCTCTATACATGCCGTATCCTTATCATTATTTTTATAAAATCAGTATAGGAACAATTACTTTACAATGTGCTGCACACCTCTTTGGCTCTCGCAGAGTTAAAGGGATAGAAATGTTTTAAAATAAAAGCAGCTCCAATTAATCTTCATAGTATTTGGGCCATGGAGAGTGTTATTTCAATACTGTCAGAGTTGTAGTTCAAGAGTAATTGAATGATAAAGTATCCCTTTTACTGATGTAACACTGCTCACCTCAGACCAGAAAGGTGGTGTACAGGTAGATTGCAGACAAAGATTTCCTGATCAAAGTTGCTCTTGAGTCACTAGCTACTTTTACTGACTGCCGGTAGAGGGCGCACACACTCATTTAAAGGAAAATTAAATAACTGATTGAAGGTAAGTAGACATTAAAGAAAAAAAAAAACAGCAGGGTAAATAATTGAATATGGAGTGAAAAGTAAAAGCGGAACTTTCAGATAATAGCCAGTCGCCATGCATTCATTAAATACATGGCGACTAGCTTGAAAATAAATGTCTTACTGTAAAAAAATACGTGTGTCTAAAGGAATCCGTCCCATTTCGGGACTGACGGGAAGGTTAGTGTGATCTGTGAGCCTGCACGTCAGTCCCTTCCTGTGACCATATGGTGCAAAGCAGTCTACTCTATGGAGACCGGGACTGAAGACGCATGCGCACAGACAAGATGTCTGCGCTCTAGCCTCAGTTCCGGTCTCCAAATGGGACGGATTCCTTTAGACACATCTATTTTTTTACGGTAAGACATCTATTTTCAAGCTAGTCGCCATGCATTTAATGAATGCGTGGCGACTTGCTATTATCTGAAAGTTTCGCTTTAAAATAAAACATTACTAGTACCTATAAATACAACACTGTAAAACGGAATAGAAAAGTATAGCCTAATGTAAGGTTTTAAAGTTTTTGAAGTCATATTACATTAAATGTCTTCCGAAGCACATCAGCTGCTTGGTGAAAGTCAGATAGGTCAGTAATTCTGTGCAATTTGAAGACGTATATCAGAACAGATCAGGGAAGGGAGGCATCCTGGGTAACAAACACCACTAAAAGGATTCTTACTACAAGGAACTGAGAAGTCTGTGGCTGTGTGTTAACCTGGATTTATTCCAGTATGAGCTAATGACATGTTTATTAATTCATTAAGGGGTTAAAGAAAAGGAAAGCCAGCAGCTGGCTTTCCTTTTCTTTAACCCCTTAAGGACCGGGAAAATCTGAGGTGGATTTCACTTAAAGTAGTAAGTAATGTCAGAAAAAAAGTATTACCTATATGGTATATACAATTAAAAGAGAGTACTTGCACTTATTCGTATCTCTCAAACCGTTATGGTTTGAGAGATATAGGAAAATAAAGTTCTCTGGTCCCTCCCCTTTCTGCTTGATGAGCTGTGAAGCTGTCAGAAGCAGATTCTGGTCATTTCTGGTCATTTGACCAGATGTGGCTCTTCAGCAGCGCCGATATAACGATATCTAAAGATAAATACTTAATTTGGAACAGTCTACAAAGTGTGCCTGGCTTGCAAGCACACTTTGTAGACCATTCCAATTAAGTATTTATTTCTAAATAGAGTGATTTCAGCTCTGCTGAAGAGCCTCTGTCTGGTCAAATGACCGGAATCTGCAGCTGTCAGCTAGATGGCAGACTTGAGTAAAACAGCCAGGAAAAGGTAACTTTAGCAAGTTATATCTCTCAATCCATAAAGATCTGAGAGTTAAGACTTACATTGATGTTAATCTTTCTTCAATGTCTACAATATTAAATCAACTTAAAATTAACCATTACTATCCCTTTAAGGACCGGAGCAATTCTGACCTTTTTGACTATGTCTTTGTTCAACAGTGTTTTCCCTCTAAGTCTTTTATTCCACCCCCATAAATTATATACTGTTTTTTTAAGCACAAATAGGGCTTTCATTTGATACCCTACTTATATGGATAACCCACCATTCACTTTATTAAAATTAAAAAAAAGGTAAAAAAAAAGGTAAAAAACCCCCACCATTTTATTTTTTCTCTTGGGATCAATTGGGCACAAAGGGTTACATTTTTATGGCGACTGCATGAAAGGTATGACCGGTCAATCATACCTACAAAATATGCAGTTTAAAGTGGCCACTGTCCCCCCCTTGGGTAAAAATCCCCATGTCCCTTTTTCCCACCCTATTTTGACACTTTTTTATCCCTGACATTTGGAGGTGTGTATAAGTGTATTACATAGATCCACAACAATCACACTTCCAAAATTGTTTAATTAGAATATTTTTTTTTAAATAAAATATTTTTGAAAAAAAAAAAAAAAAAGTGTGTTGTGTTATAAAAAAAAAAAAAAAGTATCATTGCAGGTCAGAAATTGACCTGCATTTAGCAAGCCTCTGGCACCAGCAGTGAAGGGGTTAATACCCCTAGCTGCTGTATTTTTTTTACCACTAGGTGTCTCCCGTCTACTTCTGTCTCCCTTACTTTGAGACAGAGACAGAGACAGACAGCAACGGAGACAGAGGCAGACGTGACAGGCAAAGACAGCATGCTTTGCATGCTGCCTCTGTCTGTCACTATGCCGGTACATGTGATCGCTGCTACGTCGATCACATGAACCAGCACAAGCAAGAAGGGCTGAGACTGACTCCCCAGTCTCGGAGAGCTCAGTCTCAGCCTGGCATTAATGATAGCAGCGTGCACGGAGGCATGCTGCTATCATTTAAGCCATGACGGTCCTGGCACGTCATTGGCCCTTAAAACAAATCCAGTCATGATGCGCCAGGACCGTCAAAGGTCCTTAAGGGGTTAATTCTCTGTATTTACCTCTGATTGGCTGTTTAACCTCTTGTATGCTAGACATGTCTACAATGCATTTCTCCTCAAGTACGAGAGAGGTAGCCACTAAAACCCAAGACAAACTCATTGTTAAAATCTGTTCTGCTGTGAGGTCGAGCTTCGGCTTACAATGGAAGAGTCCCGACCTATCCTGGCCCGTCATTCTGGATAAAATTAACTTTATCTGTAGACATGAATATTTGAGCTCAATAGAGTTAGCTAATTATAATCTCATCCTCTCCATCTGAGGGCCGTGGCTGAACAGTAAATTCTGCCTAAGCAGCTCCTTTCTTAGTAGGGTGTGATGCCTTCCTCTCTCCTGGGATATTCAAATATTTCAGTTACCTAAATTAAAGGGATAGTAATACTTCATTTTATCTTTATTTTATTTTGTAGGCATTAAAAAACATGAAGAACGATATAAGTCTTATCTCTCGAACCTTTATGGTTTGAGAGATATTCACAAGCAAAGTTTCCCCTCCCGCCCCTTTTACCTAGTGTAAGCCATCTCTTCTCAGATGTGGAATGCAGTCCATAGACCAGACAGATAACAGCAGGGGACAATCTTCTTCCTATGAGAACAATGAAAGCCCTGCCCCCCTTGACAAGTTTTTCAGGTTTTTCCCTTATCTTAATTGAAGATTGTCCCTCTCTGCAGTCTACCTGGGCACCTCCCTTCTGACCTGGCTGAGCAGTGTTACATCAGTAAAAGGGGTGGGAGGGGGATACTTTGTCATTGAATTACTCTTGAACTACAACTCTGACAGAATTGAAATAACACTCTCCAAAGTCCAAATACTATGATGATTAATTAGAGCTGCTTTTATTATGAAACATTACTATCCCTTTAATCTAATTTTCTGTTTACCTCATTTACTATTCATTTTTATTGCAATTCTTTATTTTTTTACCTTCTTATTGTAAAACTTAATAAACTTCTAGTTTAAAAAAAAAAGTACCAGAGGGATAAGCAATGTGATACACTTATATACACACACCACATAATTTGATCTTCAAAAAAAGAGGTACACTGGGGTGAGGAAGAGGGACACAGGGATTTAGGTCTCATAGAGGGACTGTCCCTCCTAAGGAGGGGCACTTGGGGGGTATGGAACCCTAATATCTCCTAAAGAGGAACACTTGGGAGATATGGAACTATAATATATCCTAAACAGGAACACTTAGGAGGTATGGGCCCCTAATATCTCCTAAAGAGGAACAACTGGGAGGTACAGACCCCTAATATCTCTTAAAAATGGACACTTTGAAGGTATGTAGATCTAATATCTCCTAAAGAGGGAAACTTGGGAGGTATAGATCCCTAATATCTCCTAAAGAGGGACACATGGGAGGTATGGATCCCTAATATCTCATGAAGAGGGACACTTTGGAGGTATGGACCCCTAATATTGCCTAAAGAGGGACACTTGGGAGGTATGCATCCCTAATATCTCCTAAAGAGGGACAATTGGGAGGTATGGACCCCTAATATCTCCTAAAGAGGGATACTTGGGAGGGATGAACCCCTAATATATCCTAAAGAGGTACACCTGGGAGGTATGAACCCCTAATATATCCTAAATAGGGACACTTGGGAGGTATGGACCCCTAATATCTCCTAAAGAGGGACACATGGGAGGTATGGACCCCTAATATCTGCTAAAGAGGGACACTTGGGAGGTATGGATTCCTAATATCTTAAAAATAGGAGAGGTAGAAATGCAATTACTGTTCCAGCATGCAACTTTAAATACCCAGATCTGACTCCCTCTGCTCCCTTCTGCCACTGCTTAACCTTTTAAGAACCAGAGGGGTGTACAAAGAATTGCTTTGCAATGCTTTGTGCAACCCTCTGAGCGATAAAGGGTGGAATGATAGGATGAAGTAAAATAGTTGCATGGTGGAAACACCTCGTTCACCATTGGGAAGATATTCTTCTACGTCTCTCAGACACTCACACCTATACAGTGTAAACTGTCTGCGATCACTTTTGATGACAACTACTAGATGATCTCTCCCTGTATACATGCCCCATTGTCACCTATAAATGTATTTGGCAAGATCTAGTCATGTGTGTTTTTTATGTAAGTATACATACCTCCAAATATTTCAAAAGGCCAAATAGGGACATTTTTGTTTTAGGTGATGTTGCTGGGGGTATGGCTAGTGGGAGAGGCATTGCCGAGAATTTTTAGGGTATTTTGTGACCTGCTGATATCTCTTAGTGTAAGCGCACAAATAATTTGAGCAAGACTAAAGTATTGTATTTACAGAGAAGAAGTCATAGATGCTTAACTCAGCTCATGAGCTTGCAAGGGTACGCAAAACAGCTCACTGGGACTGTGTCCTCGCAGATATAAGACAAATATAGCGGCTCAAGCTCCTTTAGACGCACATCTTATCTTCCACCATAACTCCAAGTACAAAGACAATGAAGCAATCCTCTTTCCTTCTTCTTACTGATAAAGCAAATATATATATGCAACGTGTGTACAACCTAGGGTTTCTCCATTGACCCTTTAAACATCAATACGAAATGCATGATCATGATCAGTGTTAAGATCCATCATACACTCTGCTTACAATTTGACAAATGGTGATGGATCTTAACACCGATCATGATTAAGTGTAGAATGGCACGAAACATGTCGATCTAAACATTCAGGCATCAAATCAAGAGGTACCCACTGGCTATTCTCCGGTTGTTCGTTTATGAATGAAAGGTATACTTGATTGTTATTATTTTTTGTATAAATAAAGGTTATTATTCATGTTATTCTCTGCAAGGCATTGCAATTACTTAAAAGTGTTAGTGCACCTATCTTTCTTGCATTTCGTACTGTGTCCTCACGCCCATGCTGCAATCTTTTTTAGCTCACAAATGCCATACCCACAGAAGAAATATTCTGAAGCACATCATACAGGTCCTGCCAATATGACAGTCCAGCCACAAAATGCCAGACAACTCTTTTCTGAACAAGGGAAACAGCTAACCCCAGACATATGTGTTGGCCTTGTTGTGCCTCATCGTTGAGGCACAGCTGATCCCTCTAGGCACTTGTGAGCAAGGGGTCCACTTCTGGATTCCCCCATTACCCTTAGGGTGACCAACCCTAAGAGCAATTTGCATATACAGAGAAGATGTCAGAGATGCTCAACTCGGCTCATGAGCTTGCAAGGGTATGCAAAAAAGAGGGATCAGCTGCACCTTACCGACGAGGCCCAACAAGGCCAAAACGTACATCTGGGGTTAGCTGTTTCCCTTGTTCAGAAAAGAGTTGTCTGGCATTTCGTGACTGCACTGTCATTTTGGCAGGACCTGTATGATATGCTTCAGAATATTACTTCTCTGTGTATGGCATTTGTGAGCTAAAAGACATTGCACCCTGGGCACGAGGACGCAGTCCCAGTGAGCTTATGCATACCCTTGCAAGCTTATGAGCCTAGCTGAGCAGCTCTGACTTCTATCTAAAGTATTGTATTCACACCAACTAATTTATTAACATATATACTAAAGTTTAAATAAATATTAACCCTTTGAGTGCCAGAGGGGTACGCAACGCACTCAAAAGGTTAATGTGAGTTTTATTGCTGCTTAGCACTGTGATCTCCTAAAAAGAGCGACCACAGGGTGAGAAAGAGGGACAGAAGCATTTGGGTCTCAAAGCAGGACTGTCCCAACTAAAGAGGGACACTTGGGAGCCCCCTGCAGATTTCATCAAAGTAGTTACCTGAGTATCCATATCAAAAAGCATCCAACACAGTTCAACGCTTACCAGTGTATCTGGTTTATGATGATGAAGGGCACTCTCAGGATTTGATAAGTGATGGAAAAGAAAACAATTATTTAGTAGTGCGGAGATCAACATTTTGGCTCAAGGCACTAATAAATAATCCTTTATTTTATCACTTATCAAGTCCTGAGAGTGCCTTTAATCGCATACACCAGATTTACAGACAAGTTCCACACACTGCGAAGGGTGGGTTAGACAAATTGTCCATAGCAGTGCATGGCAGCTGAAGTCTTAACCCATGTGACTGAACACCAAGACTTAAAGGGATAATAACACTTAATATATAGTAAAAATTATATTGTAAGGTCTACCCTCCTGAGTACAACAAGGGTACCCCCACTGCTGACAGGTGTTTTATTTAAACGTTATAGAAGCTCAAACTTGAATTTTTTAGGAAATGTTACAGTGGTGCTGTTGCTACATCATCCTATGGAAAGTTCTGGGCAATTGACCAATAAATCTCCATAAGATGATGCAGAAACAGCGCCACTGTAACATTTCAGGACATTGAGATATTGCACCTAACAATATTCAAGATTCAGCTGCAACAACTTTTCAATAAAACCCCCTCTCAGCAGTGGGAGTATCCTTGTTGTACTCACGAGGATAAACCTTACCATATACATTTTACTATATATTAAATGTTACTATCCCTTTAACCCTTTGAGTGTGAGAGAGGTATCCAGCACACTCAGAGGGTTAATTACTTGAGTGGAGAGAGAAGCTGATACTCATTCAGCTATACTAGTGATTCACTGGGGTTCGCAAGGCAGCTTCAGATTTCTTGACAGATTCCTTCCATAGAATCAGACCTCTTGATTTTTTAGATCTATTTAATAAAAGTCATAACAGCACCACAAAAATTGCTGTTGCACTTTATTATCCTACTAGTTGAAGAGCCTGTTACACGGGCCACAGTGCCACTGCCAGCCGGTCGCGGGGCAGTCATGCGCAGTAGAGACAGCCTACGCCGTGGCTGATACAGTGCCAGCCGGTCGCGGTGCAGTCATGCTCAGTAGAGACGGCCTACGCCGTGGCTGATACAGTGCCAGCCGGTCGCGGGGCAGTCATGCGCAGTAGAGACAGCCTACGCCGTGGCTGATACAGTGCCAGCCGGTCGCGGTGCAGTCATGCTCAGTAGAGACTGCCCGCGCTGTGGCTGATACAGAGCGTGACGCTCCTTCGAGCGCCCGCTGTGTATCAGCCTCGTCACTGGCAGTCTCTACTGCGCATCACTGTGTCGTTACACACGTTTTAGCAAATTATTATATAGGATTAGTGCCATTGCTTATAACCTCACATCTATATTTACTTTGCGCAGAGATTTAAATGTAAAGGTGTAGCAGGTGGTCTCTGTGCACAAAGTAATCATCATCATCATCATCATCAGATCTAAATAGTGGCATCTTCCTGCTCCTACAAAAGAACATCTCATTGTTTTACCTGCTCCCAAATGAAACAACAGCATGGTCGACTTAAAGTGACGAAATCAGACACTTTTCAGGTCTGCTGATTACTTGACGCAGGGGAATGCATTATTACTATTATGAAACCTTATTTATATAGCGCTAACTTATTCCGCAGCTCTGTACAATAGGGAATAAACATACACATACATTAACCCCTTAACGACCGGCCGCGCACGCACCTTGCAGTCCGTTAAGGACCATGGAACATTTTTTTTTTTATCGCGGCTGGGTTCCGGACCCCCTGAATGGCGTGCAGCCGCGAGAGGAGCCCGGAATTCCATGACAGTCCAGTTCCGTCATGGGTCCTTAAGGGTATAACAACCCATGACGGAACAGGACCATCATGGGTCCTTAAGGGGTTAAAAAGTGCAAATGGAACATGGAAAACTGGATGATCAGAGGGCCCTGACCCTGCTCATGAGCGATTATAAGCTAGAGCTTTCTTTGTATATATACAAATCGAGGGTGAGGGTTAAAAGCAATGGCGCGCATCAGCAAATTTTGTGGATCTGTTATAACACTGGCTTACCAAACAGACTGGTTAATCTCATGAGCACCCTCTACAAGCTGAAATGCTGTAATGTTATGTATAGACAATGCGTTGTGTACCCCACTGGAACCCAAGGGTTAACAATGTTCTATAACTGTCTATCATTATTTCCACAAAAGATTAGAAAAGATCTGTGAGTGTCTCTGTCTCTATTGTCTTTATATTTAAAGGGATAGTAATACTTTATTATTACTATCCCCCATATTGTAGATATTTGTAAAATAATGTAATAGCCCCCAGGTTCATCTCTCAAATCTTTATGGTATGAGAGATAACCGAAGGCAAAGTTCCCCCTCCCTCCCCCTTCCCTGAAGTCAGCATTGTACTGACTGCAGGGGAAATCTGTCGTACGACAGGCTTGCGGCTCTGCAGCTGAGCCGAGATCCCGTTAGTGACAAAGAATTATTATTTCACTGAAACGGTCTTCTACATGTGCTTGGTTTGTGATTGGTTTGCAAGCACACGTAGAAGACCTTTTCAGTGAAATAATTCTTTGTCACTAACGCGATTGCGCCTCTGCTGCAGAGCCGCCTGGTGAAAGTCAGACTGGATATCCCTACAGTCAGTACAACGCTAACTTCAGGGAAGGGGGAGGGAGGGGGAACTTTGCCTTCGGTTATCTCTCAAACCATAAAGGTCTGAGAGATGAACCTGGGGGCTATTAACTTATTTGCCAAATATCTACAATATGGGGGATAGTAATAATAAAGTATAACTATCACTTTAAGCAACCAATGCATAAGAAAAAAACATCCTACCTCAGATATGTACAGATATATATAGATTGAGGAAGGATGGCAGTCACAAAAACTGCTTAAAAATAATAAATGTATATATATATATATATATATATAATTATTATTATTATTTTAATAATAAGGGAATACTGCTGCTTTAAAAACAATCTGCATCAAGCACGGATTGTCCGTGCATGAGGAGCCAACGCTCTCCTTTTAATCTTCATTTGAAAAATACAAGGGTGACAGATATGCTTATTGAACCAATATATTAAGCAGTCACTGGTGATAAAACTGAGCCAGTAGGTAGACAGATTTTACAGCGTACTTTATCACATACATTTTCTTATATTCAGGCCACGCACTGGATCAGACAGCCCAGTGCCATATTTTTTCATGTTCTAATTATCTACTTTTACAATGGACTATGTATTTTACACACTGTATGTATAAGTTTTGGTACTGTGAAAGCAGGGATAGTGTTACATTGTATCATTATCCTTGCCCTCACAGACCCTGATAGGAAGCTCTCTAGAGCTTCTGGAGGCTCCCTGCCAGAGGCACAAAAGTCTAAAAAAAAATAGGTGAAGATGGAAAAATGATAAATAAAATGTACAAGTAATTTGAATGTATATACGTAATGAATACGGTATGTCAAAAAGCAAGTTCACTGTCACTTTAAATTGTTCAGCAGAAGGATTTGATAGAGCAGTCAGAAATATTGATTCACTTTTTTGGGTTTTTTAGTTTGTTTTTTCAATTTTTTTTTCACTTTTTTGTTGTTGAATTTGGACCTTGCTGTAACCTATTATTGAAGTAGAATATTTTATTACCATACCTGGGAATTTCTTCTCCTTGTGTCCCTAGAGAGGGCTCATTTGCTGCCGACCGGGAGAATGGCAATGACGCGAATTGAGTCATAAAGCGGCGAGGCTTAATTGGGTGGGCAGGGCTTACTTGTCTATGGTCATAAAGTGGGTGGGAAGCAGGAGAAGCGGGCATGAAGTGGGTGGAACAGGACTGGAAGGAGCGGAAGTGGGAGGAATAGGGTGGGAAGGAGAAGTAGAAGTGGGGGGATTGGAACAGGGTTGGAAGGAACAGAAGTGGGAAGAATAGGGTGGGAAGGAGGAGAAGTGGGCAGGAAGTGGGTGGAACATGGTGGGAAGGAGAAGTAGAAGTGGGGGGTGGAACAGGGTGGGAAGATGGAGAAGTGGCTGGGAAGTAGGTGGAACAGGGTGGTAAGGAGGAGACATGGGTGGGAAGTGGGTGGAACAGGTTGGGGAGGAGGAGAAGTGGCTGGGATGTAGGTGGAACAGGGTGGCAATGAGGAGAAGTGGCTGGGAAGTAGGTGGAACAGGGTGGCAAGGAGGAAAAGTGGCTAGGAAGTAGGTGGAACAGGGTGGTAAGGAGGAGGCATGGGAGGGAAGTGGGTGGAACAGGGTGGGAAGGAGGACACATGTGTGGGAAGTGGGAGGAACAGGGTGGGAAGGAGGACACGTGTGTGGAAAGAGGGAGGAACAGGGTGGGAAGGAGGACACGTGTGGAAAGAGGGAGGAACAGGGTGGTAAAGAGGAGAAGTGGGTGGGAAGTGGGTGGAACAGGTTGGGGAGGAGAAGTAGTTGGGAAGTAGGTGGAACAGGGTGGTAAGGAGGAGACATGGGTGCGAAGTGTAAGGAACAGGCTGGGGAGGAGAAGTGGCTGGGAAGCAAGTGGAACAGGGTGTGAATGAGGAGAAGTGGGTGGAAAGTGGGTGGAACAGGGTGGGAAGGAGAAGTGTGCGGAACAGGGTGTGAAGGAGGAGAAGTGGGTGGAACAGGGGGAGAAGGATGAGAAGTGGGTGGGAAGTAGGTGGAACAGGGTGGTAAGGAGGAGAGGAGGGTGGGAAGTGGGAGGAACAGGGGGAGATGGAGGAGAAGTGGATGGGTTATCATACGTAATTGTGGGCTCACGCCTTTGACATAATGCGGTGATACAGTTTTTCAACCATGTTTTAGCCCTCTGAGTGCCAGAGGGGAATTCAAAGAATTGCAAAGCAATGCGTTGGATTACCCTCTGGCACTAAGGGTTAATTCCTTGGCTGATGAAGTGACCCAGCTAAATCTGTGCTCTGATCCCAAACAGGAACCCTGGAGTTGACTCCCATGTCACCCTTATTAGGTAACCAGTTACATTGTTGATGAAGAAGAAAAAGACAAGCATCCATCAAGCTCAAAAAATACATATCATCTTTATTAATCCAGAACAAGAAAAAACTATCAAAGTAATTTCCAATTAAATCCCAGGAGGGTAAAAATAAAATCCTTTCCGACTCTAAAACATAATCAGATAACTCCCTGGTTTAATATCCTATCTGCAATATCTGCAATATAACCAACTGTCGTAACTCTCTAAATTGTTATCAACTGAAAAGGTATCCAGCACATTTTTGGAATATCTACAGTCTCTGCAAATACAGACTCCAGAGGCAAAGACCTCCACTGCCTTACTGCCCTTACTATACAGATAAGTCCTGCCTTTGATCTAGTCTTCTTTCCCCCAGTCTTAATGAATAAGACCTTGTTTCCTGCTCAGCATTTGGAGTAAAGAAGAGGTCCTCCAAAGAGTGCTTTGTGTTGGGCTTGAATATACTTATATATAGTAGTCATGTTCCCCCTTAGACACCTCTACTCTAATGTGAACAAAACCACTTTGGCTATTCACTACTTATAACTAAAATATTCCAGTACCACTGTCAGTTTTGTTGAAGGTCTCTGTCATACCTTGGAACCCTTCCGGATCTGCTCCAGAGACTTCGGTTTTCAAACTGAATTACCATGTCTCCGGGGACAGAGGTTCATTCTCTGGTGGTAGTGAGTTTCTTCTCCTTCCCTCCCTGTTCCTCCCACTTCCTGCCCATTTCTCCTCCTTTCCACCATGCTCCTCCCACTTCCCACCCACTTCTCCTCCTTCCCACCCCGTTCCTCCCACTTCCTGCCCACTATCTCATCATTCCCACACTGCTCCTCCCACTTCTCCTCCTTCCCACCCTATTCCTCCCACTTCCTGCCCCCTTCTCTTCCTTTCCACCTTGTTCCTCCCACTTCCCACTCACTTCTCCTCCTTTCCACCCTGTTCCTCTCACTTCCCACCCACTTCTCATCATTCCCACCCTATTCCTCCAACTTCCCTCCCACTTCTCCTCCTTCCCACCCTGTTCCTCCCACTTTCCCTCTTTCCCTCCCTGTTCCTCCCACTTCCCACCTACTTCTCATCCTTCCCACTCTGTTCCTCCCCCTTCTCCTCCTTTCCACCCTGTTCCTCCCACTTCCTGCCCACTATCTCATAATTCCCACCCTATTCCTCCCACTTCCCTCCCACTTCTCCTCCTTCCCACTCTGTTCGTCCCACTTCTCCTCCTTTCCACCCTATTCCTCCCACTTCTCCTCCTTCCCACCCTGCTCCTCCCATTTTCCCTCCTTTCCTCCCTGTTCCTCTCACTTCCCACCCACTTCTCCTCCTTCCCACCCTGTTCCTCCCACTGCAATGCACTGCGTACCCCTTTGGCACTCAAGGGGTTACCTCTTGAGGCTGAGAACCAGAGGAATACACCACACACTGAGAACAAATGTGTTACAAACCCCTCTGGTCCTCAAGGGGTTAATCAAAATGATTGCGTTGTTCACTGAGAAAAAGGTATGTAGCTATGAAGGCCCCTTTTAATTTAAAGGGACAGCAACCCTTTATTGTGAATTAAAGCAGAACTGTCACTGACATTAATGTGCCGCCCAAATAAATAATTATTTCTCTTTGTACTCTGGAGCGCTGTCATTGGTTAGAGAGCTCTGCACCTTACAAGGAGAAATCCTCCGTCATTGGAGGAGGTTGGATAGAGACGCTATGTCGGGAAGGGAGCTGAGGAAGATTGACATACCATGAATTTTATAAAAAAAAATAAAAAGACGTATGCAAGCTAATTGCTATATTTAGTTCTTTATTAGCCAAACTTGTATAGGGGTGATAGTTCCCCTTTATCAGTTTATTTAGTCTCTACATTGGTGTTATCTCTACCAATAAGGTATCAGTAGAAGCCTTGTTTGTCCTGTGTATACTGAAACAGTCAAATATGTAGGTTGTCCAGTGTTAATAGTTGCCCAAGGTCACTGGGTCAGTGCAAGTAGTGATAGCACACATAAAATGTACATTGCCAAGGAACCTTAAGGGTTAATATTTCAAAAATCTTAGGGCAAGCTCGCTTTTTACAATGCGTTGCGTACCACTCTGGCACTCCATGTGTTAAAAGTTCCCAGGTGTGTTTATGAAGGCCAGTTTTTAAATCAGTTTAGTTACCTTTCTCGGCTTTTAGTTAACCCCTTTTGAAGACCTTTGTAGCAATACGGGGGTTAATATGGGCCTGTATATTATGGGCTAAGGGTATTTATTTTGACCGGTTGCAGTAGACAGAGATGGGATGGAGTCATTCATATGCAAATTGGGGTGTGGACATACGTGGGGTTTAGTGCTCCTAGGGTGCTCTTGTTAGGCTGACCATACCTCACCTTAATAAAGGGACACATAGGAAATAGACATATTTCAGGAGTGCACCAATATCAAAGCAACCCTGTAGTAAGCATTTTTCATGTGTGTCCCTTTTTAAAGGTGAGGTATGGTCAGCCCAGCTCTTGTCTATGTGCTACTGTGATGTAAAACCAGCCTTTGAAACATTCTAATCACAATCCGCACTTTTCTATTCACAATAACAGCTTTTTCCAATCACTTGGAGGTGTTGATAGAAATAACCTTATTAACACAAACACCTGACTATCATTCTATCTCTTCCTATTGCTTTTATTTGTCTTGTTCATTTCAAATCAAATCGATTTCTACTAAATCCCTTGAACTTTGCGAAGTGTATAGTGATTTCGAGCTGCATACAGAACGGTGTCTCTTAAGGGTTATTCCATTGACAGTTTCCAATCTATGTTCCTTCGGATATTCATTTCCAGACACTGTCTACAGGTGCTCTACATTGCATACATCTTATGCAAGGAAGTTTAAATTCCCAGTCCCAACTGTTCCATTAAATACACACTTTTATACAAGAAGCTTTGTATGTCAATCTATTCAGTATTTCTGTGTTTTTTATTTTCTCGTTTAAGAACATTATTTGAGTTTTAACACCTTGGATGATAGATAGGGGATGGACGAAGGTTTTCGTCTAAAAAGAGAAACATGAAAAAAATGCTAATTTCCACCTTTCTTTTTATTCTTTGCCTTGAAATCCGAGATAACAATGTAATTCCAAGTGACATTTCCCCCATGTATTCACTCTGCGCTAATTTACAGTATAAAAGGGGTCAGTTTAATGCATGTTGCCAGTCTGTGTGTGGGAGAATGAGAGAGAGTTGCTGGAATTTTGATGCTAGCTAGTGTAGAGGCAGGCAGGCAGAATGAGGGAGATGAAATTGCTTGATAGGAGTACTGGTGGTAGCCAGTTATACTCTGGAAGGGTGGGGTGCCAGGAGTGTGGGTGAGAAGGAAGAAACAGGACCAGATTTACAGCTCAGGTCCCACTAGGCAAGGCATTCTAGGTGCCCTTAACTCTGCCCTTGGCCGCACTCCCACTCCTCACATAACACTGACCGAGTCCCATCCACTGGTCCTGGCACAGAAAATCCCATTGGCCAATAATTAGCAAGGACAGAAAAAGTTTTAATTCCTTGATGTCTAACAAGATCGCCAATACCTAGCATCCAAGGGAATAGCTAATAGCTTGTAAATGGGCATCAAACTGGTGCAAATTAGTGTTGAGCGAGCGTGCTCGGCCGATGCTCGGATCGGCTCGAGCATCGCTCTGCTCGGCACATGGCGGTACTCGTCGAGTACCGCCATGTGCTCTCCCGCCATGTTCGGGTGGCGGGGATCTGTGCCGGAAGAGGCACAGATCAGAAGACGCTCCGCTGGACCACCAGGGACTGGAGGTACGGGGGCATTGCGGAGATGAAGGGGGCATTGCGGAGATGAAGGGGGACATTGTGGAAGAGGGGCATAGACTCTATGCCCCTCTTCCACAATGTCCCCCTTCATCTCCGCTATGCCCCTCTTCCACAATGTCCCCCTTCATCTCCGCTATGCCCCTCTTCCACAATGTCCCCCTTCATCTCCGCTATGCCCCTCTTCCACAATGTCCCCCTTCATCTCCTCTATGCCATAGAGGAGATGAAGGGGGACATTGTGGAAGAGGGGCATAGCGGAGATGAAGGGGGACATTGTGGAAGAGGGGCATAGCGGAGATGAAGGGGGACATTGTGGAAGAGGGGCATAGCGGAGATGAAGGGGGACATTGCGGAGATGAAGGGGGACATTGCGGAGATGAAGGGGGCATACAGAGATGAAGGGGGCATAGCGGAGATGAAGGGGGGCATTGACCAGGCACCCTCTCCTCATCAGAGCAGGGGGTGCCTGGTGTAATGCTCGTGTCGCCCCATTGAAGTCAATGGGGCTCGGGTGCTCGGCCGAGCACTCGAGCCTCAGGGGGTGCTCGGTCAGAGCACCCGAGCACCCGAGCATCGGGGTGCTCGCTCAACACTAGTGCAAATATAATGAGATTGCACGGGTCACACCCACAATTCAGAATGTGGGTGTGGCAAGCACAGCTGAGGCACCTCCCTCAAAATTTGAAGCTCTAAGCAGTTGCCTACTCTGCCTATTGGAAAATCCTGTACACAGACAGATAGTATACATCATAGAGATTTAGCCATCTGTAACTGCTGTGTTTCTGAGCTGAGACATCTTTATCTGATAGGCGACTCCAGTGATTTGCATTTTGTTTAAAGGGTATGTTTACCCTTTCACAACTCTGCCTAAATATTTTCCTTATCAATAATAAATAATGGAAAGTATTCTTTTAAAAAAAAAAATCTGCCCATTTGGAGAAATTAAAAGATTAAATGTACCTCTGTACCTACTTCCGGCAGACAGTGCTGACCGGATCTGTACCGTAGTCTGAGCTTCTCTCCAGCCTCCTCCAATGACGGAGGCTGTCTGTCTCTAAGCTGGAGCGATCTCATTGGCCAGAAATCAATCTCTACCAATGAGATCGCTCCAGCTTAGAGACAGACAGCCTCCATCATTGGAGGAGGCTGGAGAGAAGCTCAGACTGTGGTACAGATCCGGTCAGAACGGTCTGCCGGAAGTAGGTACAGAGGTACATTTAATCTTTGAATTTCTCCAAACGAGCGGATTTTTTTTTTTTTTAAAAGGATACACTTTTCATTATTTATTATTGATAAGGAAAAGATTTAGGCAAAGTTGTGAAGGGGGTAAACATCCCCTTTAATTAATATGGTAAATTACAGATAAGTGAGGAAAATCTTGAACAAGAAATAATGATAATGAAAAATAAAGTCCAGTGCACGTGACCAATTTATATACAGAGAAGAGCAACAAGGCAGCACCAATACCTCTTTGATTCCAAAGGTGCCTGGTTCTCACTGCTCTGCAGTGACTTGCTGGCCTCTCAAGATATTAGCTTCAGCAGATCAGGTTTCCACGAACTGAATTTGTCACAGTGCTTGAAATATGAGCAGCCTCTATCAGTGATTCCACAGCCTCCTGCCACTCAACATGCCATCTCTGCCAACGTGCCAAGAAGCTCTTTGTTAGACTCTCAGCAGTTCATTGAAATAAACTGTATGACAGGACTAACTTGCCTGTGCGCTGCTGGAAACACACTTACTTACTTGACTACTCGTGTCTGCGTGATGACTCACTGTCTGCTCCCGTTCAGACTCAGCTTTCTATCTGCACTGTGTTTAAGGTGCGTGCGAGCGGCCTACATGGTGCACAGACGTCAGAGGAGGGCTGGCCTGGGGGGCAAGGGGGCAATTGCCCCCCAGGCTGGTCTTGAATATGGGACAGTGGGTCACTGCCTCACTCAATTTTCCATTTGCTGCTGTGAACAGAGTAAACAGAATTTAAGGAGCTACACTAGTATTGTAGCTCCATTTCAATTGTAAGCTCTGTGGTATCACTAGTGTAGCTCCATATCAGTTGTAAGCTCTGTGGTATCACTAGTGTAGATCCATTTCAATTGTCATCTCTGTGATATCACTAGTGTAGATCCATTTCAATTGTAAGCTCTGTGGTATCACTAGTGTAGCTCCATTTCAATTGTAAGCTCTGTGATATCACTAGTGTAGCTCCATTTCAATTGTAAGCTCTGTGGTATCACTAGTGTAGCTCCATTTCAATTGTAAGCTCTGTGATATCACTAGTGTAGCTCCATTTCAGTTGTAAGCTCTGTGGTATCACTAGTGTACCTCCATTTCACCTGTAAGCTCTGTGATATCACTAGTGTAACTCCATTTCAGTTGTAAGCTCTGTGTTATCACTAGTGTACCTCCATTTCAATTGTCATCTCTGCGATATCAGTTGTGTACTACCATTTCAGTTATAAGCTTTGAGGTATCACTTGACTTAATCCATAACATTAATGCCAGCTATAACATTAACAAAAGGGGGCGGGCTGGGACATTGGGCTGGAGCGTTAATAGAAATAGGCCACTTAATTGTACTTGCCCCCCAGGCCAAAAGTTGTCAGCCCTCCCCTGACAGACGCAGTGCTCTTCTTCACGATGTGTCTGACGTCACTGGATCTAGAGCCATCCTGCCTCCATTGACGTGGCCCGGCGGCCAGCAATCCTTCAATCTCACGTCCACGGTGCTCAGTCTGTCACCTCGCGCAGCTGCGATTGGCATTATTCTGGATTTTAAGCATAATATAAAGCAGCCACAGGGTAGCCCAGTGCAGGCGGCATACTGGGAATTTTCCCGGTATCCCGGTAGGCCAGTCCGGCCCTGCATTCAGGGACAAGAGAAGGAGAGTATGTGTCCCCTGCTCAAGTGCAGCTATGAGGGAAGGGGTTACTATAAATCACTGGACATCAGTGCACAACCTGCTCTTTATCTGGCGCACAACAGAGTTTTAAACACTAGAGGGAGAACTGACCATTGGCTGCTGTGACAGAAAGTGATGCTTGTGGTGGGATACATGAAACTGTAAGACAAACCCACAGTCTTTGACTAGTATTACACTACAACAATATTGCACTATAGCTCCTATGTGATGTCAGAAAGCAAGTCTCCGTTCTCTGTCTAGTGTTTAGGGCTGTGTCTGGAAGCCATTTTTTGTAGACAAGCAGAGGAATCACTTCCTGTCACAGTAGGCAATGGGCCACTCTCCCTCTAGTGTTCAGAACTCTGTCTGGAAGCCATTTTCTTGTAGAGAAGCAGAGGCATCACTTCCTGTCACAGTAGGCAATGGGCAATTCTCCCTTTAGTGTTCAGAACTCTGTCTGGAAGCCATTTCTTATAGACAAGCAGAGGCATCACTTCCTGTCACAGCAGGCAATGGGCAATTCTCCCTCTAGTGTTTAGAACTCTGTCTGGAAGCCATTTTCTTGTAGAGAAGCAGAGGCATCACTTCCTGTCACAGCAGGCAATGGGCAATTCTCCCTTTAGTGTTCAGAACACCGTCTGGAAGCCATTTTCTTGCAGACAAGCAGAGACATCACTTCCTGTCACAGCAGGCAACGAGCAGTTCTCCTTCTAGTGTTCAGAACTCTGTGCTCTAGAGTCTTCATTACGGGACTTTATACTGTCGCAAAAGGGGGCTGCCCGGGACAAGGGGCACACATTTAAAATCTGGGACTGTTCTGGGCAATCCGGGACACATGGTCACCTTAGAGGACTTTGATGTATTGCTTAGAAATGCGTTGGAGATCTCTCTAGCATTCAAGGGGTTAAACACATTTATATTAATGGAAATGTGTATTTTTGTCCCCTGCAGTGCTCCAGAATGATACCATTTTTCTTTTAAACATGCGGTCAAAAATTGTTTTATGTTTCAATCCACAATGACGTCTGGTTCTAATTACTTTCACCCTGGGATCCCTGAAGGAATACATGCAGGTAATTACCTTCCATCTTTCCTCTCAATAAATAAACTAGAGAAAGAAGCAAGAACTTTACTGTGTTTCTAAAAATAAAAAAAAAAAATAATAAAAAAAATAGCCCGATCGAATCTGCTGAGAAATAAAATCACGCTCCGGGTGTGCGGATTGATTCATTTTATCTTTGCTAAATGCCAGGAGTTCATCCCTAGTGAACTATTCTTGGATTTTTCACTTTAAAAGAAATCCAGCGCTTTATTGGTGGAGTTTATTCGAGCTGTAACAGAAAAGTGTCATCTGATGTCCTGTGGCCACATTTAGGGGGATTTTATTCAATATGTTCAAAGTTCGTAAAGGTTAAGTAGAGGCAGTAAAGGTTTACAAAGAATATCCCATATAATAATTTGCTAAAACGTGTGTAACGATGTGGTCATGCGCAGTAGAGGCTGCTGCATGTGTTGCAGTCATGCGTCCAGCTCTGTATCAGCCATGGCGCAGGCAGTCTCTACTGCGCATTACTGTCCCACGACCAGCCGGCAGTGACACATGTAACAGGCTCTTCAACTAGTATATTAATATTAACCAAGGACCAGAGAGGTGGGGACACATTGCAAACCATCCCTTTGGTCAGGAAAGTTTTAAATGGCATGCTGTAACACTTTACTACCCCGCTCCTCCCCCTAAAAAAGCTCTAGTCAACCGTTTTATATTTTGTGTGTTCATGAATGCTTCAGATGGGTTCATAAATACGTTCATCTCTTAGAGACAGGGGTCTTATTCATCAAACCAATGAGCATAGGTTCATGATCAGGGATGCAGGTTAAGTTCAGAGTTAGTAGGAGATACATGTTGGCAGCAGAGAGTCAGGCAGCACAGTTCATATGAGGGTCCACAGACCAAGCCAAGTGTCACACACACATGCAAATTGTAAAGGATAAAGGACAGAGAACTGAGGATAATTAGACCTGGAAAATTGCTCATCTCGAGCCCCCAGAGATGGATAATGTGCTGTTGGCGAGAGGATGTCAATGACGCCATCTGCATCATAAAGGAGGTCGGGCTTTACCAGTTGAGCAGAGTTTATTTATATTTGAACCATAAGTAGGTGAGAAGTAGGCTGAACAGGACGGGAGGAGGAGAAGTAGCTGGGAAGTGAGAGGAACAAGATGGGAAGGAGGAGACATGGGTGGGAAGTGGGAGGAACAGGGTGGGAAGGAGGAGAAGTGGGAGGGATATAGGAGGAACAGGGTGGGAAGGAGGAGAAGAGGGTGGGAAGTGGGACGAACAGGATGGGAAGAAGGAGAAACTCATCATGCCAGAGAATCAGTCTCGGTCCCAGAAGACCCGGTAATTCAGTATGAATAATAAGTAAGTCTAAAAGTCAGAGTCTCCGGGGCAGATCTAGAGAGTTTCCAGATATGGTCTTATATACCTAAAAAAGGTGTTAATAGTAATGTAGCGTTCGTATGCCAGCTACCCTCACTCATTGGTGGGAAAAGGTGGGAGCTCCTGTAATGTCACTACACGGGGGTAGGAACCTACGTAGTCCTGGCCCTGGAAAAGCTGCTGGAGTGTGATGCTTGAGTACAGTGCTTGGGTTCGGTGACGGTATGCCAGGAACTCCCTTGCTGCAGCCAAAGTGGTGTAAAGATGCTGGTCGTGAAACCAGATTGTTCCACCCCAGTTGAGCCGGGGTGCAACCAGGATGGGAGTTCTCTGGGAACCGTTTACGACCTGGACCAGGGAATGCTGGAACAGAACTGGTCCGGGAACAGGGATCAGAAAATAGAAACCAACTGAGTCTGGTTGAGCCGTAGTCAGAAGGATTGTCGGGTCAGTAGCCAGAAGATCAAGATCACAAGCCATAGTCAAGAGGATAGCCAGGTCAGTAGCCAGAAGATCAAGGTAGCAGTGCCGTAGTCAGGAGGATTGCCGGGGTCGGTAGTCAGAAAATCAAGATCACAAGCCATAGTCAAGAGGATAGCTAAGTCAGAAGCCGGAATATCAGTAGTAGTGGAGCAGAAGTCTGGAGGATTGCCAAGTCAGAAGCCAGAGGATCAGATAATACACTCGGTAATAATACTGGGAAGCTTGTGGAGGGCACCCATAGACTGGGGGAGCTCGTTTAAATATGCTGGCCAGCCAATGAGGAGAAAGCTGGTTAGGGGGCTCGTCTGGGAGCTGCAGTGCTTGTTGCCCAATGCAGAGCAACGCAGGAAGCGTTAGCACACAGGGGAAGGCGATGACTGCCCTGCGCATCCGTGGATAGAACGCACTAAGCAGGTGCCCCACAAATACACCGCCGGGACCAGGGAAGACTGAGAGAGGCGGCCGCGAGGTAATCAAGCCACTGAAACGGGCAGTGATATGTGACATGCCAAATTAAAAACCAATGAGAGGAACTCCTCTCAGTTATCATAGAAGAACAGTCAGTACCTGGGATATCCTACTCCCACATGTAATATAGGTAAAAGGTGATGAAGTGTTAGCGGTAGGAGGTTGGTAGAGTGAAAGTGATACCTTTATTGGCTGAGCAGCTTTACAAAAAATTTTTTTATTCTGTTCTATATGGACAGACAGTGTTTCTGTTTTTTTGCCCCAGTTTTGATACCACTATGAAAAAAGGGTATTCAGAGTATTAACCTCTTGTTATTTAAAAAAAACACACTAAAGCAAGTGTTCCTTTGATTTGCAATGCGTTGCGTACCCCTCTGGCACTCAAAGGGTTAAGGTGCCAAGCAATGCCTCCTAGAGCAGACTGGGGCTGACAGTGCAGACGTCACTATGTAAAGATGTCTGCGCTGTTTCCTGGCTATCAGTCCCGGGAGCAGTAGGAATTCTCATTAACGCTGTAATAATTCTGGTGACTAGCGCTATTTATCGGCTAGTCGCCAGATGGGAAATTATTTGGGGCCATGATTGCAAGGGGTGGTAATTCTGCTTTAACTCAATTATAAGGCCAGGCCAAAATATGCTCAAGCTTGCCTATCGCGCCATGAAAGCGGAACTATCATAAAACTTACATTCAGCCCCAAATCCTTAATACCTTAGCAATTTACATATAAATACTTGTAATTTGCAGCATCGGTCCAGCATTAGTGAAAAATAGAATTCGTTTGGCAGGCAGGCAGCGGATCAACAGCGCAGACGTCTTGCAGAGCCAGCATTTCTGCGTCTGTGCTGTCCGTCCCCTTCAACTCCACCACTGGTGAGTTGAATTCCTTGGTACCTTAAGGCACCGGAAGGGACTGAAAGCTCAGGTGCAGAGAGCGCCAACTGCAAGAAAAAAGTTCTATTTCTCACTAATGTCGGACTTACGCTGCAAAATACAAGTATTTATATGTATATCGTTAAAGGAATAGTAATATTTTGTTTTATCTTTATTTTATTTTGTAGGCATTAAAAAAACATGAAGAATGATATAAGTCTTATCTCTCAATCCTTTATGGTTTGAGAGATATTCACAAGGAAAGTTTCCCCTCCCGCCCCTTTTACCTAGTGTAAGCCATCTCTTCTCATATGTGGAATCCAGTCCATAGACCAGGCAGATAACAGAAGGGGACAATCTTCTTCCTATGAGAACAATGAAACCCCTGCCCCCCTTGACAAGCTTTTCAGGTTTTTCCCTTATCTTAATTGAAGATTGTCCCTCTCTGCAGTCTACCTGGGCACCTCCCTTCTGATCTGGCTGAGCAGTGTTACATTAGTAAAAGGGGAGGGAGGGGGATACTTTATCATTGAATTACTCTTGAACCACAACTCTGACAGAATTGATATAACACTCTCCAAAGTCCAAATACTATGATGATTAATTAGAGCTGCTTTTATTATGAAACATTACTATCCCTTTAAGGTATTAAGGATTTAGGGCTAAATGTAAGTTTTATGATAGTTCTGCTTTAAAATAGGAAAATTCTAACAGCAAATACAATTTTTCCCATAGATTTGGTATCAGTAAATAGCTGTTTTTTTCCACCCAATTTACTGATCAGCTACAGAGCATGAGGGTTCAGACAGATGTGATCCCTGACCGTGTCTACTGCCACCCCTACTGGATGGATTTCCATGTATTGACTGCTTTCCCTGTACAACAGATTTGACCTCACCTAAGAAACGTAAAGAGATGACAGACCTACATGTAGACTAGATCAGAGACATAAAATGCATCGGGAAGTTGTATTTCTCTAACTCTTGTTAGTCTATGGCAATAGAGCCTGAGATAATGGAAGCATACCTGGGAGACCTGGAGACTAGTGTTGAGCGAGCATGCTCGGCCGATGCTCGGATCGGCTCGAGCATCGCTCTGCTCGGCACATGGCGGTACTCGTCGAGTACCGCCATGTGCTCGCCCGCCATGTTCGGGTGGCGGGGATCTGTGCCGAAGGAGGCACAGATCTGAAGACGCTCCGCTGGACCACCAGGGACTGGAGGTACGGGGGCATTGCGGAGATGAAGGGGGACAGTGTGGAGATGAAGGGGGACATTGTGGAAGGGGGACATTGCGGAGATGAAGGGGGCATTGCGGAGATGAAGGGGGACAGTGTGGAGATGAAGGGGGACATTGTGGAAGGGGGACATTGCGGAGATGAAGGGGGCATTGCGGAGATGAAGGGGGACAGTGTGGAGATGAAGGGGGACATTGTGGAAGGGGGACATTGCGGAGATGAAGGGGGCATTGCGGAGATGAAGGGGGACAGTGTGGAGATGAAGGGGGACATTGTGGAAGGGGGACATTGCGGAGATGAAGGGGGACATTGCGGAGATGAAGGGGGACATTGTGGAGATGAAGGGGGCATTGACCAGGCACCCTCCCCTCATCAGAGCAGGGGGTGCCTGGTGTAATGCTCGTGTCGCCCCATTGAAGTCAATGGGGCTCGGGTGCTCGGCCGAGCACTCGAGCCTCCGGCGGTGCTCGGTCAGAGCACCCGAGCATCGGGGTGCTCGCTCAACACTACTGGAGACTCCGGTTTTGAGAGTGCATTACCAGGTTCCCGGGGTAGAGGCTAATTCTTTGGATGTGGGGAGTTTTCTTTAAAACTCTGCCCACTTCTGGTCCTGCCCACCCGGTTCCTTCTACTTTTCCTCCTTCCCCACCCAGTTCCTCTCATTTCCCGCCCACTTGTGTGATGCCGAGGAAAGCTCAGCCCCCACTCACTTGTAAACCCCTCCCCCTTATTGCTGCAATTTGTGGCAATTAATCTTCCCAGCAGCATCAGAGGAGTCCCGTTGAGGACTCCACAAATGAAAGTTCCCTGGTATGAATGGAAGTTGTAGTCTAGAATTCCTCCAAAGTATCCATCTTCAGGAGATATTAGGGCTCCATACCTCCCAAGTGTCCCTATTTAGGAGATATTAGGGGTCCGTACCTCCCAAGTGCTCCTCTTTAGGTAGGACAATCCTTCTTTGAGATCCAAATCCCTCTGTCTCTCTCTCCCTCCCTGGTGTCCCCCTGTTTAGGAGATCAGACTGTGTGGTGTGTTTTTATGTATATATCAATACCTGGGAAGTTTTTCTTCCCATTGAGGGAGACTGTCACGCTCCAACAAGACAGGACTGAGGGAGAAAGAGCGAGAGTGACCCCTAGGGAGGAATCTGGAGAAGGTCAGACTCCTCCAACATGGGATTAGGGAGCAAGGTGCTATGGTACGACGCTGGAGTACGCAGCTCAGGTACGGTGGTTGCCTAAATGGAGTTGTGCTGTGGTAAAGGTGCTAGCCACGAAGTTAGATTAGTCCCCTTCGGTTGAGCCAAAGGGGGACAGGATATCACCGTATAAACAAACTCTACAACCCTAATCCCCAGGGAGGAACTATTTCCAACTGGAACTAAGATAGGATACTCACTCAGGTCTTGCTGGAGTCTTAGACAGACAGAAGATGGGAAGTCGCCGAACCGGGTCATACACAGGAGGTCAAAGGAGGTACCAAATAAGGAGACTGAAGAGTTGTCAGGATACCAGGCCAGGTCATACACAGGAAGAATAATGAAGGTACCAAATCAGGAGACTAAAGAGACGTCAGGATAACAGGCCAGATCATACACAGGACAATCAGGACTAAATCGGCTTCCAGAAGAGTGGTCAGTGTAAGATCAGGGTCATACATGAGAAGGCTACTAGAACAGGGATGAAGACAGATGAATGGTCAAGGCTAGACTAGGTAAAACACAGAAGGAACAGGACACCAAGAACATGGGCTGTGACAAGCTGCGGGATGCTATACTAATGCGCCTGACAACAATATACCAGCTCTTTAAATAGCCGCATCCCAGAAGTAAATTCTGCGCCCTTGCCAAAGGGAACCAGCAGACCCGCTGCCAGATACGTCTCGCCCACCAAAGGACAAAGAGACGAGCCACATAGAGTAGCATAAAAAGAGAAACTGAAGAAGAGGCAGCTCCGAACAGTATGTTACAGAGACAAATGACGCAATTTGCGTCAAAAGGGTGTGGGTCTTAATCATGACTGGGGGCAGGGCTTCACAAACTTGTAAAATGTAGGTGAATAGGCTGTAGAAGCATGGGAAGTGGGTGGGAGTGGGTGGAACAGACTGGGAAGGAGCACAAATGGGCAGAGTTTCTTAAAGGGATAGTAACACTTCGTTTTAACTTTATTTTATTTTGTAGGCATTAAAAAAACATGAAGAATGATATAAGTCTTATCTCTCAAACCTTTATGGTTTATGAGATATTCACAAGCAAAGTTCCCCTCCCCGCCCCTTTTACCTAGTGTAAGCCATCTCTTCTCAGATGTGAGTCTGGTTGTATGACAGGACAGATAACAGAAGGGGACAATTTTCTTTGTATGAAAACAATGAAAGCCCTTCCCCCCTTGACAAGTTTTTCAGCTTTTTCCATTATCTTAATTGAAGATTGTCCCTCTCTGCAGTCTACCTGGGCATCTCCCTTCTGATCTGGTTGAACAGGGGGGGGATACTTTGTTTGTGAATATCTCTTAAACCATAAAGGTTTCAGAGATAAGACTTATATCGTTCTTCATGTTTTTTTAATGCCTACAAAATAAAATAAAGTTAAAATGAAGTATTACTATCCCTTTAAGAAACTGCCT
The DNA here is from genome assembly GCA_037306005.1 of Rhinophrynus dorsalis. Lineage (NCBI taxonomy): Eukaryota > Metazoa > Chordata > Amphibia > Anura > Rhinophrynidae > Rhinophrynus > Rhinophrynus dorsalis. Next base: position 21,730,276 of record CM074718.1, read on the forward strand.
AACCACCCGAGAATCAGACTCTGCCACGGAGACCCGGTAATGCCGAGTGAAAACTGGAGTCGGGAGAAAACCTGGAGAGTTCCCAGCTATGTGTGTTTCACATTGCTCCACAGCAAAAAACTTCACATTAATGTTTGTTTAAACTTCAGTATATGTGTTTATAAATTAGCCTGTGTACATAAAATACTATGGTCTTACTCTAAATCAGTGGTTCTCAACTCCTGTCCTCAGGACCCACTAACAGGCCAGGATTTGATGATTTCCTTGTTAGAGCACAGGTGAGTTAATCAATGTGAATGGGCCTCTGATCACATGATTTCCTTGTTAGAGCACAGGTGAGTTAATCAATGTGAATGTGCCTCTGATCACAT
>CM074718.1:21730846-21755846 GCA_037306005.1 Rhinophrynus dorsalis
TAATTGTGTCATTTTTTTTTTTTTATATTTAAATGTGCGGAAGTCGATTAACCCTTTTTAAAAATAGATTGAAAAAAAATACGCAGTGTGTATAATCTCACATTTTTTTGTAACTAAGCTTCATATTTTTTTTTCAATGCCATTCAGATCCCACTATCGCCTATTTCAGCTGACAGACTAAAAAAGCCTTAAGTGCACAGTGAAATTATGACATAATAACTCGAAGTGCATTTGTACTGCACAAAAACAACAACGGAACAATAGGAACTCGAATTCCATCAAATGCATCATTCCTTTCTTTTGTTACAAAATGCCTATTCCAATGAACCACAAACACCTTACATGCGATTAGACAGTGAATCCTATTGCAATGCTTCTCATTTTGCTTTGTATTAATTGATTTACTCTGAGCTTCATTCAAGTTCAACAGATACAATATTGTACTGTGGAAAGTGAAAATTACTATACAACATTTTCATACCTCCCAAGTGCCCCTCTTTAGAAAATGTTAAGGCTCTATACCTCCCAGGTATCCGCCTTTAGGAGATACTAGGGGTGCATACTTCCCACGTGTTCCTTTTTAGGAGATATTAGGGATCCATACCTCCCAAGTGTTCCTCTTTAGTAGATATTAGGGCTCCATACCTCCCAAATGTCCCTCTTTAGTAGATATTAGGGTTCCATACCTCCCAAGTGTCCCTCTTTAGGAGATATTAGGGGTCCATTCCTCCCAAGTGTCCCTCTTTAGGAGATATTAGAAGTCCATACCTCCCAAGTATCCCTCTTTAGGAGATATTAGGGTCCCATACCTCCCGAGTGTCCATTTTAGGAGATATTAGGGGTCCATACCTCCCAAGTGTCCCTCTTTAGGAGATACCAGGGGTCCATACCTCTCAAGTGTCCCTCTTTAGTACATATTAGGAGTCCATATTTCCCAATTGTCCCTCTTTAAGAGATATTAGGAATTAAAACCTGCCAAGTGTCCTTCTTTAGGAGGGACAGTCCCTCTGTCCCTGTGTTTAGGAGATCAGACTGTGTGGTGTGTATAGAAGTGTATCACCCTGGCGTCCCTGTGTTTAGGAGATCAGACTGTGTGGTGTGTATAGAAGTGTATCACCCTGGCGTCCCTGTGTTTAGGAGATCAGACTGTGTGGTGTGTATAGAAGTGTATCACCCTGGCGTCCCTGTGTTTAGGAGATCAGACTGTGTGGTGTGTATAGAAGTGTATCACCCTGGCGTCCCTGTGTTTAGGAGATCAGACTGTGTGGTGTGTATATAAGTGTATCACCCTGGCGTCCCTGTGTTTAGGAGATCAGACTGTGTGGTGTGTATAGAAGTCTATCACCATGGTGTCCCTGTGTTTAGGAGATCAGACTGTGTGGTGTGTATATAAGTATCACCCTGGTGTCCCTGTGTTTAGGAGATCAGACTGTGTGGTGTGTATATAAGTGTATCACCATGGTGTTCCTGTGCTTAGGAGATCAGACTGTGTGGTGTGTATATAAGTGTATCACCCTGGTGTCCCTGTGTTTAGGAGATCAGACTGTGTGGTGTGTATATAAGTGTATCACCCTGGTGTCCCTGTGTTTAGGAGATCAGACTGTGTGGTGTGTATATAAGTGTATTACCCTGGTGTCCCTGTGTTTAGGAGATCAGACAGTGTGGTGTGTATATAAGTGTATCACCCTGGTGGCCTTGTGTTTAGGAGATCAGACTGTGTGGTATGTATATAAGTGTATCACCCTGGTGTCCCTGTGTTTAGGAGATCAGACTGTGTGGTGTGTATAGAAGTGTATCACCCTGGTGTCCCTGTGTTTAGGAGATCAGACTGTGCGGTGTGTATATAAGGGTATCACTCTGGTGTCCCTGTGTTTAGGAGATCAGACAGTGTGGTGTGTATATAAGTGTATCACCCTGGTGGCCTTGTGTTTAGGAGATCAGACTGTGTGGTATGTATATAAGTGTATCACCCTGGTGTCCCTGTGTTTAGGAGATCAGACTGTGTGGTGTGTATAGAAGTGTATCACCCTGGTGTCCCTGTGTTTAGGAGATCAGACTGTGCGGTGTGTATATAAGGGTATCACTCTGGTGTCCCTGTGTTTAGGAGATCAGACTGTGTGGTGTGTATATAAGTGTATCACCCCGGTGTCCCTGTGTTTAGGAGATCAGACTGTGCGGTGTGTATATAAGGGTATCACCCTGGTGTCCCTGTGTTTAGGAGATCAGACTGTGTGGTGTGTATATAAGTGTATCACCCTGGTGAACCTGTGTTTAGGAGATCAGACTGTGTGGTGTGTATATAAGTGTATCACTCTGGTGTCCCTGTGTTTAGGAGATCAGACTGTGTGGTGTGTATATAAGTGTATCACCCTGGTGTCCCTGTGTTTAGGAGATCAGACTGTGTGATGTGTATAGAAGTGTATCACCCTGGTGTCCCTGTGTTTAGGAGATCAGACTGTGTGGTGTGTATATAAGTGTATCACCCTGGTGTCCCTGTGTTTAGGAGATCACACTGTGTTGTGTGTAGAAGTGTATCACCCTGGTGTCCCTGTATTTAGGAGATCACACTGTGTGGTGTGTGTATATAAGTGTATCACCCTGGTGTCCCTGTGTTTAGGAGATCAGACTGTGTGGTGTGTATATAAGTGTATCACCCTGGTGTCCCTGTGTTTAGGAGATCAGACTGTGTGGTGTGTATATAAGTGTATCGCCCTGGTGTCCCTGTGTTTAGGAGATCAGACTGTGTGGTATGTATATAAGTGTATCACCCTGGTGTCCATGTGTTTAGGAGATCACACTGTGTGATGTGTATATAAGTGTATCACCCTGGTGTCCCTGTGTTTAGGAGATCAGACTGTGTGGTGTGTATAGAAGTGTATCACCCTGGTGTCCCTGTGTTTAGGAGATAAGACTGTGTGGTGTGTATATAAGTGTATCACCCTGGTGTCCCTGTGTTTAGGAGATCAGACTGTGTGGTGTGTGTATAAGTGTATCACCCTGGTGTCCCTGTGTTTAGGAGATCAGACTGTGTGGTGTGTATATAAGGGTATCACCCTGGTGTCCCTGTGTTTAGGAGATCAGACTGTGTGGTGTGTATATAAGTGTATCACTCTGGTGTCCCTGTGTGTAGGAGATCAGACTGTGTGGTGTGTATATAAGTGTATCACTCTGGTGTCCCTGTGTTTAGGAGATCAGACTGTGTGGTGTGTATATAAGTCTATCACCCTGGTGTCCCTGTGTGTAGGAGATCAGACTGTGTGGTGTGTATATAAGGGTATCACCCTGGTGTCCCTGTGTTTAGGAGATCAGACTGTGTGGTGTGTATAGAAGTGTATCACCCTGGCGTCCCTGTGTTTAGGAGATCAGACTGTGTGGTGTGTATAGAAGTGTATCACCCTGGCGTCCCTGTGTTTAGGAGATCAGACTGTGTGGTGTGTATAGAAGTGTATCACCCTGGCGTCCCTGTGTTTAGGAGATCAGACTGTGCGGTGTGTATAGAAGTGTATCACCCTGGCGTCCCTGTGTTTAGGTGATCAGACTGTGTGGTGTGTATATAAGTGTATCACCCTGGCGTCCCTGTGTTTAGGAGATCAGACTGTGTGGTGTGTATAGAAGTCTATCACCATGGTGTCCCTGTGTTTAGGAGATCAGACTGTGTGGTGTGTATATAAGTATCACCCTGGTGTCCCTGTGTTTAGGAGATCAGACTGTGTGGTGTGTATATAAGTGTATCACCATGGTGTTCCTGTGCTTAGGAGATCAGACTGTGTGGTGTGTATATAAGTGTATCACCCTGGTGTCCCTGTGTTTAGGAGATCAGACTGTGTGGTGTGTATATAAGTGTATTACCCTGGTTTCCCTGTGTTTAGGAGATCAGACAGTGTGGTGTGTATATAAGTGTATCACCCTGGTGGCCTTGTGTTTAGGAGATCAGACTGTGTGGTATGTATATAAGTGTATCACCCTGGTGTCCCTGTGTTTAGGAGATCAGACTGTGTGGTGTGTATAGAAGTGTATCACCCTGGTGTCCCTGTGTTTAGGAGATCAGACTATGCGGTGTGTATATAAGGGTATCACTCTGGTGTCCCTGTGTTTAGGAGATCAGACAGTGTGGTGTGTATATAAGTGTATCACCCTGGTGGCCTTGTGTTTAGGAGATCAGACTGTGTGGTATGTATATAAGTGTATCACCCTGGTGTCCCTGTGTTTAGGAGATCAGACTGTGTGGTGTGTATAGAAGTGTATCACCCTGGTGTCCCTGTGTTTAGGAGATCAGACTGTGCGGTGTGTATATAAGGGTATCACTCTGGTGTCCCTGTGTTTAGGAGATCAGACTGTGTGGTGTGTATATAAGTGTATCACCCCGGTGTCCCTGTGTTTAGGAGATCAGACTGTGTGGTGTGTATATAAGTGTATCACCCTGGTGAACCTGTGTTTAGGAGATCAGACTGTGTGGTGTGTATATAAGTGTATCACTCTGGTGTCCCTGTGTTTAGGAGATCAGACTGTGTGGTGTGTATATAAGTGTATCACCCTGGTGTCCCTGTGTTTAGGAGATCAGACTGTGTGATGTGTATAGAAGTGTATCACCCTGGTGTCCCTGTGTTTAGGAGATCAGACTGTGTGGTGTGTATATAAGTGTATCACCCTGGTGTCCCTGTGTTTAGGAGATCACACTGTGTTGTGTGTAGAAGTGTATCACCCTGGTGTCCCTGTATTTAGGAGATCACACTGTGTGGTGCGTGTATATAAGTGTATCACCCTGGTGTCCCTGTGTTTAGGAGATCAGACTGTGTGGTGTGTATATAAGTGTATCACCCTGGTGTCCCTGTGTTTAGGAGATCAGACTGTGTGGTGTGTATATAAGTGTATCTCCCTGGTGTCCCTGTGTTTAGGAGATCAGACTGTGTGGTATGTATATAAGTGTATCACCCTGGTGTCCATGTGTTTAGGAGATCACACTGTGTGATGTGTATATAAGTGTATCACCCTGGTGTCCCTGTGTTTAGGAGATCAGACTGTGTGGTGTGTATAGAAGTGTATCACCCTGGTGTCCCTGTGTTTAGGAGATAAGACTGTGTGGTGTGTATATAAGTGTATCACCCTGGTGTCCCTGTGTTTAGGAGATCAGACTGTGTGGTGTGTGTATAAGTGTATCACCCTGGTGTCCCTGTGTTTAGGAGATCAGACTGTGTGGTGTGTATATAAGGGTATCACCCTGGTGTCCCTGTGTTTAGGAGATCAGACTGTGTGGTGTGTATATAAGTGTATCACTCTGGTGTCCCTGTGTGTAGGAGATCAGACTGTGTGGTGTGTATATAAGTGTATCACTCTGGTGTCCCTGTGTTTAGGAGATCAGACTGTGTGGTGTGTATATAAGTCTATCACCCTGGTGTCCCTGTGTGTAGGAGATCAGACTGTGTGGTGTGTATATAAGGGTATCACCCTGGTGTCCCTGTGTTTAGGAGATCAGACTGTGTGGTGTGTATATAAGTGTATCACCCTGGTGTCCCTGTGTTTAGGAGATCAGACTGTGTGGTGTGTATATAAGTGTATCACCCTGGTGTCCCTGTGTTTAGGAGATCAGACTGTGTCGTGTGTATATAAGTGTATCACCCTGGTGTCCTTGTGTTTAGGAGATCAGACTGTGTGATATAAGTGAATCACATTGCTCCACAGCAATAAAACTCACATTTTTGTTTGTTCAAACTTCAGTAGATATGTGTTTATAATTCAGTCTGTGTAAATAAAATACTTTGGTCTGGGTCAAAATCATGTATTTAGCTACACAAAGAGGTGTCAATAGGTCATGAAATAACCTAAAAATCCTTTGTAATGCCACGGCCCCAGAAACACCTCCTACAACACTTGTTTTCCTCTTTGTCCATTTAAAATGTTGGGAGGTATACATAATTACTGTTAGAATGCTGACAGATATCTAATTTACATCCTGGGGAACTTTCAGAGGTTTGACTCACATCTCGGGGTCTATGGGTTAAGGGTCAGAGTCTCAGAATGAGTGAGTTCTGCGTTATCTACTCTATGATTTTCCCCAAGTAAATGTCCCTTTAGTCTACACCGACATGCCAGGACCATCACCTTAACATTCAGACCGGCATGGCGTTTCTGGCATGTCATATGCCATTAACCCATTCAGTGCCAGAGGGGTACGGAACACATTGCTTTGCACTGGCACTGAAAGGGTTAAAGGGGAAATTTCACCTCCAGTAAAGTCCTAGTAATATGAATTTTGCATGGCAATTAATATTCAACCCCTTTTTTTTTTGCCAATGAGATCACTTATGGATTCCTTCATCAGAGAAGGAGGAGGTAATAGGGAACAATTGGGGAGGTGAAGATAGGCAGGCTGTGGTACAGAGCGGTAGAGAGAGAGGGAGAGGAAGGAAGAGAGAAGGAGGGAGAGATAGAGAGGGAGAGAGAAGGAGGGAGAGAGAGAGGAAGGGATAGAGGGAGAGAAGAAGGGGGAGAGGGAGAGAGAAGAAGGGAGAGATAGAGAGGGAGAGAGAAGGAGGGAGAGAGACAGGAAGGGAGAGAGGGAGAGAAGAAGAGGGAGAGAGAAAGAGGGAGAGATAGAGAGGGAGAGAGAAGAAGGGAGAGAGAGAGAAAAGGTGAGAGAAGGAAGGAGAGATATACAGGGAGAGAGAAGGAGAGAGAGAGAGGAAGGGAGAGAGAAGGAGGGAGAGATAGAGAGGGAGAGAGAAGGAAGGAGAGAACGGGAGAGAGAGGGAGGAAGGGAGAAAGGAGGAGGGAGAGATAGAGAGGGAGAGAGGAGGGAGAGAGAGAGATAGAGAGGAAGGGAGAGAGAGAGAGAGGAAGGGAGAGAGAAGGAGGGAGAGATAGAGAGGGAGAGAGAAGAATCAGAGAGGGACAAAAAGAGAGAGAGGAAGGGAGAGATAGAGAGGAAGGGAGAGAGGGAGAGAGAAGGAGGGAGAGATAGAGAGGGAGAGAGAAGGAGGGAGAAAAAGGAAGAGATAGAGAGGGAGAGAGAAGGAGGGAGAGAAAGGGAGAGGAAGGGAGAGAAAGAGAGGGAGAGAGAAGGAGGGAGAGAAAGGGAGAGAGAGAGGGTCCCTTTGCCTATATCTACATTACCTGTTCATGCACTTATTTACTGATCCATACCTGTCAGTTCCCATACACATGTATGCAGATATTTTTTGTAATATGATATATTCAACCTTAATGTGGCTAAAGTTTAACCCTTTAAGTGCCAGAGGGCTACCCAATGCATTGAAAAGTAATGCATTGGTTACCTCTCTGACAATTAAACGGTTAAGATATATTATCCATTTGAGTAACAAGGGACATTTTCACCTTAGTGTGGCTGGTAGTTAAGATATTAGCAAGAAGGCCACTGTAAGTTGTGTGTGTGTGTGCGTGCATGCGTGTGTAACGATATACATTTTAACCCTTTGAGTGCCAGAGTGGTATACAGTGCATTGCAATATCAGAATATCATGTATTTATCTAGCACAATTAGTGAAGGGCTGAGATAATGTTATATATTATATGTTTTTTTAATTACATTTTTTTCATTTTGTACTTTCTAATAGAATTGTAGGAAACTATGCTAGCAGAATATTGAACACTCACTGTCCATTCATTATTGATAACAGATGAGAGTTCGTACCGTGTTAGCTGTAGAAATACAGGAGGCAAATATACCTTTATTGGCTAACTAAGCAGATTTAGGATGCAAGCTTTCAATACAACTCTGGTCTCTTCCTCAGGTATATTATACATATAAATATGAAAACATATCTCTTATATACAAGTACACATTGCATTGTTTAGAATAGAAATCAGATAAGATAGTTCAGTCCACACCCATGTCCTTTGATGAGTCAATGTAAAAGAGTGTGATATAAATTGCAGTCATCTTTTGGAAGTGTCAAATGGATTTACACTCCCACTGGGACGGTTGTAAAGGCTAATCCACAATGTGATAATGGGACAGAAATTCTCTGTCCCTGTTCAGGCCATTAATTAAAGCATTAAACTGGAACATTAATTTAACCTCGCATATTTTTCTGTCCCTCTGAGTGCGGAGCAGTCCCATCAGTACAGTCAATTTAATGTCCCTGACACTGTGTCCATTTTGGCAAAAATTTTCTCCGACTGGTGTCTCCTTCTGGATCTGGACTGAGCTTTCTTATATGATTTTCATTCTAAAAGTTAGGGACCAGGAACCAGACAGACACAAAAATGTAAAGTGCAAAACACCTTTTTTGAAATAACAAAAGCAAACAAAGTAAAATCGTGATCCAGAAGCGTAAACCAAAAGACAAGCCGGGGTCAGGAACCAAGACAGGTACTCAGCCAAGCCGGGGTCAGGAATATCTAGATCAACAAAGTCAGGAACAATCCAGGAGTCAGGAGCCAGAAGGGACATCCGAGGAAGCCAGGTCATGCACGGATAATCAGCAACTCAGGATAACGCACTTGCAGCCAGAATCAGACCCAAGGGCAATCAGGAAGTGAGCCAAGCTGCTTTAAATACCCTTGGAGGATTGGCTGTTTGCTGATAGCAGTCAGGTGAGCAAACACAGAGAGGTCAGCTGATCAGCCTGATCCAGGAAAGGGAAGGCAGTAGTAATGGATAGCAGAGCAATAGATTAGCTCAGACAGCAGAATCGAGTAGAGCAGTTCAGCCAAACCTTGACACTAAACAATGCAATGTGTATTTATATATAAGAGAGCTGTTTTCATATTTATCTGTATAACATGTCTGACAAAGAAACCTAAGAGTTCTGGAAAACTTGCATCCTAAATCTGCCAATTAGCAAATAACGGTATCAACTTGACTATATTTGCCTCATTCATCATTGAGAATCTGATTTAAACATGGGAATAGAGAGACCATTAACCCTTTGAGTGCCAGAAAGATATCCAACGCATTGCATTGTGATGCACTGGACACCTGCCTGGCACCCAAAGAGTTAACAGTGAATGTGTTGCAATGCGGTGGATACCTACCTGGTATGGTTAAAAGTTAACACGCAGCTTCAGCAAAATAAACAACTGTAGTTTATTCTGCAATTAGCCATTCATATTATATAAATCATTTATACATTTTTGTCACAATAAAATAAATATAGAGATAACATAAATAATCACATTAATGTTAAAGGGATAGTAATGTCAGCAAAAAAATAGTAACTATATGGTAGATACAATTATAAGAGAGTACTTGCACTTATTTGTATCTCTCAAACCATTATAGTTTGAGAGATATAGGAAAATAAGGTTTTCTGGTCCCTCCCCTTTCTGCTTGACGAGCTATAAAGTTGTGAGAAGCAGATTCTGGTCGCTTGACCAGATGTGGCTCTTCAGCAGCGCCGATATAACGATATCTAAAGATAAATACTTAGTTTGGAACGGTCTACAAAATGTGCCTTGTTTGCAAGCACACTTTGTAGACTGTTCCAATTAAGTATTTATTTCTAAATAGCGTGATTTCAGCTCTGCTGAAGAGCCTCTGTCTGCTCAAATGACTAGAATCTGCAGCTGTCAGCTAGATGGCAGACTTGAGTGAAACAGCCAGGAAAATGTAACTTTAGCAAGTTATATCTCTCAAACCATAAAGGTTTGAGAGATAAGACTTACATTGATGTTAACCTTTTTTTAATGTCTACAATATTAAATCAACATAAAAATAACCATTACTATCCCTTTAAAGCAAAAATGCTGTTATTGTAGAGCAACTTACAAGGATGGGACACTAAATATAATCGCCTCTTCATGCTAAATTATAGCTATTTAACTTCCTGGATGACAGAGATGTTTACAGTGTATTGATTTGGAGATGTTAATAGCATGTAGGACATGTGTAGCCAACCATAGTCTTCAAGAGCCACCAAGAGTTCATGTTTTCAGGTTATCCATGAATGATCACAGGTGGACCAATTAAAGTGACCAAGCCACTAATTTGTCCATCGATGTTCCAGCTGGGTCATCCTGAAAATCCACACTGTTGGTAGCTCTTGAGGGCCTGGGCTGTTATCCGTGCTCTTGAGGATTAATTACCAACAATATCAGCAACAAGAGCACTTTCAGACAATACATACAATATGTTTATCTTAATATATCAACCCTTCCCTAGAGGAACTCTGTAATAATTAGGCAAGGTGAGAATGATCTTCATGACTCATCATTGGACTGAAAATGTGAGAACTTGTGAAGGTTAAATAGAATTGTGAAAATGTTACTTCAACACGATTCTTCTACAGTCAGATACGCAGGAATGCAGTGGCAAGGCAGAACAATTCTGGGACACGCCGTCGGCACTGTAAGAGTTAAATTTCCAAAATTCCATTTAAACCACTGAATTCTAAAGAAGTCACAGCACTTTACCCAAGCAATGCACTGCAGACCTCTCTTAATTCAAGTACCTTAAAATCTCAGGTATAAGCACCTGTGTATAATACGCAGGTGCAAATTATACCCAAGATTTTAGGGGAAAACAAGAGTGTCTATGTATAATACGCACCCTTATTTTCCCCCTGTTTCACTAAAATAACTTTACGCACTCTGACTCCCTCCCTCCACCACGTACAATCCACTTTGCTTTGTCTCCTGCCCTGCTTCAACTCACCCCCGGAATTGGCTGTGATCAGCTGTGCACAGTGGGGGGCACTCTTGTATCTGCCGCCCGCTTCCAGCAAATCCCTGCGAGGACCTTTTCATTTAAGCCAATGGTAATACCTCAAGGTCCTAGCAGGGCAATATAGTACATCCAATGCGCAGAGATCTATGCAATGGTAAGTGCTGTATTGCCCTGCGAGGACCTTGAGTTATTACCATTGGCTTAAATGAAAAGGTCCTAGCAGGGATTTCCTGGAAGCGGGCGGCAGATGCAAGAGTGCCCCCTGCTGTGCACAGCTGATCACAGCCAATTCCGGGGATGAGTTGAAGCAGGTCAGGGGGCAAAGGGAAGCAGATTGCACTGGGGGAAACAAAGAAAAATTGAATTTTTTTTTACTTGCGTATAAAACACGCCCACACACTTCACATAAGGTGACGAGGGGCAAAATTTTGTGTATTATACTCAATATTTTATCGCAATTAAATGCCCCATTTAAAGCAGAACTTTCAGTTCATACTTAGTCACCATGCATTCATTAAACTCATGGCAACTAGCTTTGAAATAGATGTTTTACCTTTAAAAAATAGCCCAGTGTAAAGGAATCCTTCCCTTTTGGGGACTGACGAGCAGGTTAGTGCGGTCCGCGCGCCTGCGCCGTCAGTCCCTTCAGGTAACTATATGGTACACTGCAGTGCTACTCAATGGAGACTGGGACTGACAGCTCAAGCGCGCGGACAAGATGTCTGCACTGTAGCCTGGGTTCCGGTCTCCAAACGGGAAGGATTCCTTTACACTGGGCTATTTTTTAAAGGAGCAGTAAACTTTTTTTATTAAAAAATCTATATTGTAGGGATTTTCCTATTGAGTAAAATAAGGGAACTCCCACTGCCGAGAGATTTATATTTCCAGAGTTATTACAGTTTAAACCCATGTTTTTTTACATTAGCAGTCCCTCTAGTGGTCAAATTCTAATTAGATTTCCTGTTAGATTCTAATGGAGAGAAAAGTCAGAGACATACAGTTCTCCATAGAATGTGATAGAAACTGCTGAGTCACTTCCTGTCAGTTAGAACTATCAGGAAGTAAACGCAGTAAATTCACTTCCTGTCAGTTAGAACTATCAGGAAGTAAACACAGTAAATTCACTTCCTGATTATTTGAACTGTTATAAATTTTGAATAAAACATCTGACAGCGATGGGAGTGACCTTGTTTTATTCAGCAGGAAATGCTGTGTAAAATATGAGTTTTTATAAAAAACAGTTTACTGCTCCTTTAAAGGTAAAACATCTATTTTAAAGCTAGTCGCATTAATGAATGCATGGCGACTAAGTATGAACTGAAAGTTCCGCTTTAACTGAATGAAAATTTGATGAATATTTGTCTATTTCATGTGATGCAGTTGGTTTTCTCCAGATCTACTACAGTTAATCTTAGTACATTAACCTGATTTTATTGCGGTACTGGTGATGAAATACAAAAAGAGTATCAAACCAGCAATGCTATATCATTAAAAATCTCACCATCCTCTATAAAGTCCAAAAGCCACTTCTCTGTAGTCATACTACTAGACTTAACCCTCTGCCTTTGATACAGTTAACCATTCTGTCTGCAATCAGGTTGCTTCATGGCTCCCCTCCTATCTCTCACAATGTTCCTTTTTTGTGTCTTCTGGAAATAACGCCTCCTCTACCATCCCTCTGTCTGTGGAGGTACCTTAAAGGGATAGTAATGTTTCATAATAAAAGCAGCTCTAATTAATCATCATAGTATTTGGACTTTGGAGAGTGTTATTTCAATTCTGTCAGAGTTGTAGTTCAAGAGTAATTCAATGACAAAGTATCCCCCTCCCGCCCCTTTTACTGATGTAACACTGCTCAGCCAGATCAGAAGGGAGGTGCCCAGGTAGACTGCAGAGAGGGACAATCTTCAATTAAGATAAGGGAAAAACCTGAAAAGCTTGTCAAGGGGGACAGGGCTTTCATTGTTCTCACAGGAAGAAGATTGTCCCCTTCTGTTATCTGTGGTCTATGGACTGCATTCCACATCTGAGAAGAGATGGCTTACACTAGGTAAAAGGGGCGGGAGGGGGAAACTTTGCTTGTGAATATCTCTCAAACCATAAAGGTTTGAGAGATAAGACTTATATCGTTCTTCATGTTTTTTTAATGCCTACAAAATAAAATAAAGATAAAACGAAGTATTACTATCCCTTTAAGTCTACCATGAAATCTTATCTTCTGGAGCACTAGGACCATGCACTACCTTTTGTCAAACTCACCACTTGAACTCACAGCGCTTGACACCCTCATACCCTGTCGTCTGTCCCCTATTACCCATTTAGACTGTAAGCTTCTTGGGGCAGGGACCTCTCTCTATTGTTTCTATGACTGCGACACTTATTTCATCCCCATGTTGTATGTAGGGCCATATAAATAGCGATAGTAATGTCAGAACTATATAACTATATGGTAGATACAATTAAAAGAGAGTACATGCACTTATTCGTATCTCTCAAACCATTAAGGTTTAAGAGATATAGGAAAATAAAGTTCTCCGCTCCCACTCCGTGCTCATACGTCAGCTGTATAGCTGACGGCATGAGATTCTGGTTCCTGGATCAGATGGCGGTTCTTCAGCAGCGCTGACATAGCGATACCTAAAAATAAATACTTTATCGGAACGGTCTACAAAGTGTACCTGGTTTGCAAGCACACTCTGTAGACCATTCCGATGAAGTATTTATCTTTAGATATCGTTATATCGGCACTGGTAAAGAGCCACGTCTGGTCAAGCGACCAGAATCTCATGCCGTCAGCTATACAGCTGACGTATGAGCACGGAGTGGGAGCATAGAACTTTATTTTCATATATCTCTTAAACCTTAATGGTTTGAGAGATACAAATAAGTGCAAGTACTCTCTTTTAATTGTATCTACCATATAGTTAATACTTTTATTTCAGACATTACTATCCCTTTAAATTGGCCAGAGAGTTATCTAAGACATTGCTTTCAAGAGGTTAAAATCAGTCTCTCTGTGTCTGAGGTTGGTTATGCACTGGGGAGCGGATTAGTGTACAGGAAAGCATTACATGTAGGATAGAGTATTCCCAATGAAGTTAGAATCAGATCACAGTATCTGTCCCTTATACATGTAAAATCCTATCATCTCTATAATACGTCTACACCTGGCACATTTTACACTCTTCGGTGCTAACACACAGAGCCTGGCATTCAAGCTGTGATCCATGGAGATTTGAAATCACAGCTCAGTGATTCTCAGCAAGAAGCTGTGTCTTAAACTTATTCAAATATTGCAAATTTCCAGCTGACTTTTTAGAAGACTGACTTTTTAGAAGACTGTAGGAGAACATTTTCCATCTCCAGTGGGTAGTCTTTATGTCATTGGATATAGGTTATTTTGTCTCTCTATGAATCAGATAATAATATCACTGAAGGGCAATTAACACCTTCTAATAATAGTGCCCCCAACATACCGTACTATGCCCAGAAGATCCTAATGTGCCCTATTAGAAACAAAGAAACATCACTTTGACACAGATAAGAACCAAAAGTCTTAGTTTTTCCCTCTCTAATAAAATGCACATACATCTCAGACGAGTCATGTATATCCCAGGCATTACAGTATTAGCATCTACCACCTCTGCTGGGAGACTGTTCAATGAGTCTAACACCCTTTCCATAAAGATGTTAGGAGATGACTAACATGGTACCACCTTTTACCTATAAAGAAATTATGCACATTACTTCTGAATTTCCTACCCTCTAACTTTGATAATAACTTCTTGTTCTACTATTCATTTTTTCTGAAAAAATGCTTCCCTCCAGAATGATATTAAATCCCTTAAAGGGATAGTAGATAGTAGATTAATAAATCTGCAGGTGCGATTGATCTGCCTTTAACATTAGTCAGATAGAGCTATATTTCAATCTTTTACATTTGTAGTTCAAAAGTAATTCAGGTCTAAAGTGTCCATCTCCCGCCCCCTTTTTACCTACTCTTAGCTGCCTCCCTTCAGATGTGGAATCTGGTTCTGGGACCGGACAGTGTGCAGCAAGGGACAATCTTCATACACTGATTATAAGGAAAACCCTGTTCCACTTGATGACGGAGGGCAGGATTTTACTTATGCGGTCAGCTTAGAGAGGCAGCGTGACATAGGTGAAAGGGGAGGGAGGAGGATATTTTAGAACTGAATTACTCTTGAATTGCAAAATGTAAAGTACTGAAAAACAGCGCTACATGACAAACATTATAGGAGGATCAATCGGACTTGCAGTTTTTTTTCATCCATTACTATTCCTTTAATAAATGTAAAGGTTTCTATCCAATCGCCCCCTCTCCCGCTCTTAGAGTCTATCTTGGTATCCTGTGTCAGGAAAACCCTACATTATTTTAATGGTTGTTCTTTGAACTACCTCCAATTTATTAATGTCCTTCTGGAAATGTTTTCTCCAGAACTGTACAAAGTTCTCCAAGTGAGGCCTTACCAGTTAGTTTTAATGGCGTTAGCATTCCTGCTCTTCCTGTTGCTGCCTCTTTTTATACAACCAATAACCTGGTTTGCTTTTCTCTCTGCTTTACTGCATTGCTTGCCTCCCTTCAAATCATCTGAAATAATAATTCCAAAGTCCTTCTCCACTGATGTTTTTTGTCAGCAAAGTACCATTAACTCTTTGAGTGCCAGAGGGGTACGGAACGCATTGCTCTGCAATGCATTCCGAACCCCCTCTGGCACTCAAAGAGTTAAGACTTTAATTCACTTCTGGGGTGCTGTGACTGAAATGTATTAATTTTTTCCCTTGAACCTTGATTCAAGCAATAACATCTTAAAACAGACCTTGATGTAATGTCCACCAAGGAAACAGGCATGACACATGCAAGCAGGACCACATCTCAAACTGTGTTCACTGCATAAGGTTATACGGTTTATCCTCCGAGTAAAACGAGAGTGCTCCCACCTCTGAAAGGTGTTTTATTCAAAAGTTATTACAATTCAAACTTGACATTTTTAGGTACAGTATCACAGTGGCCTGAAATTGTACAGTGGCGCTATTGCTACACCATCTTTTGGAACTTTATGGTCAACTAACCAGAGCGGTCCATAGGATGGTGTAGCAACAGCACCATTGTACAATTTCAGGCCACTTAGATACTGCACCTACAAATTTCAAGTTTGAGCTGTAATAACTTTTAAATATAATGTCTCTCAATAGTGGGAGTACCTTTGTTTTACTCAGGAGAATAAACACTGCAATATATATTTTTTACATATTAAGTATTACTATCCCTTTAAAGTTATTCAAATAATGCTAATTTCCAGCTGGTTGTTAGCTGACTGTTCTGAAGAAGGAGGTCATTAGTGTTTGGTCTTCTTGTCAGCAGTGGAGAGAGAGCTATTTCAATACTGTCTGAGTTGTAGTTCAAGAGTAATTGAATGATAAAGTATCCCCCCTGAAGATTAATTGGAGCTGCTTTTTTTGTGAAACATTACTATCACTTTAAAGGGATACTGATGTAACACTGCTCACCTCAGAGCAGCAAAACTGCCCGGATGGATCACTGAGAGGAACAATCTTCAGTGATCATATAGAAAAAACTGAAAACCCTGTCAAGGGGGTGGGGTTTTCCTTATGATCACAGTAAGAAGATTGTCCCTTGCTGTGACCTGTCCGGTCAAGAGACCTGACTCCACATCTGAGGTGAGCAGTGTTGCACTCTAACACTCTCCATGGCCCAAATACTATGAAGATTAACTGGACCTGCTTTTATTTTGAAACATTACTATCCCTTTAAGTGGAACAGGGGACTGTAACCCATTGAGCGCCAGAAGGGTACGCAACGTATTGCTTTGCAACTCGTTGCGTACCCCTCTGATGCTCAAAGGGATAATTCATACTATGAGACGGTACTTGGTACAGTCCGGCACCATATCAACAAATTGGACCCTTATTGAACCTTAGTGCTTTTCCCCGCTGATCTTTTGACTAACCATACATAGGTAGTTTTAAAGGGATAGTAATACTTGTATTAAAGTTGAGGTCCGACTCTACTTTATTTTATTTTTTTTAACATGTGGCGCTATATTTCAATACTTAAAGTTCTGTAGTTCAAGCGCTATTCGATCCAAAAGGATCCCCCTCCCACTCCTTCTGGCCACGTCAAATCAGATCTGGAATCCGGTCATAGGACCGGGCAGATACAGTGAATGACAATCTTCAGTTGGTAAGTATAAGGAAAACCCTGCCCCCCCTTTTGCTTACTGATGACTGTCCCTCGCAGTGCTCCATCTGGACCAGACTGAGAGGCAGAGCGATGCAGGGTAAAGGGGTGGGAGGGGGATCCTTTCGGATTGAACTGTAAGTATTTAAATATAGCGCTACATGTTAAAGGGATAGTAATGTTTCATAATAAAAGCAGCTCTAATTAATCATCATAGTATTTGGACTTTGGAGAGTGTTATTTCAATTCTGTCAGAGTTGTAGTTCAAGAGTAATTCAATGACAAAGTATCCCCCTCCCGCCCCTTTTTACTGATGTAACACTGTTCAGCCAGATCAGAAGGGAGGTGCCCAGGTAGACTGCAGAGAGGGACAATCTTCAATTAAGATAAGGGAAAAAGCTGAAAAACTTGTCAAGGGGGGCAGGGCTTTCATTGTTCTCATAGGAAGAAGATTGTCCCCTGCTGTTATCTCTCTGGTCTACGGACTGCATTCCACATCTGAGAAGAGATGGCTTACACTATGTAAAAGGGGGGGAGGGGAACTTTACTTGTGAATATTTCTCAAACCATAAAGGTTTGAGAGATAAGACTTGTATCGTTCTTCATGTTTTTTTAATGCCTACAAAATAAAATAAAGATAAAGCAAAGTATTACTATCCCTTTAAAAAAGAAATAAAGACGACTCGGACCTCAACTTTAATACAAGTATACAAGACACGGCCGGCACTTAAGGCCCACAGACCAGCCGCGTGAAGAGCCCTGAAATCCATGACGGTCCTGACACATCATGGGTCCTTATCGCGTGTTGAACCCATGATGGGCCAGGACAATCATGGGTCCTTTAGGGGTTAAAATATGTTTTCAAATATGAAAACTTGTATTCAGGGCAGCAAGTCCACTTTTAAGTAACAGTGGTTGGCCTTTAGGTAGCTCTTCGACACATTGTTAAGAATCCAAAGTAGTTAAAGTGGAATGGAGCGAGCTGGGCGATGCGCGGTAAGAAGCTTAGTATAATACGGAGCGGGTGGATCTGTATGCCTGCGCTTTGTACAATACAGACATTCAGTAGCCAGGAAATGAAAGATCTAAACAACAATCAGCATCTTCTGTGGAAATAAAAACCCGATTACTGTTTTCGTTTTGTGATGTAATTACAAAGAAAAGCTGTAGAAGAATTTGTTCATTAACAGGAATTTTACTGCCAATTAGAACTAAGAATGTGCTTCATTAAGCTTATAATATCTCTTCTGTTGTGCTTGGCGTTCTTGGTTCATTTTAATACACAAAGCGTCTGATTTAATAACAAAGAACAACAGTAATCTAACTGCACCGCTCCAAATCCCCCCAAATCCCATTCATCGGCATGGGAGATTAACCCCTAAAACACTAGAGAGGTCTACAATGCATTGGAAAGGCGCAGTACTGGAAACTAAAGAGGTGCAATTCTGGAGCAAACCAAGTGAGCCAGAGGGGAAAAGTTCAGCACAATTTTAATTAATTAGGAGGTCTCCAGAGGCCGATTTTCAGGGATCAGTGAGTTCCCTTGTAACTCCACCCACTTCACTGTCAGTTTTAGCCATTCTCCCTTATAACTCCACCCACTTCACTGTCAGATCAGTCACTCTCCCTTGTAACTCCACCCACTTCACTGCCAGTTCAGTCACTCTCCCTTGTAACTCCACCCACTTCACTGCCAGCTCCAGTCACTCTCCCTTGTAACTCCACCCACTTCACTGTCAGTTCTATTCATCCTCCCTTGTAACTCCACCCACTTCACTGCCAGATCAGGTCACGCTCCCTTGTAACCCCGCCCACTTCACTGTCAGTTATAGTCATTCTCCCTTGTAACTCCACCCACTTCACTGCCATCTCCAGTCACTCTCCCTTGTAACCCCGCCCACTTCACTGTCAGTTATAGTCATTCTCCCTTGTAACTCCACCCACTTCACTGCCATCTCCAGTCACTCTCCCTTGTAACTCCACCCACTTCACTGCCAGTTCAGTCACTCTCCCTTGTAACTCCACCCACTTCACTGCCAGCTCCAGTCACTCTCCCTTGTAACTCCACCCACTTCACTGTCAGTTCTATTCATCCTCCCTTGTAACTCCACCCACTTCACTGCCAGATCAGGTCACGCTCCCTTGTAACCCCGCCCACTTCACTGTCAGTTATAGTCATTCTCCCTTGTAACTCCACCCACTTCACTGCCATCTCCAGTCACTCTCCCTTGTAACCCCGCCCACTTCACTGTCAGTTATAGTCATTCTCCCTTGTAACTCCACCCACTTCACTGCCATCTCCAGTCACTCTCCCTTGTAACTCCAACCACTTCACTGTCAGTTCCAGTCACTCTCCCTTGTAACTCCACCCAGTTCACTGCCAGATCAGGTCATGCTCCCTTGTAACCCCGCCCACTACACTGTCAGTTATAGTCATTCTCCCTTGTAACTCCACCCAATTCACTGCCACATCCAGTCACTCTTCGTCCTGTTCTTCTAACTCTCCGCCCCATTTAAGGACAAACCCCGCCTCCCCACTCCAATCAAGCACCACACAATTTACGGCACAAATCATGAAATTTGGACACTCCCATCTCAGACCTTAAAGGACCTCTGGAGACCTTGGTCAAGATGGTTCCCCAGTTATGACCACTGGCTTTTGAACAGTGTAACGTCTGGCCCTAAAACTGTTATCTGCTTTACTGCTCGAGGTCTGGGTTCAAACTGCTTTAAGGTATTTGGGATTTTTTTTTAGGGAATGTAATACCTAAAATGAAGTGATTTATATTGTAAGGTATATTTTATCTAGATAAAAATATTCACTGGAAATTATCCAGGTGACGATCACTCATATAAATCAAATCTCATCAATTTGTCTCAATCATCAAAGATTCAGAAGCATCTTTATTACTATTCACAAGGTCTACATACATTATATATTTCCGCTCCAATGTTTCTAGTACTAATATCAAGGTGAAATGGCAAATTATTCATTGCAGGCCTTTTTGTATAAAGGGAACCTGGATGCATTCTGGGAAGAAACCAGCAACACTCTTGGGCACTAATAACCTTTTCTAAGATTCTCATTGATTTACACTGGGCTTTTAACCTCTCAAATGCTTGTGGCGTAATGATCTGTGTACTGTTGAAGTGGAATGATTACGGATTTTGAAAGAAAGTTTAAATTCACCTATTTTTGTTAGCCATTTGTTTTATTTTAAACAATAGTTATTTTTGTCAGTTTATACCAATGACCTGGTATTTGTAGGCAGAGTGGTGGGTGGGAGACAGGGAAGTGTGGAATGTTAGTACCTGGCTTGCAGGGAGCAGAAGGTGGGAGACAGGGAAGTGTGAAATCTTAGGACTGGCTGATAGGGAGTGGCAG
Source organism: Rhinophrynus dorsalis (assembly GCA_037306005.1). NCBI lineage: Eukaryota > Metazoa > Chordata > Amphibia > Anura > Rhinophrynidae > Rhinophrynus > Rhinophrynus dorsalis. The sequence goes on from CM074718.1 coordinate 21,751,079, forward strand.
GGAGAGTATTGTGGAATGTCAGTGTCTGGCTGACAGGGAATGGCAGGGAGAGTATTGTGGAATGTCAGTGTCTGGCTGAGAAGGAGTGGTAGGTGAGAAGTAAAGACGTGTGGAGTGTTAGTATCTGGTTGGCAAGGAGTGGCAGGTGGGAGGGAGAGCAGTGGGGAATGTTAGTATATAGATGACAGGTAGTAGACGGAGGGAGGGAGAGCAGTGTGGAATGTTAGTATTTACATGACAGGTAGTAGACGGAGGGAGGGAGAGCAGTGAGGAATGTTAGTATCTAGCTGACAGGTTGTAGAAGGTGATAGGGAGAGCAGTGTGGAATGTTAGTATTTACATGACAGGTAGTAGACAGTGGGAGGGAGAGCAGTGTGGAATTTTAGTATCTAGCTGACAGGTTGTAGAAGGTGGGAGGGAGAGCAGTGAGGAATGTTAGTATTTACATGACAGGTAGTAGAAGGTGAGAGGGAGAGCAGTGAGGAATGTTAGTATTTACATGACAGGTAGTAGAAGATGATAGGGAGAGCAGTGAGGAATGTTAGTATTTAGATGATAGGTTGTAGAAGGTGGGAGGGAGTGCAATTTGGAATGTTAATATTTAGCTGACAGGTTGTAGAAGGTGGGAGGGAGAGCAGTGTGGAATGTTAGTATTTAGATGACAGGTAGTAGACGGCGGGAGGGAAAGCAGTGTGGAATGTTAGTATTTAGATGACAGGTAGTATAAGGTGGGAGGGAGAGCAGTGAGGAATGTTAATATTTAGATGACAGGTAGTAGAAGGTGGGAGGGAGAGCAGTGAGGAATGTTAATATTTAGATGACAGGTAGTAGACGGCAGGAGGGAGAACAGTGTGGAATGTTAGTATTTAGATGTCAGGTAGTAGAAGGCGGGAGGTAGAGCAGTGAGGAATGTTAGTATTTAGATGACAGGTTATAGAAAGTGGGAGGGAGAGCAGTGTGGAATGTTAGTATTTAGATGACAGGTAGTAGACGGCGGAAGGAAGAGCAGTGAGGAATGTTAGTATTTAGATGACAGGTAGTAGACGGCGGGAGGGAGAGCAATGAGGAATGTTAGTATTTAGATGACAGGTAGTAGAAGGTGGGAGGGACAGCAGTGTGGAATGTTAGTATTTAGATGACAGGTAGTAGACGGCGGGAGGGAGAGCAGTGTGGAATGTTATACTTAGATGTCAGGTAGTAGAAGGTGGGAGGTAGAGCAGTGAGGAATGTTAGTATTTAGATGACAGGTAGTAGATGGTGGGAGGGAGAGCAGTGTGGAATGTTAGTATTTAGATGACAGGTAGTAGAAGGTGGGAGGGAGAGCAGTGTGGAATGTTAGTATTTAGATGTCAGGTAGTAAAGGCAGGAGGGAGAGCAGTGTGGAATGTTAGTACTTAGATGTCAGGTAGTAGAAGGCGGGAGGGAGAGCAGTGAGGAATGTTAGTATTTAGATGACAGGTTATAGAAAGTGGGAGGGAGAGCAGTGAGGAATGTTAGTATTTAGATGACAGGTAGTAGATGGCGGGAGGGAGAGCAGTGTGGAATGTTAGTATTTAGATGACAGGTAGTAGAAGGTGGGAGGGAGAGCAGTGTGGAATGTTAGTATTTAGATGACAGGTAGTAGAAGGTGGGAGGGAGAGCAGTGTGGAATGTTAGTACTTAGATGTCAGGTAGTAGAAGGCGGGAGGGAGAGCAGTGAGGAATGTTAGTATTTAGATGACAGGTTATAGAAAGTGGGAGGGAGAGCAGTGAGGAATGTTAGTATTTAGATGACAGGTAGTAGATGGCGGGAGGGAGAGCAGTGTGGAATGTTAGTATTTATATGACAGGTAGTAGAAGGCGGGAGGGAGAGCAGTGTGGAATGTTAGTATCTAGCTGACAGGCAGTGGAAGGTGGGACGGAGAGCAGTGTGGAAAGTTTGTATGCGGTGTTGAGTATATACACAAGGAAAGCAAACACAGGAGACCCCCAAATGCAGGTGGCAAGTGAGAGTGCAGTGTATAATTTTAGTATGTAGATAGCTGAATGTGGTATGGAGAGCAATGTGTATTATCTGGCTGACAGGGAGGATTGGCTGAGAAGAAAAGCAGTGTGTAAAGTTAGTTTTTGGCTGAGAAGGAGTGGTAGGTGCAAGGGAAAGCACTGTACAATGTTAATATTTGGCTGCCAAAAAGTAGCAAGTGGAACAAAGAGCAGTGTGGACTGTTAGTATGTGGCTTAAAGGGAGTGGTAGTTGGGATGGAGAGGAGGGTGGACTGTCAGTATGTGACTGAGAAGGAGTATAAGTGGGAGGGAGTGCAAGGTGGACTGAGAGTTTGTGGCTGAGAGGGGATGTAAGAAGAAGGGGAGCAGGGTGGACTGTCAGTATGTGACTGAGAGGGAGTGGAAGGCAGAGCTGGGTGGACTGTTAGCATGTGGCTGATAGGGAGTATAATGGGAGAGAGAATAAGGTGGACTGTCATTATGTCACTGAGAGGGAGTGGAATGTGGTACGGAGAGCAGGGAGGACTGTTTATATGTGACTGAGAGGGAGTCTAAGTGGAAGGGAGAGCAGGGTGGACAATCAGCATATCGCTGACAGGAAGTGTAAGTGGGAGAGAGAACATGGTGAACTGTTAGGATGTCACTGAGAGGGAGTGGAATGATGTAGGGTGAGCAGGGTAGACTGTCAGTATATGACTGAGAGGGAATGTAATTGGGAGGGAGAGCAGGGAGAACTGTCAGTATGTGGCTGTGAGGGAGCGTAAATGGGAGAGAGAGCAGGGTGAACTGTAAGTATGTAGCTGAGAGGGAGTGGAATGTGAGAGGGAAAGCAGGGTTGACTGTCAGTATGTGGTTGAGTGGGAGTGTAAGTGGGAGGGAGAGAGGAGGGTGAAGTGTCAGTATATTGCTGAGAGGGAGTGTAAGTGCAAGAGAGAGGAGGGTGAACTCCCAGTATGTGGCAGAGGGGTAGTGTAAATGGGAGTAAGAGCAGGGTGGACTGTCAGTATGTGGCTGAGAGGTAGTGGAACTGTCAGTATGTGGCAGAAGGGGAGTGTAAGTGGGAGTGAGAGCAGGGTTGACTGTCAGTATGTGGCTGAGAGGGAGTGGAATGTGGGAGGGAGAGCAATGTGGGCTGTCAGTATATGGCTGAGAGGGAGTGTGAGAAAGCAGGGTAGACTGTCAGTATGTTGCTGAGTGGGAGTGTAAGTAGGAGAGAGAGAGCAGGGTGAACTGTCAGTATATCGCTGAGAGGGAGTGTAAGTGCAAGAGAGAGGAGGGTGAACTCCCAGTATGTGGCAGAGGGGGAGTGTAAATGGGAGTAAGAGCAGGGTTGGACTGACAGTATGTGGATGAGAGGTAGTGGAATGTGGAAGGGAGAGTAGGGTGGACTGTCAGTATGTGCCTGAGAGGGAGTGGAATGTGGGAGGGAGAGGGTGGACTGTAAGTATGTAGCTGAGAGGGAGTGGAATGTGAGAGGGAAAGCAGGGTTGACTGTCAGTATGTGGTTGAGTGGGAGTGTAAGTGGGAGGGAGAGAGGAGGGTGAAGTGTCAGTATATTGCTGAGAGGGAGTGTAAGTGCAAGAGAGAGGAGGGTGAACTCCCAGTATGTGGCAGAGGGGGAGTGTAAATGGGAGTAAGAGCAGGGTGGACTGTCAGTATGTGGCTGAGAGGTAGTGGAACTGTCAGTATGTGGCAGAAGGGGAGTGTAAGTGGGAGTGAGAGCAGGGTTGACTGTCAGTATGTGGCTGAGAGGGAGTGGAATGTGGGAGGGAGAGCAATGTGGGCTGTCAGTATATGGCTGAGAGGGAGTGTGAGAAAGCAGGGTAGACTGTCAGTATGTTGCTGAGTGGGAGTGTAAGTAGGAGAGAGAGAGCAGGGTGAACTGTCAGTATATCGCTGAGAGGGAGTGTAAGTGCAAGAGAGAGGAGGGTGAACTCCCAGTATGTGGCAGAGGGGGAGTGTAAATGGGAGTAAGAGCAGGGTTGACTGTCAGTATGTGGCTGAGAGGGAGTGGAATGTGGGAGGGAGAGCAATGTGGGCTGTCAGTATATGGCTGAGAGGGAGTGTGAGAAAGCAGGGTAGACTGTCAGTATGTTGCTGAGTGGGAGTGTAAGTAGGAGAGAGAGAGCAGGGTGAACTGTCAGTATATCGCTGAGAGGGAGTGTAAGTGCAAGAGAGAGGAGGGTGAACTCCCAGTATGTGGCAGAGGGGGAGTGTAAATGGGAGTAAGAGCAGGGTTGGACTGACAGTATGTGGCTGAGAGGTAGTGGAATGTGGAAGGGAGAGTAGGGTGGACTGTCAGTATGTGCCTGAGAGGGAGTGGAATGTGGGAGGGAGAGGGTGGACTGTCAATATGTGGCTGAGAGGGAGTGTAAGTGGGAGAGAGAACAGGGTGAACTATCAGTATGTGGCTGAGAGGAAGTGGTAGATGTGAGGGAGAACACAGTGGAATTGCAGTATCTAGCTAACATGAATACACTGAAAACTAATATCTCATAAACTGTTATTTAAATTGAAAGAAAAAATGGTTTGTATAACATATACGTGTATTGAAAGCTCTTTCAACATCATCTATTTGTCACCAAGTGACAGTGACTGTTTAAAAGCCCTTTCTAAATCAGTAGGATTTTTATTAGATCCCTATAGCTTGCCTCACTTTATATATATATATATATATATATATATATATATATATATATATATATATATATATATATATATATATATATATATATATATAAGGCCCATTATGAGCAGCGTAGAAAGAACATCTTGAATCCCAAAA